>MU603964.1:69120-83584 GCA_025201845.1 Martensiomyces pterosporus
CATCCTTGAGTTTTGGAACGGCGAATCCAGTGAACCCAGAATGAAGTGCTGCAGGAGAAGGCTCTGTGTGAGGTTCCTCAGCGGTTGGCGACTTGGGCTTATCCTTGATTGTTGCAGCGGCAGGCGCGCCTGGTGGCACAAATGCCGTGAAGGAAGCGCCTGGCTTGCCAAATGACATCGACGAGAATCCTGGTGCGGCGCTCTTCGTAGCTGCTGCCAGGGACAGCCCGCCAGTTGGTTGGAACCCGCTGATGGCTGGAACCTTGGCTGGAGCCTCCACAGCTGGCTTTGGTGCCGGTGCACCTGGTTTGGCTGCTTCGCACACAGTGCACTTAGCTGCACTCGGTGGGTTCTTCAGGTCGCAGGTGTTGCATTTCCATTCGCCATCTTTCAACTGAGCAATGGCAAATCCTCCAAAGCCCGACGAAAGGGGTAGGCGTGATTCTGGAGCAATCTGCGGCTCTTCTGCCTCTTCATCTGTCCCGTCGACTTCGCCATCTGTTTCTGCCTCCGCACCGCTTTCCCCAATCTCCTCGTCCTCTTCCTCGTCCTCTTCCTCGTCCTCTTCCTCGCCCTCTTCCTCGTCCTCGAACTCTGGAACCGGCGGGTTCTCCGTGATTTTAAGCTTTCCAAACGCCTTGACGTAGCGTTCCAAGTTAGGCATTGGGGCAGGCTTGGGAACAACGCTGCCTTGATCCTGGCTTATCTGGTAAGAGTAGCTGCTCTTCGCCTTTGGCGTGCAGATAAGAGACGTTGTGCGGTTGGGTCTTGTAAGAGCATCCTTGACAAGAGACTGCTGTCTGCGAGCCTGGATATAAGCAGCAGCGTTGGAAAACACCGAAGCTGTTGTGGTGCTATCGTCATTGCCTATCGCAGCGTTGCTGTCAAGCACCAGCGATCCTCTGCGGTTGGCTTTTGCTGACCGAGGGACCAGCTCGCGGACATGCGAGTGAGGGAAATGCGGGTTGCTCGAGCTGTTGTCGCTGGGTCTGAGCGAAGGCGACAGTGCCAGGGAGGCCATTTGACTAGTGAAATCCTGGCCGCCAGGCACCTTCGTGCTAGACTTGCTGCCGATGACCAAATCCTCGGCATCAAGACCAAACCCGCCGCTGCGTCTGCCATATGTGGGTGTGCCGAACAGAACCCCCTTAGGCGACCATGGCGTTCCACTAGCAGCGGTCCTGAGGGGGCTGCCAGTGAGCGTCTGAGCAAGGCGGTTGCCGGTGTTGCGGTGCGACGAAGATGGCGCTGCTGCTGATCTTGCGAGCGGCGATCCAGCATCGATGCTATCCACAAGCACCGAGAGCTCTTCGAGCTCGTCGTTCTTTTTGTGCAGCGTCTTTCCTACATTCTGCAGCGTGCGCAGGACCGAGTCCATAGTCGGAGCACGCAGCGGCTGTGGCACTTCCTTCCGCGCACTCCCAACGCGGTCAGCCATGGACTGGACGACTTGCTTGACGTCATCCACTCTGTTGCTGATAAGCCCAGCAGCGCTCTTCAAGCGGTATTGGTAGTCGCGCTGCAAGGGGTTCAGGCCGCCATCAATGGTTGCGTTGGGCTCCGAAGTAACAGAGGCTGCCGAGTCCAGAATACGGCCGATTTCCTCGCGCTTCGTCTCCATTTTCAGGCTGCTAGACTGCTGGCTAGAAACGGTCTTGCGGCAGGTCTTCAGCTCGTCCTTGGAGACATCCAAGGCTGCAAGCAAGATGCTGGCAA
The DNA here is from genome assembly GCA_025201845.1 of Martensiomyces pterosporus. Lineage (NCBI taxonomy): Eukaryota > Fungi > Kickxellomycota > Kickxellomycetes > Kickxellales > Kickxellaceae > Martensiomyces > Martensiomyces pterosporus. The sequence continues at coordinate 70,837 of MU603964.1, forward strand.
TATCGTTAAAGCTGCCCGAGTCGTCGATGCTCATGGACTCAAGTCTGGCGGTGGCCGAGGCCAGGCTCTGGACCGTTTCATCGATCTGGATGGGCGGCAGGCGTGCCGAGCGTACTTGCGCAATGGTCACCTTTGTGCGCTTGACGGACTCATAGAACGACCTGAGCTCACTATCGAATGCATTGCAGGTTGCTGCATACTGGTTGCTGATAAGCTCCTGCGACTTTTGCTCAAGTTCACGCCTCAGCTCTTCGCGCCTCCTCTCCTCCTGGCGCTTCTCCCCTGCCTCGCGCTTCTCCACCTCCCCCCTGGCAGCCAGCACGCGCTCCCTACTCAAGCCCAGCGGCGCTTTGTTGACCGAGGCAGAGCCATCCTTGCTGGACTCTCCCGCCGGAGAAATGGCTTGGGGCGGCGAAGTTAGGGGCGTTGCCTTGTTATCCCAGCGTTTGGTCGGGTGCATCTCCGACCCCGACGAATTGCCCGAGTTCTCGCCTGAACCAGCGGCCATCTCTCGCGTGCGCACACCCTTACGGGCAAGCAGACTGGGCGACTCGCCTTGAGCAGCAGGCTTGTTTATAGAGCCAAACAAGCTGGCTGGTTTATTGCCAAACATGAGTTCAGCAGGCTTGCGCAGCGATTCGGCGTTGTTGCCTGTGCTGAGTGAAAAGCCGGTGCCGAATCCACCACCCATGCTGCTGCTGCCGGCACCAGTGCGACCCAAACTGCCAAATCCAGAAAGGGCGTCTGCTACATCTCCCAAGTCCTTCCCGCCAGCGGTAGAAGCCGCAGAAGCCGCAGCAGATCCAAAGCCGCCAAAGCTAGTGGCACTTCCAAACGGCACTGATGCGGGTTTATTGGCACTAGGACCCTTAGAGCTGGGAGCGGCATCTGCAGCCTCCAGCTTCTTCTCCTCGCCAGCGGCCTTGGCTCCTAGGAGCGGATTCTTTGGCGGGGCTGATGAACCGGGTTTCCCTTTATCCACAGAGTCGAAAATCGATGGACCCTGGGCAGGGGCATCGAATATGCTGGTGCCACTGCTTGCGGCAGACTGCGCAAAGCTAGCAAAGGACGTCGGGCCTTGCTGTGCGCCAAGCTTTGCTGCGCTGCCAAAAATGGGCTGGCCAGTGATACCTGCAGCCGAAGGACCCCTGGCGACCGGAGCGGCCTTATTTGACATCCCGAATGCTGGCTGGCCAGATGGGCCAAAGGTTGGTTTGAATCCCGAGAGCCCGCCGAAGCCGCTCGGCTGGCTGGCGTTTCCAAACGCGCCAAACCCAGAGCTTGCTGCCTCTGATTTCACAGGAGGCCTCCCAAACGACGACCCAAGCGAGGAGCCAAACGCGTCGCCAGGCGCAAATGCCGCTGCTTTGGCAGGTGCAGGTGCTGGGACAGCAGCAGCAGCAGCAGCAGCAGTTTCTGGCTGCGCAGATGCTTCCGCCACAAGCTGGCTGATCTGATTGACCATGCCCACACAGGGCTGGCTGCGCTTCATCTCCCATGTGTTGTAGATATAGTATCCCAGAAGACAGGCATCGGTGCTCAAAATCCATACGATCGGGACAGGCTTGTTCAGCGCAGTCGACTCGGAGGCGTCCAAGGGCGGAAGCTCACGCTGTCCAGTGTAGTCGATAACCATCCCCAGTGACGCCGTGTCGGTTTCGTCCTTGTTCACAACCGCAAGAGGCATGGTTGGCATGTACCCCTCCATTTCCCAGACGCCCCACGCAGGCGAGTCATCGGCTGATTCGCTGCCGCTAACAATGCACGGCTGTCCCTGGCCAATCGTCTTGATCTCCGTAGACGCTGTTCCGGACATGATGATGATATGCGGTGCGCTCTTGCCCCAGTCCTGGACACTAGCGAAATGGTATCCAGGGTGGCGCGCTGGGAAATCCATGGCAGAGCAAGGGTCGGCAACATACAGCCACTCAACCGGGGCATTCTTCGCCTTCTGGGTGACGATGTACATGGCAGTCATGGTTTCCTCAATCTCGTCCTCATCGTCGCTGGTGCCGTTGCCGCCTCCGCCATTGTTCGGAATGGCTGCTCCTTCGGGGAGCTTGCCATAGACGGTGGCAAACGTGTAGTTGTCGATCCAGTCAACGGCCAAAACAGACGCGCCACTCTCGATGTTTCCATCCTTAGACTGCGGCAGAATGGTGCGCTTGACAGTGCCGTCGGTGGGCAGCAGCTGCATGAGTGCAGCCTTTGAGTCTCCGCACACGATCTGCTTGCCCTTGCGTGACCAGCAAATTGCGGTGGCATGGGTGTTGTCGCTGCGGTAAATGGTTTTATGCGATCCATCCGACATGTCGGCCATGACGACGTCGCCAGCCAAAGTGAGCACGGCGATCAGGCTGGGAATGGCCCCGGGGTTGGGTCGCACGTCCCTGAGCTCCTCGCCAAGGTTGATGGCCCTTTCAGGGGTAGTGCTGCCATTTTGGAGTAGACTGAGCGCAGAGAATACGAGGATGGCGCCGCTAATAGTGGCGACTATCACGCGAAGCTCGTCAGAGCTGACGCCAACATGGGTAACTTTGCCCTGGGCCGAGAGATCGATCTCCTTGAGCCCCGAAAGCTTCACGGGCTCGTTTGTAGGGCTGTCCTCCGCACTGACGAGTGCCTCTTCGGCATCCGTGGTTTTGAACACCGATATTCCTACATGTAGCGAGCGGCTGTTGGTGCAGGTTGAGTAAGATGAAAATGGCGAAGTGTGCTGATAGAGGGAACAGAGCTGTCTGCATGGGCTGGCTGCTCCTTCCTTTTGTTCAGCCGCTCTTACCTTTGGGCGTTCCAGCCACCATATATCCATAGGTGTTGGAAATAGCAAGTAGTCTGGAGTAAGCCGGTGTCTCGCGCCTGTTCGTAGAGAACGGCGTTTCAGAAATACGCAGACACGTGTCTGTCTTCAGCTGGTGAAGCTGAATGCTCTACAGGCAAGAAGGACAGGAAGGACAGGAAGGGCAGGCCGTGGGAGGCTCTGCTTGCAAACAAATCAGTAAATAGAGCCTGTGGCGTGGAATTGCGCGCTTTGGAGCTTGCTGTCTACTACTTGCCTGCACATTCTGCTCCTCTAGCTCAAACACGGCGTCGGCGCCAGCTGACGCGGTGTTTACGTTAAAGGGCGTGCTCATAGCTCTTTCCGTTGAACAGAGAGTGGGCCGTTTCCGTAGTAGCTGCTGTTGCTTGCTGATTCTCCTGTTGTGTGCTGAATCTAGCCTACTGGCAAAGTAACCTCAAAAGCCTGAAAAAGCAGGTGTCTGGATGCAAAAGCGAGGCCAAGAGAGCAGAAGAGAAGGTGCGGGAGCAAGCAAATACGCTGGCATCTTGGCTGGACACGGGGCGCTGGCTGGCTTTGGCGCTGCGAATTTTTGGCTGTGGTGAAGTGATCTGAGTATCAGCGCTGATTAGCGAGCGACGTACTCGCGCCCAACGTCCAAGCCACCCTGGCAGCCCTTGTCCTTTGCCACCAGCAGCACAGCAAGGAACGAAATAATTAAAGTATATAACCAGCGAGGCGGAGAGAAAGACAGAAAAGCAAAGTATATGTAGAGAAAAAGAGACCACGCACATTCATTATTTTCTACACCACGCCTTGGTTCAGAGCAGCAATCGCAGCAGTGTCGCCTGGGGAAGACGAAGCCAGTGTTGATCCCGATGATGGGTGCTGAGCAGCATAGCTACTGGGGTCGTTAGCCGCGCTGCTGGCATGCTTTGTTGCCATTTGGTTCGCGCTGCTCGTCTGGTGGTACTTGTCGCGCACGTAGGTGTATGGGTTGGAGTAGTACACTCCGCTGGGTCCTGGGTAGGACATGTGGCGGAGAGCGCGCTGTGATCGCGATGTGGCACTATTCCGCGACACTTGCCTCGCCTGCTGCTGCTGCTGCTGCTGCTGTTGGTAGTTGTATGCCATCAACACTTGCTGCTGTTGTCGCTGCTGCTCCTGCTGCTGCTCCTGCTGCTGCTCCTGATGCTGTTGTTGTTGGTAGTAGCATTGGCTGTTTGGTGATTGCAGTTGCGGGGCGTTCGTGTAGTTGGCCGGCACCTGGGCGTAGAAGCTCGGACTCTGCATCTGATCAAAGTAGTGTGTGTGGACGTTTACCAGTTTCGGGAGACAGCCAGAGAACAGATCTGTGCCGATTGCCTGCAAAACCTCGGGCTGCACATTCAGGTCAAAGTCGATAATGCTCAGAAACTGCAGCTCGAGGGTGTTTAGCTCCATGACTGGGAGACCGCCAACCTAAACCAGATCCCGCACGGGTTTGTTGAATTGCGTTCTTTTTCTTGGTTAGCGAGCTGAATGTTGCATGTCGGCGCACCTCGGGGCGTTTCGGCACAAGGCAAAGCATAAAGAACAGCTTGTGTAGGGGCAGAACGGCTGTGCGGCTGTGGTGCAGGATTTGCTGGCTGGGTACATATTTGCATATCAGCCTGCCATCCGCCCACTCCCGCTCCCACTCCAACCACACTCGTCGCATCATCTCAAGCAGCGCTGGAAAGACAGCGTATCGGGCAAAGTATGAAATGCAGAAGCACAATATATCAGGCATTGTGCATCATGCGCGATGCCTATCCTCCCATTTGTCATGTTTGGACAATACGATGGGATATGCAACTTGCCAGCATGCCCGCTCACCACTGCTGCTGCTGCTGCCGCCACCGCCTATCGTAGCTAGCACCTGTGGGGACATCACGCACAGCGAGTAGTCTATGTAGGCGCAGATGCTGGCGGTGATGCCATTAAGCCTGACAATAGATGGATGCAGCGGAGCGCCATTGCTGCCGCTGCCGCTGCTGCACGGCTCAGCAAGGTATATCGCAGCACCTGCTCGGTGCGTGGGCTTGTGTGGAGTGCAATGACGTGTGAGCGAAAGAGCATGGCGCAGCGAATTGATTTTGGGGAGGAGGGTGCTCGAGGAGCAGGCGCCTGGAGACCCAAGCACACGCCAGTGCAGCCCAAAAGCCCTTCCCGATTAGTGTGAAGGGCAGGCCCCCACTGGGCCACTCATCCAGCAGCACGTATTGATGAAAGGAGAGCACACATACCTTGGCGTACCGGGAATTCGTAAAGAAAACGTCAGAGTACCACTTTGACGCAATGGTGACGCCGGTGATAACCAGGCGGTGGATGGAGTAGGCGTCGACTGAAAAGGGCATTTGCCTTCGTGCACACCGGTCAATCATTTGCTGCATGTAGACAATGAGGCCCAGAAACACCTCGTTCTGGCACGGGCAGTACTTGACTATGCGCGATATGTATGTTTCCAGGTCGATGGTGGGGACGGACCGGGCGTGGAATAGGGTCAGCGAGGAATGGCGTTCGTGGGCACCAGGGTCCTGGGACTGCAGAGCCAGAGCGCGGGAGCAGCCGGTAACATCGTCCAAGTAAGCTGACACGCAGCGCACTGTCTCCTGCACAGGCGTGGTGGCCAAATTGAACGCCATTTATGTCGAGTCAAAAAGGGAGGGATAGAAGAGGTGGAGAGAGAAAGCAGCCAGGAGCCTTTAGGACAGGCAGTAGAGGGAAAAGGGGGACAATGCGTGCACGCGAAAAGGGCAGGGCAGCTGAGGCGATAATCAGCAACAGCAGCTGCTTTGATAGATTGATGCGGTATGGGGTGCTCGGCACAGCAGCAGCAGGGTCGACAGTGATGGCGGTGGCGATGACAGCGGGAGCTAGCGTGCGCGGTAGAGCTAAAGTGGAGGAGTTGTGCGGAGGAGAAGAGCAATGGAGCGGAGGGAGCCTTGCTTTTTCCTCCTGTCATCCTTTGTGCTCGCCGAGGCTGGAAGAGGGGGTGATTACTAACCCCGTGCAATGAGCGGTGCTGTGCTTGTGTGCTTGTGTGCCTGTGTCTCTGTCTGTCTCTGTGCCTCTGTGCTTGCGGGTGCTCGTGAACGAGGATCGCGGGAATGCGCAGGCTGGGTTGGGTGCGATCCTCTCTGCCCGCCCCAAGAAGGACAGGAAAATGGACCGACCGTGCGTAGCAAAAAAAAAAAAAAAAACAACCGGCCGCTCAATGAAAAAGTTTTCTGCTCCCACCCGACCTCAACATTCATGCCCCCACAGGCGAGCGCTGCTTCTGGTGGCGAGATCAGCCGCGGTAGCCACACCCGCTGTGGTGATTGAAACCCAACATTACTAATGAGCACCGCCTAGTCACACCACAATCACAGCCCTCTCTGCCGCTGGCCATGCCCCTCTTTCTGTGACTACAGCACCTCGTATTCGCATTTTCGCCTGTTTAACACCTGCTTCGGAATCAGTGTGCCCTCGCACGAAATGCCAGACGCAACCACCTTTGTCGACACGCGCGTCGCTTTCCTTTACGCCTCGCAGACTGGAAATGCAGAGTCCATTTCGTACAACCTCTACGAGGAGGCCGTCAAGCGCGGCTACCAGGCTTCATGGCACGTTCTCGATGACTACGAGAAGTTTGGCTTCAACGATCTGAGAACCGTTGTGTTTGTGGTGTCGACTACAGGCGACGGCGACCCGCCGGACAACTCAGCCAAGTTCTGGCGTGTCCTGCGAAAGGCAACCAGAGGCAACCCCAGCGCATACTCCCACCTGCGGTACACAGTCCTTGGCTTGGGCGACACCAACTACTCGAACTTTTGCAACACCGCTCAGCGCCTGGACAAGCAGCTGCAGGCTGCCGGGGCTACTGCGTTCTACCCCAAGGGCCTTGCCGACGACGGCACAGGGCTCGAGGAGGTCGTGGAGCCATGGATTGACGGCCTGTGGCCAGCCCTGTCCACCGTGGCTGCTCGGAACTCGGCTGGCTCCCCTGCCAGTGGCGAGAAGGAAGAAAGCAGTGGCGAGGCAGCCGATGCCGTCAATGTTGCTGCTGCCATTGCGGAGCTGGCGATCGATGGCCCGCCTACTGATGAGCCACCAGCTGCCCAGGCGCATGTCCACCAGCCCCTGCTCCTTGACTTCCGGCCGCTGGCCACGCTCAAGTCGATCACTGGCGCACCGCGTGTTCCGTCGACTGTTTGCAGCATGTCTCCGCTGGACGCCGACGGCGCCAAGGCGTATGAAGGGAATAGGCATGGCGCATCAGCTAGCCTTGTTTGCCCGCCATGGCTCTCGCCAGCCCAGCCCACCACCACCACCACCACCACTGCTGCTGCTGCTGCTGGTAGTGGCGCTATTGCCACCACAGCTGGCGACGACAGCGATGCCAGCCTGGCTCCGTTCCCAGCAACAGTCCTTTCCTCAACTTGCCTCACTGCACCTGAGGCTCTCAAGCGCACACTGCTTCTTGAGCTCGATCTCTCCGACACTCTCGCCAAGAGTGTGCAGGGGAGCTGGCAGGCAGGCGACGCATTCAGCATCTATGCTCCAAACAGCCAGGCCTTGGTTTCTGCTCTGCTGGCAAGACTTGCAGTCAGCGACGAGGAGGCTCGGCGTCCTGTTCTTTTGAAGCAGAAAGACGAAAAGATCGCACTCCCAGCGCACCTGCAGCGCTTCACATCTACCCCGGCATCCGTCCACGATATACTCCTCTGGGCTGTCGATGTATGCTCTGCGCCCCGCAAGCCGGTTGTGCGCGCACTGGCCGACTGCTGCACAGACTCCGCCGACCGCGACCGCCTTTTGTATCTGAGCAGCCGGCAGGGGCTGAAGCTGTTTGAGGAGCTGCGTCGCCAAGCACCCACCACCCTCGACATTCTGCATGCCTTCCCATCGTGCACCCCGCCAGTCAGCCGTCTGCTCGAGCTGCTCCCCCCGCTTGCGCCGCGCTCTTACTCGATCTGCAATGCGCCCGAGGTCGATGCATCCAAGTGGCGAATTGCCTTCAATGTTGTTGAGTATGAGCTGGACGTCGTTGACCCATTCTCCGGCGGCGAGGACAACGGCAGCGGCATCACCAGCCCCGCTAGCGCTGCCGAGCCAGCCAAACCAGCCAAGCTCCGCCGCCGCGGCGTCTGCACGCCCTGGCTAGATAGCCTGTCGATCGCACCGGAGCCAAGGAGGGTCTTGGTCGCTAAGCGCCCGAACATCAGTGGGTTCCACCTGCCTTCCGCATCCACTGGCCCCGACCCCCGGCCTGTAATCATGGTTGGCCCCGGCACGGGTGTTGCGCCATTCATCGGATTCTTGGAGCAGCGCGCCAAGGAGCTGGAGTCTGCTGGCATTGCGCCAAGCGACGGCCCGCTCACATGGCTGTTCTTTGGCTGCCGCAGCTCTGCCCACGACTATCTGTTCAAGTCGCAGCTTGAGCAGTGGCACAAAGACGGCATCCTGTCTCGGCTGTCCGTCTGCTTCAGCCGTGACGGTGCGGCGAGAGAAAAGCTGGGAGCCGAAAAGTACGTTCAGGACGACATGGTCCGCCATGAGCAGGAGATTGCTGACCTGCTTGTGAACAAGGATGCGCTGCTGTTTGTTTGCGGCGACGCTAAGGGCATGGGCAAGGATGTTAACGAGACCCTGGCGGACATCATCTGCCGCTACGCTGCCGATAAACCCGAACTCGTGGAGCGACTTGTCGCTGATCTGCCAGCCACGGCAAAGTCAAAGGATGCCGGGAGCTCGGATGGGCAGCTGGCAAAGGTCCAGGCTCTGCAAGTGCTCATGCGGTGGTCTGCCGAGAAGCGGTACCTACGTGATCTGTGGGCGTAGACACCATCATCTAGGCATCCCCCATTTGTTTAGCCTCTACGCCAAAAATAAAAGCCACAAGCCGTATTTGCCTGCCAGCGCGCAGTAGCGGCACACGTGCATTTTCTAAAAATTTTCATGCCGCTTTTCCTCCTCCTTTCGCAGCCTCTGTACACTTTCTTTTTTCGCCTTGCTCAATCCTCGTTGTGCATTCTTTATTTCCCTTCTTTCAGTGGTCCATTGAGGCTTTCCATTCCCTTAAGGCGTTGGCATAACAGCGGACACGGAGGACCACGCATACACACACACACACACGGTGCCAGAATTTCAATGAAGAATGTGGCCTCGCACAGGACCTCCACAAAACACACCGCCGGCACCGCCAAGCTCGGTTATAAGCGAGGACGGTGGCGGCGGTGGAAGCCGGCAGTCGATGATAGAAATGGGCACACCGAACGACAGCATTATGCTTGATACGCTGCTGGCAAAAGGCCCGCTGGATATCGATCTTCTTTCGGAGCTGCTTGGATCACTAGACGACACAGCGGCCAGCACTGTTGCTAGCACACCCAACCTGAACATTACGTCCATGGCAGAGGCTGACGCCATGACTGTGAGCGCCGGCGTGGAGACCGCGGGCGATGGGGCTTGCGACTCGACAGACTTTGGGTCGATAACCACGGAAGCAGTACTGGATGGCCTGCGGTCTCTGGATGAATTCGAGAGGCAGGCAGCTGTGCACACCGAGGGACGCATTCACGACGAGATGGACGACATTCATGCACTGCGGGGGATTGGTAATGAGGACATTGCCGATTCCATGCTCGGAGCTACGCCGCAGTCGGCGAGTATTCCGGGCAGCCATGCTGGGGGACTGAGCGCACTGGATCTGGGTGTCGCGAGTGTCGATGAGACGAATACGGGGCTTGTGTCTTTCAATGAGGCTGAGCTTTCGGCGGCACTGGAGCAGATTTACTGGGGGTCTCTTGATATGCCGCTTGTGGATCCAGCAGACATGACAGCACGCAGCACGGATCTAGGCGAACACGCATTTCTCTTGCCTGCACCTACGCCTGCACCAACGCCCATGACTGCGACTCAGACACCACAGACAAGACCCGCAGACATCGCAGCAAATGCATGGACGCTGGCTGGCAGCATTTCGCCTCGAGCCCGGGAATCTAGCCCATCAGACAAGGACATGGGCAACAGCTACGATGGAGCTGGCGGTCATGAGAGTGGGTCAGCCGGTGGGTTTACTCACGGCGGTAACGACGAATATGAAGACGAGGATGAGGAGGATGACGGCGACGACAATCCGCTTGAGCTCGAAGAGCTCTCGCTGTTCTCGCTGTTTCTATCGGACATGAAGGCGTTCGAGGGATTCTTAGACAACCTGAGCCTTAACCAGCTTCGCCAGTGCGCGGCCACTGTAAATAGTGTACTTGTACGTAGAGAAAGCGCGCTCAACGACCCGGTAAAGCCAGCACGGTATATGACGAAATCCCGCAGTGCCAGTCGATTGGAGGGGAGATTGCAGAATGGAGGCAGGGCTAGCGTCGGTGCTGGTGGCTCCCCAGACATATCGAGTGGTGCAGCGTATGCAGGGCCTACCCACGATTATGGCGATGGCGGCGCTACGGGAGCAGGACATCGGAGTGCATCGACCGCGGATGTTCAACGTTCTGCGAACGCTGCGTTTGATCCCGAGTCTAGAGCGGCAGATACGGACCCCTCGACAGCTGGCTCATCAGCAGCGCCGTTGCCGCCCACAACACTATCTCTGCTGCGCGAGTGGCTTCCTCCATCTACTGCCGACTGTGTCATCACCGCTTTGCAAGCTGCCAACTTGGCGATACCTGCTGCCAGCAATGCTAGTACCAGCACATCTGCCACGAGTATGGCTGCATCGTTTGCGGGTGTGCGGTCTAACCGCGTGTGGCCGAATGCCACCGCCTCACTTGCAAATAGCCCTGGCGGTGCTGCCAGCAGTGCCGATATGGACGACAGCGAGCACGACGTGTCGCGCGCCGGCAGAGCGGGCTCTTCCGGAGAGGCTAAACGCCATGCGTCGGATTTCACTCTGGCCGACCCTGCACACGCAAATGAGCCATCTTTGGAGACCGACGATGAAGGCACGCCTTGGCTAAGCTTTATTTATGCCCAGAAGGGAAAGCCCAGGCGCCACAGGATCCGAATCGACATTGATCGTGCACCCCTATCGGCCATTCCCGCGACCTTCCAGAAGAACAACTGCGTCTATCCGCGTGCAAACTGCGAGCGGTCGATCTATGCGGGGAACCGGTGGAGCTACGAAACCGAGTGCAATGGACTGGGGTGGAAGCTGTCGTTTCTTAACCAGGAGCTGCTTTCCGGTCGCCGTGGGCTGCTGCAAACGGCGGTGAATAATTACCGAACAATGGTTGCTGGCCGCAAGAGCCGTAGGATCACCCGCCTGGAGAAAGCGGAGCGCAACCAGCACAATAAGCCGAGCGGCGACCCACAGCAGCAGCGCTCGACAGCCAAAGCAGCGGAGGGCACAAGCAAGAGACCCTTGTCGTCTGCATGCCAGCCAGCAGCAGCGCACCAGTGTAGCACGACGCCCAACAATGACCTGGACCAGGACGCGATGGAGAGCGGTAGTGTGCCGTATGGAAAGCGGGCTAAAACTATGCACAGTGCGCTCGATGGCGACGCGGGATGCAGCTCGGCTGTTGTTGCGCGAGCTAGCAACAGCACTAGTGACACTGTGCACATGTCCAGAGGAGTCAGGCTCGGCGAAGCAAGCGAAATTGCTCGTGCTCACTCTCTCCCCCAGCTCGAAGCTGCTGCCAGCAGCCATGGAGATAAGGGTGCAGCTGCTCTGGATGCCAGCCACCCGCCGGATGCAGCCGCATGCGGTGCTGGCACCGCATCCACGAGTGCAGTATCTAGAGCCGCTTTGGCCAGCACATCTTCGGCACCCACAACGCCAGCTGTGCCATCTGCATCGTCGTTGGCATCATCACAGACGGCCAAATGCCTTGTTGTCAATGCCTACATCAACAACAAATTTGCAAGGATCCGTGTGTATATTGATTTTGGCTCGGTGGACTCGTCGGCAGCCGACAGCCAGTTCAAGCACGACCATGCCGTGTTCCCTCGAGCACTCAACGCGGAAAGGTCCAGGTACGGCAACCTACAGGGCCGCTGGGAATTTGAGCTGACGTGCAATGAGCTGGCGTGGAAGCTGGCGTGGCTCAACAGAGCAAGGCTGAAGGGCCGCAAGCCGCTGATTCAAAAGTGCCTGGATGCATACCGCGCAAAGTTTCCGACGCCGCCGTGGGCGCTATTGTCGTGCTATTCGGAGTCTATGGGGAGCTCGGTTACGCCCCAGTTCTTCAGCTACTGGAATCCTAGACCTGGACGTCGGCGCCTGGATGCAGCAAAGAGCCCAATGCCACCGCGTGAACCAAGCACACCGATCGCTGGTAGTGAGCAGCACCAGATGGGCGAGAAACCTGCAGCACATGCAGGCAGCGCGAACAGTGGTGATTCCAGAATGAGCGGCGGCGATACAAGTGTGTTGGCGACAGTCGAAGTGGACGACCTGGCATCCAGCAGCCCTAAACCGACTGCACCAGCGCCCGCGGTAACAGCAGACCCTGGAGCCACAGCGGCACCTAGCACCATCCCTGGCATCGCTTCTACAGCTCTTCAGCCTGGTACCACGCGAGCCGGCAGCTCTGTGGCATCGCCGAAACAAAATGCTAAGCAAGCTACGGATGTCAGTCCTCAGCCCAAATTACTGTCGGCAGCCAGCGGAGATTCAGCAGCACGCGTGCGCGTTATTCGACCCAAGACAGCGAGCAGCCACCCAATGCCCGCGTCGTCCCCTACAGCGTCTGCTACTGCAAACAGATCACCATTGACACGGCCTCAGATTCGTTCGCCTGGTCACTCTGTTGTAAAATCAAGTTCACCCAATGGGCCGCACCAGCACCAGCACCAGCACCAGCCGAGGCGACTTGCGTTCACGCCTCAACCACGACCCCAGCATCAAGCAAGACACACCGCAGCTCGGCCTCCTGGCAGCTCCATTACCCCTGGGCCAAAGCCACAGGCTCCTACGCACCCGCACTCGCATCCGCAGCCACGGCCACG
>MU603964.1:83988-119225 GCA_025201845.1 Martensiomyces pterosporus
CAGCAGCAGCAGGTGCACAGCCAGCCCAGCCAAATCAAGCAGGAGCCAGAACCAGCCCCAGCCAAGCGAGCATCGGAAGCGCACATCCAGCCCAGCGCCAGCCTACATCTATTCAGCAACGACCTGCTTCCCCGGCCACTACGGCTCAGCAGCCCAAGCGACAGGCTGCGGCAAAGGCAACGACGGCACCTCCTTCGAAGGCGCTGGCAGCAAACCCCCAGCAGCTTGCTGGAGCCCTGAATACAGCAGCTAGCGTTTCTGCAGCACCCACTCGCGTCGCCACCATGGCACCACCACCAGTAAGGACCAGCAGCACTCCAGCACCAGCAAACAAGCACCCAGCGCCTGCTGCTACCCCCAGCGTGCATTCAGAGAAGTCAGCCAAAGCACAGGTGGCAGCAACGATGCTCACTGATGTGCTTCGCCGACTAGCCAAATCAGACCCATCGCTAGCCCAGCTTACAGGCGTGCTGCAGAAGGGCTCTGGGGCGGAGCCAACCAAGCTGCCCGGCGCCAGCAGCACTGGCAACCAAAGCAGTGAGGCCAATGGCGGCGATAGCAACGACTCAGAGGATGATGACGCCCCGCTGGATGCCAAGGTGGCGGAGCTGGAAAAGCTGCTTATCGACTTGCAGAAGAAATAGCGTGCTGAATGCTGGTCTTGGCACACCGGTGCCACTTTAGCTTTTGGGTGTTTAAAAATAGACTGCTGCGTTGACTCGTCCCCGCTCTGCTCTCTTCTTGCTCTCCTCGAGGTGCTGTTTTGCATATCCGGCATGTCTCTATAATGAGCGGTATGGATAACTGTAGGGGGTTTATCGATCGGCCTTGGCACGGCCAAGTGAAGCACTGCCGGCTGAGCCATACGAGCGTCTGCGACGCGTGGGTCTCAAGTGGGGTGGCCTGAGAGCGAGTGCGACACGCCTAACTGTGCCTGGCAGCAACAGTGACTGGCTCTCTTGGCATGACGCTTTGAGGTGGCCCAGCTGCTGGTTCCTTTTTTTGCCACAGCGACCAGATTGGATGCAGCTACAAGAGTAACGGGAGCCAAGCAGCAGAGGCTGTGTGGCCGGGCAGTTTGCAAATCATGCCAGAATGCACTCAAGGAACTAGCCTGGAATCGGGCAGGTCTATTGGCTGCTCGCATGTGGCCGCCTGTGCGCATTGTGATCCGGCTAGTGCTTGGCGTGCTAAAAGCAGCATGTGGGTGCACGCTGCATGCATGTTTGCTGTTTCAAGGGGGATCGCCTTTTGAAGCACCCACGAAAGGGCAGCCCGTGCATGTAGTGCTGCTGCTGTCGTTCAAGTGTCTGCCTGGCCACGTATAAAGCGCTGCTGGTGGCCCACGACCAGACACCTGAAGCCCTCAGTCCACACAAGCAGCAGCCTCTCCATCCCCTCATTTCCACAGCACTGTTTATTTTCCAGCCCTAAGCACATACCTCGCAACACACACAGCAATGGTGGACATTAAGCGCACAATGACCGTCGCCTCGGCCGAGTCCGACTGCAGCCCGAGCGTCGAGGAAGTCGAGGCCAAGATCACCAGCCTCCTTGAGCGGTACGCCACCTACGACACGCAAGCAATGTGCACGCCGTTCAGCGACGAGTACTGCAGGGAGGCACAGGACCTGCTCCGGGACCTCGACGATGCTCTCAAGTCGCCTGCCGCTGCCTAAGGCACCGCCCCCACCTCAGCCCACCCGCGCATGGACGAGCAGCATGTACAAAGCGCGTGTACTCTATTTGCTTTTTTCTTCTATAAAATAGCAGCGTCGTTTCTTTTGTTCTATTACTATTACTCTGCCGACTTGCAGTCCACTCATGGCTCCGCTTCCCTTGTGCATTAAAGTGCTGGTGCAGAGTATCTGGGCGCGGTAGCGATGGGGCTATCGCGTTAGCACTGGTGCTGAGAGCCGCCTGGTGTCCACAGCATTTTTCTGCCCTCGCTCTTGGACACACGGCGCCGCGGGAAAAAAAACAGCCCCGCTGTACCTGTGCGCGTCCGTGCTTGCGCATGTGAGTGTGGGGGCGAGGACAGGAATGGGAAACAGACACAGCCAGCACCCAGCACCCAGCACCCAGCAGCCTTGTCCCTTCTCCTTTTCCGCGTGCTAGCACTCATAAACCGCCGCCTTATCTATTTCTTCTGCTATGTCGTTTGCGAAACACATACCCTTGCCACAGCGGGTTGCCTGGCCAGTGGCTGGCGAGCTTCGGGAAACCCTGTTCTGGCCCTGCAGAGGCGCAAAGCCGGGCGCCGTATTGCTGCTGGTTCCGGGAAACCCAGGTCTGATCGACTTTTACATCGACTTTGCTGCCACCGTGCACAAGGCACACGGCGACTCGATGGAGATTATCGGCGTTTCGCACCTGGGGCACACCCGCTTCAGCGACAACGGCGGGCTGGTGTACCGGAACCCAAAGGTCTATTCGCTGGAGGAGCAGATAGCTCACATGGTTGCTGTGTTTGATACGCTGGACCGCGAGTATAGCCAGGTGTCGCCGCGTCCAAAGATGCTCCTGTGTGGACACAGTGTTGGCTGCTACATATCTGAGAAGATTGTCGAGTGTCGCGGCGACCGCATTGACCGGGTGTTTAGCCTGTTCCCAACGGTAGACCACATAGCTGACACTCCGCGTGGACGGCAGCTTCAGCCCATGTTCTTGCCTGGGGTGCGCCAGGTTGTCGCGGGAGCCACAGAGCTGCTCACCTGGATCCTGCCCGCATCGGCTCTATACGCGGTGGCTGGAAGCTCCAGCAGCCTCAACAACGACAACGCGCGCATCGTTGTCGACAAGATGCTCCACAGCTCGTGTGTCAGCAACGTGCTGAAGATGGCAGCAGACGAGATGGCAGCGATCACTGATCTGGACACCGAGCTGTACGGCAGTCTGGGCAACAAGTTCGTCATGTACTACGGCGCGGCTGACCACTGGGTCCCGCAGAGCCGCTACGAACGGATGAAGAAGGCCAATACCAAGGGCAGGGTCGTTCTTTGCCAGAGCGGCATTCCACACTCGTTTGTAACCTCGCACCCCAAAGAAATGGCTGTTGTTCTGGCCAGCCTGTTGCGCGACGAGATGGACCAGGCCTGAGTAGAGGACTCTTCTAAACGTGTTCCCGTGGTGGTGCTAGTACATACAGCCTCTTTATGCACATGCATGTCCATGCGTCAGGCAGATGTGCCACAGTTCAAAGAAGGGGTGTAGAGCAGCTACCTGATAGTGGCTCTCCTTGGCTGCAAACGCACGCCCATGCCGCTTGAAAGGGGCTGGGCGGCTGGCTATTCTGGCAGCCTAGCATTGGCCAAGGTTCGCTTGGCACAGTGCTGATAAAAGCCAGTGAGCGTCGGGCTATGCGGCTCTTGATTCCAGGCTTTCTTCCCTTAGCTCTCCCCTGCCTATCCTATTTATTCTACTTATTACGCCGCCTTAGCCCTCCTCTTCCCTCTTTCCTCTTCCCTCGGCTCTTATTCCTGTCTGCCTAGTATTCCCCCCACACCTCCACTCTGTCGAGGTCGCTCTGTACTCGTAGCGAACAAGGAGAAAAAGCAATGCGCTTTGGAACATTCCTCTTCGGAGTAGTCAGCCTGGCGCTGGGCGGAGCAGCAGCGGCTCAGGGCGCTCCGGTAAGCGACAAGAGCCACATCCTCAATGCACACAATTTCGCCGTAAAGACCAACACGGGCACCTGGATTGTGAAGCATTTCTCGCCCACCTGCGGCCACTGCAAGACCTTCCAGCCCAAGTGGGAGAAGGTTGTTTCGGACAACTCCATCCAGCTGTTTGAAAAGAACGTGCACTTTGGCGAGCTCAACTGCATAGAGAACGCCGACCTGTGTGCGCACAACAACGTCAACTCCTGGCCCACTGTCGTGGTGTTCCGTAACGGCACGCGTGCGGCGGAATCTGTGGGCGACAAGAGCGAGCTGGAATTTGCGGCTTTCGTCAAGCGCTCGGCGGGCGTCGAGAGCACAGAGAGCGCGGACAAGGCCAAGAGTGCTGCCGAGAGATCGTATATGACGAACAGCGTTATTCTGGACGCGAAGAACTTTACTGAACACACAGGACAGGGCTTGTGGCTCATCAAGCACTATTCACCCAAGTGCCCCCACTGCCGTCGTATGGCTCCGGCTTGGGTCAAGCTGACGGATGAGCTGGCAGCGCAGTTTGCCGAAGACCAGGTCTTCTTTGGCGAAGTCAACTGCCTGGACAACAGAAAGCTCTGTGAGGACAACAAGGTCGACGGCTACCCGACGATCAGCCTGTTCAGCGATGGCAAGTACGTTGAGGAAATGACGCTGACTCCCACATACGAGGAGATGAAGCCTTATGCAGTGAAGCTTTCTAAGCGCCGGGCAAGCGGCGAGTTTGAGAAGCCGCCCGAGGCTGTCGTGGCCAACGATAACCGCGACTGGGACGATGGCGACGGAGCCCCTGCCGCCCCTGCCCCAGCCCCTGCTGTCAAGACCAGTGCCACGCCCGCCTCTGCTGCAGCCACTGCTAGCGCGCAGCCCGCTGAGAAGCCCAAGGACAAGGCGCCGCAGCAGCCTGTCGCCTGCTGCAGCCACTGCTAGCGCGCAGCCCGCTGAGAAGCCCAAGGACAAGGCGCCGCAGCAGCCTGTCGCACACAACAACATTGACGAAGACAAGGATGTCGACACAGCGGAGAACAAGCGCGAAGAGGTGTACAACGAGGATGGCGAAGTGGTCATTCTCACCAAGGAGAACTTTGCTGAAAAAACGTCCACGGGCCCTTGGTTTGTCAAGTTCTATGCACCCTGGTGCCCGCACTGCCAGACTCTGGCGCCAGTGTGGGATAAGCTTGCTGCCGAGACCCGCAGCAAGATCAATGTCGGCAAGGTCAACTGCGACGAAGCCAGCGTCCTGTGCTCAAAGTACAATGTGCAGGGGTACCCGACGCTGAAGCTCCTGTGGGACGCCGAGACCGTCGACTACAAGGGCGAGCGCAAGCTGGAGAGCTTCAAGACCTTTGTTGATGGCGTGCTTGCGCAGCCCCACAACGTCGTTGCGGCTGATGATCTGCGTCGCGCGCGTGCCGAGAAGGATGTTTTGTTTGTCTTTGCCTACGACAAGTCCGACACCAGCGCAAAGACCAAGATGGCGCTCACTCGCGTCAAGAGCAACGCGCAAAAGATGTTCCTGTCAAAGAGCCTCAACATCGTCAGCGACCTGCATGTTGCGCGCACCATCATCCCTGGAGAAGACCCCGAGCTGCCCATGCTGGTTGCCCTGAAGGATAACCAGGTCGTCAAGTTCGAGGGCACTCTGACGAACGACGATCAGCTGCACGAGTGGTACTACGCCGAGCGCTTCCCCCTGCTCCCGCAGCTGGACCGCGAGAACTCGGACGATCTGTTCTACGACACGGACTATCTCGTGCTGGCTGTCCTTGACACGGACCAGGGCAAGGAGTATATGGCGCACTACCGCGACGCCGTCAGGTCGGCCGCCATCGAGTACCAGAAGGTATACGAGTCTGCTGGGAAGAAGCCCAAGGGCACCGTGCGCTTCGCCTGGGTCGACGGTAACAAGTGGTCGTCGTATGTGGACCGCGTGTTCCACATCCGCCGCACCGACTGGCCTGCGATTGTCATTGCACAGCCTAGCGAGGACCAGTATTTCCGCAACGACATCAAGGGCGGCGTCATTGAGCCGACCAAGATGGGCATCTTTATGGCCGTCCGTGCGGCCCTTGATGGCAAGCTGAAGCCTCAGAGCACCTCTTCGATCATCATCCGTGGCGCACGCGGTGCTGTGGCCGCGATCAAATCCGTCATGGGATTCTTCTTTGGATCGCTTCTCAGAGCCATTCTTTCGCTTGCTGCCACGTGTGCCCTTGGATACTACCTCTTCAAGCGCTCTGGCGGCGCCAGATCTGGATCTTATGGCGTCGTCAAGTCCGACTAGACAAAACCTTCGCATTTTTTTTTCTCCTTTTACTCTCCACTTCTCTTTCTGTCCCTGCGTTCGCAATAACAGCACATCGCACCTCATTCTACGTGGCTGTCTGCGCCATGCACTGGGCTGCATGCGAATGTAGAATGTAATGAAGAGCAAGCAGAAAGCAAAAGGAACGGCAGCTCAAACATGGACCTCAGGCGGAGGCAATGCGGATGTGGTTTTTCTTCTGGAAATCGGCAAACTCCTTGTCCTTGGCCTTGTACTGAGCGGTGAGTTGCTCGATGGTGGTCTTGATCCCCTCCTGGTTGGTCTTCAGTGCCGGGAGAACCTCCTTGACTGTGCGCTCGACCAGGACACCGTTGATCAGTCGGAAGCACTTGCGGTCGTCAGACATTGGCGACATGGTTTTGACCACCAGGCTGTGCTCGTCCAGCTGAAGCTCCAGCTCGCCGATCTTGCTCGCAATGGCCTTGAGCTCGCTGCTGTACTGGTTTGCTGCTATCCTGAGCTCCTGCTCGTTCGGTGCCTTTGTGCTGCTCATCGTGTAAGGGAGGAGGTAATAGGATTGGGTGCTAGCGGGGGATATGTCCTGCGGGCTCGCCGCCCGCTCCAGCGGAAACCCAGACAGAAACAAACCCCAGCGGCTCGAGTGCTGCGTGTTTTGGGCAGCCGCCACGTGAATGCCCGCTTGCCAGCAGGAGAGGCTGGTGGACTGTGTATTTTGCAGGATTCGCTGGGCAAGCGCGAGCGTCAAGCACCAAAAAAAAAAGGCGAGGGCTAAAAAGGCAAGCAGCGAAATGAGAGGTTGGGTGTACTACTTCTTTTTGACAATGGAAACGACATCTTCGTCAAGCAGGATGTGGTCTCTGCCGACCTTCTGCGGGTTGTGCTTGACTGAGCTGCCCCAGACCAGTGCATACGAGAACTCCTTCAAAATGCCGCGATGGATGGCGTCGCAAAAGTCGGTCACCGACGACTTGTCCTTCTTCAAGACAACGGGTGCCGAGTAGTCGGGCAGCTGGCCCTTTGGCTTTGTGTAAATGCGGGCCAAGTTGAGGTACTCCCACATCTTCTCCAGAAGCTCGTCAAAGTTCCACTCGTGGTGGGCGCTGATGGGCACGGCGTGCGGGATCTTGTAGATGAGATCGAGCTCCTCAATGGAGATCTGGTCAATCTTGTTCAGCACGTAGACAGCCGGGACGTACACGCGGTTCCCCTCAATCACATCGATGAGGTCGTCGACCGTTGCGTCGCAGCGGAAGCTGATGTCGGCGCTCGTGATCCGGTACTCGTTCAAAATCGACTTGACAATGTCCTGGTCCAGGTGGGTGAGGGGCACAGTGTTGGTCATGTTGACTCCGCCCTTCTCCTTCTTCTTAAACACAATGTTGGGCGGCTCCTTGTTCAGCCGGATGCCGAACCCCTCGAGCTCCCGCTCAATCACAGCCTTGTGCGTCAGCGGCTTGAGCACGTCGAGAACGAGGAAGATGAGCGAGCAGGTGCGGGCCACGGCAATGACCTGGCGACCACGGCCCTTGCCGTCCTTCGCGCCCTCGATGATTCCCGGAAGATCGAGGATTTGGATCTTGGCGCCCTTGTACTGCAGGACTCCAGGCACCGTGGTAAGCGTGGTGAACTCGACCTCGCTGACCTCGCTGAACGTGCCGGTCATTTTGGACATGAGCGTGGATTTGCCCACGGAGGGGAACCCGACGAAACCAACACGCGCCACTCCGGTACCAGCGACGTCGAAGCCCTCGCCGCCGCCGCCGCCGCTCTTGGGTGTGGTCATGATCTCGCGCTTGAGCTTGGCTAGCTTGGCCTTGAGAGTACCCAGATGGTATGCCGTGGCCTTGTTCTTTTGAGTCCGAGCCATTTCGGACTCGATCTCCTTAATCTTATCGTAGGTCGACATCTTGCCAGTCACGTATATTTGCCCTTGCTGATTAGCGCTCCTCTACAGGGTGTGTAAAAATAATTCGGGCGAGCGAGGTAGAATGCAAGACAGACCTCGAATGCAGCCGAGAGCCCGGCCTGCCATGAAGAAATTTCGTCTGCTGAGAAGCGGCGTGCAAAGCTGGCCAAGCAATTCTATTGGCTATCTAGAAAACAAGAGCTGAGAAAACAGCGGAAGCTCTTTTTTTTGGCTCCAGGAGAAAAGGGCAGAAAAAGAGAAGACAGCGAGTGGCTTGGCTGTGTGTGAAAAGGCGAGGTGCAGCGCGCAGCGGCTGGGCTGTCTAGTCGTGGGCCTGCACCTTGCTCCAGTCGACGGTGGAGTCCACCAGGACACCCGTCCTTGTGTAGAAGTGGCGGGCGCGGGTGTACTTGTCCTTCTCCATGGCAGCGCTCTTCACGTCCTCGCTGATCTCGATTCTCCTGGCCGATGACTCTGCAAACTTGGAGTCATCCGAATCAGCCTTGGCCTTGATCCAGTCCTTCGTGGCCGCGATGAAGGTCTCGCGCACGCCGTCCAACTTCTTCGACACCAGCTCCCTGCCCTCGTCATCGAACATCAGCTTGTTCTCCTCGGGGCTCGGCTTGGCGTACTCGTACGCGTACTTGTCCTTGCCGCCACGGATCTCAAGGAGCTCCTTCTCGTCAATGAACTTCATCAGTCCCTCGGGCTTTTGCGCAAACTGGATCTTGGAGGCAACCACAGGGTCGAGAAGCGGCGATATCAGCTTCCACACGCCCGAGAACCACCAGGGTCCGTTGTACACGATGCAGATTCCCAGGCACTCGGGGTAGTACGCCTCGAGGAACTTGAGGAACGTCTTGACGAACGGCCAGTCCATGTTCGCGTTCGAGTGGTCGGTCAGATCCATGATCAGGCACACGCGCTCGATGGGCGGCGAGAGGAGCTGGCGCAGGGTTTCCATCATCCAGATTAGATAGCGCTTGAGCTGCGGGTACGACTGGTCCTTCTGGTGGTGCAGATAGGATCCCGACCAGCTAGAGCAGAAAACAGGCGATGGAAAGACAAGTGGGTTTGCTTGTTAGCTGGCAGTGCCGAGTGGCGGTGCATGCTGCGCGTGCATGTGGTGTGCTCACTTGACAGAGCTGGGCGCGCGTGCTCCCAAGCTGCAGATGGTCATCCAGTTGCGCAGAACAAGCAAAGGTAGTGGCGGAGTGCTGCACGCACCAAATTAGCCCCCTCCCCCCCCGCCGCCCTTATCCTGCTGCGTCTATCGAAATCCTGCATTGCCTGCTCTTTTGTTCTCGCTCGGCACCACTTCAGCAGCTTGCCAACTCAAATGGCGGTACCAGTCACACAGAGAAGCACAATTACGCAGCAGTACTTACATGATGGGCTGGCCGAGCTTGTCCTTTCCATGGGCATATGACACGCCCTTCCACATCAGCGAGGCATCGTTGTGGATGTCGCCATACCAAATGATCTCCTCGACCTTCTCCAAGATGCGCCACTTGACGGCAGCAATGGCCATCTTGTACGCCTTGTCGAGGTCCCACTTTCTGGCTCTCAGGAACCTCAGAACAAGCACGTCCGGGTGGTCCTCGCGGATGGCGGACCAAAACGCGCTCCTCAGCGTATTGTCCGGGATCTGAGACTGGTAGACGGGAACCAGCTCTCCGTCCTTGCCGCACTCGGAGACGATGCCCAATTCCTTGCATTTCTCGGCAACCGACTGGTTGAACATGCAGCCTTCGAAGACCTCGAATGGCGGGGTGTTCTTGGCCTTCTCGCGCTCTGCTGCGTCGTCGCTGTCGGTGGGTCGCGCAATGGGGTCGCAGTCGATGGAGTCGATGGGCTTGTCAAAGTCATCCAGCAGCCGCTTCCAGAAATCCGCCAGCAGCTTCTCCTCGACGGGCGTCAGGTGCTTGAACGCTCCGCAGGTGTCCAGACGACCCTTGGTGAACTGGGTGGTGATGGCTTCGCGTCCGGCCCCAGCGATGTCGACGGTGGACCTCTGCCTGGAGAGACTTTTGAACAGACCGCTCATTTCTTGTATTTTTGTATATGTCTAGAGCTTAAACAGGGAAGAGTCTATGCGCGTAAGCGATGGGCTTTGGCAGATGGCACACGGACACAAGCGTAGGAAGGCGTGTGCAGGTGCAAGACGTGTATATCCCCTCGATAGGAAACGGAAACAAAAACAAACAAGCCTGCTATTCAAACCCGTATAGTATGAGAAAAATCAGGGGAGCAGAGGAGGGAGGGCTGGAGCAGTAGAGAGAAAAGAGGGAGTGGAACAGGGAATCAAATGCACCAGGTCCAGAATGCTGCCTTGACGAAACCAAGACATGATGAGGGTCGTCCAGATTTTCCCTCCCACTCCCCCCGCACACACTCCGTACGGGCACGTACACGTCAGCCCGCTCCTCTCCTCTGGCTGGACCCCTTATCCGCCAATCCCATTCGGCCTGCAGCCTGGAAGAGAAGCACCACAGCTCCGACCGCCCTGTCTTCTTAGCGCGCAGCGCCAACGGAAGCAAAGCAAGCGCAGATGCGGCTTTTCAGGCCAGCTGTTTGCGTGCCCAAGGGCGCATTTCTGTTCAATGGCGCCTGTCAAGCTGCGTTTAGCATTCCACAGAAGGGCCAGCACTCCATCTCGAGGCCACCACGTTAATAGCAGCCGGCCTTTATGCGTCCTCAGCCTCCACTTGGGATCCCTTTGGGGCATATTTGCAAGAAGCCTCGATCTGGGACTCACATGCGGTCCAGCCCTCGCTGCTGGAATTTTGGTGAGCGACATGACGAGTCCCATTTGCCTGCATCGGCTCCATCGACCATCCGTCTTCTGTAAGGGAAAAAGCGCGGCAGGCGTAGCCATCCCCTCTAGCATGTGGGGGAAGCGTGCGCTCTCGTGGCAGCCACACCAACAGCAGCGCCTGCCAGGTGGCATGTGCCAGTACACCAGGCATCATCTCCCGCGTGACGCGCCCTATAACTCACTCGCCAGCTGCTTCGCTGCCATAGAACAGCAGCTCGCCAACTGCGCTGGAGAAGGCGACCCACGACCTTGGTTTTATCTTTACACTCGCTAGGGCAATGTCGAAATCCAGCTACAAGTGCAAGCGGTGCAGCCGGCTGATCGCCTTTACAGACACAGCATGGAGCGGAATCACAGCAGGAGGTGTTGATGCGCTGGTTGGAACTCTACCGCCTGGCAGGGACGAAGAGCTGCACGATATGCTGCGCTCCCATGCACCGCCAGCGGCAATAGCCGATGTTTCCCGGTTCCTCAGCCAGTCATTTCGCACAGACCGCATTACTCGCTCGCCTGGAGGCGCAATTACCAGCAGCAGCGCTGACCATGCCAGCTCGACTTATTCTCCGCCTCCTCCGTCGCGGCATGACATGGGTGGTTCATTGGCGCTTATCCTCGAGAGCACTGGCAACGCCAGAAACACAAACCATATGGATCACGCGCATCTTCGCGAGAGCAACGGCATGGCGGGAGGCGCTGTGCAGCTGGACGAAAGCCAGCAGCGAGCTGATAGCAAGGCTCCCGACGGCAGCCGCCCACCACTATCGCCTGCTGGATCTGACCCCGGAAGCGCTGGCTCAATGGACCGTCTGGCTGCGGGAAGCAGCAGCAGCCAAAGCGAGTCATTCATCCTTCTTAGCAGCTCGCAGCTCCTACAGCACAAACCCACTTTGGCAACCACAAGCCAAGCACCGCGCTCACATTCACCCCACGAGGCTGCAGATCGCGGCAAGCCACCACTATTGCCAGGTGCCGATAATCCACAATCGCCTTCACGCCACACAGGGATAGAAGGCAGTAGCGGGGCGCTCTCTAATGCCGACTCGATGTCATCGGCAAAAGCCCACACTATAGCTGTGGCGGCAGCGGCTGCCAGTGCCACGCATAGAGACGGCACGGCGGATGATATGGCTCTCACCTTCGATGCTATCGGCCGTATAATGGACAAGCTTGAGGAACGATCGGTGATTGACCATCCGATGTGCGAGGACTGCGCAGAGACTATGCTAAGGCTACTTGACCGGGAGGCCAGGGACTGCGCGCATGCCACAGAGGTACTTGAAGGAATAGGCAGGACAGCAGAGGCTGTGGGAAAATATGGCAGCGCGCTGCCGGTGGCCGAAGATGTCAAGGAGCTGGAGAGAGAGCTGGAGAGACAGGCGGAGCTGGAGCGCACGTTGGAGGAGACTCTGGGCACCTTGGACTCGCAGCTGGAGGACATTTCGTCGCAGATAGCCGACCTTGACGAGGAGACGAGGCAGCTGGACGCGCTCGAGGCCCAGCACTACCAGGACCTCAACGACTACCAGCACGTATTGGAGCGATGCGAGGCAGAGCAATGGGCACTTGACGAAAAATACGCGAGGCTGGCCGCCCAGCTGACGCAGCTGCAGCGAACCAACGTGTACAACGACATCTTCAACATCGCTGTCAGCGAGGGCATCGCCAGCATCAACGGGTTCCGGCTTGGCGGCCGGTCCTCGCCCTACGGAGTCGAGTGGGCCGAAATCAACGCCGCATGGGGCCAAGCTCTGCTTCTGCTGCAGACAGTCGCACGCAAGCTCAACTACGAGTTCTTGGGATACAAGCTCATCCCCATGGGCTCGTTCTCTCGGATCGAGAAGGTTGCGGAGGCCTCGGCCACTTATGAGCTATTTGGGTCGGGCGACATGTACCTGGGCCGCTTGTTCCAGAACAGAAGGTTTGACTCGGCCATGGTCGCCTACCTGGCATGCCTGGATCAGCTCGCGCAGCTTGTGATGAGCTTGAACTCGCAGATCCGCCTGCCATACAGGATCGAGCAAGATAAGGTCGGTGGTGCGTCGATCAAGATCCAGTTCGGCCAGGACGACGTGTGGACGAGGGCGTGCAAGAATACGCTGATGGATGCGCGGTGGATCCTGGCATTTGCATCGTCATACGCCTCGTCTGTCCCTGACGACATGTAGGTCTGGGCCGTCGAGGCAGCATTTTTCTATTATGCCATGCAACCAGGCACGTATGAAAAAGAAAGCAGCGGATCTAGAAGGAAACAGATCTAGAAGGAAACAGATCTAGAAGGAAACAGATCTATCGGGCTTGATGAACCCAAGCCTGCTGTACAGCGTATGTGCACGCACATACGGATCCAGATTGACTGCTGCAGTGCGCAGCTCGTCCTTTGCACTGCGCCTGCTGCTTTCGACACCATCCCCTTTGGCTTCTAGCCACCTGCGTGTTTCCTGCTCGTACCTGTCCACCGCACTCACAAACGCACCCTCCGCACTCCGGCGAGCCTCGGCGTCCGCCATGCAGGCACTTTCCTCTGGAGTGGGCAGGATGTACTTGTAATCAAACTGCTTCTTCCCTCCGACCTCGCCGGGCAAGCTATCCAAATCGATATACGGCGCGATTTCCTGCGCACTCTTCGCCATTACGATTTTGGACTTTACCACGGGGTCGATGAATGGCGATATAACCGACCATATCCCCGAGAAGATCCACGAGTTTACGTGCAAGATGAGAATGCCCAGAGTCTCGGGGTAGTAGTTGGTCAGCAGCGAAATCAGCGTGACTATCAGCTTGATGTCGATGTTCTCGCGCGTGAACCCAGTCAAGTCGAACAGTATGGTGACTCTGCCGTCGGACTTGTCTGCCAGCAGCTGCGACGTCTCGATCTGCCAGCAGAGGAACCTCTTGATCGCCAGGATATTCCTATTTCTCGCAACATTCATCCTCACTCGGACCAAATACACGGGGCTTCCCAGCCTATCCTCCGTGCATGCAAAGGCCAGACCCGTGTCCATCGTGTGGTAGTGCAGTCTGGACTCGCCAAAGTATGCCACCTCGTCAATGGCCTGGGCCACACGCCAAACGATGGTCTTCTTGATCATGTCGAAGGCCAGGCTGGGGTCCCACTTGCGCGCCCTTAGGAATCGCAGAACCCACGAGTCCGGGTCGCCTATCTGCGTGGCGGCCTGCCAGAAGGCTGCGCGGAACGACCGCGATAGTGGCGGCTGGCCAAACAGCGGCTCAAACCCGGGCGGCACAAGCGGTGTCTCCGAGCCGCCCTTGCTGCTGGCGGTGCGGCTGATGCGCTGCTCGACTGTCTCCGTGCGCTGCAAACTCGATTCCTTGCTATTTTCTGCTGCAGCCACAGCCGTGGGCGTCGATGCGCCACTAGAGCTGGCTGGTGTGGCTGACACCGAGCTGGGCAGCGACTTTGAGCCCCATCCAAACCACCCACCGCTACCGGAGGGACTCTCCTTATTGCTCCTTGGCCTTCCCTTGAGGTTGCTGGCCACTGCTCTAGAGCTGCGCGCATCCAGAGGCTCAAACGACAGGGCAGTAATGTCCTCTTCGGCTTCGTCGCCGTTCTCACCTGACTCCTGCCTCTGGCTGTTTTGGGGGTGGGCCAAGCTGAAGAGGACGGGCAGTGGCTCGCTGCTGGCTTCATTGAATTCCCGGAGCAGTAGGCGCCAGAGCCGCTGCAGCTTGGCGGCTTCCTCCGAGGTTAAGGAGCCCATGCGGCCGCTGGTCATGGGAACAAGCTGGCGGTAGTGGTCCAAAAGCGAGAGCTGTGTTTCTGCGTCCATGCCTCCCTCCATTGTTTTTGTTAGGTGCCACCTGGTAGTAATGAAGGAAGAAAAAAAAAGAAGCTGGAGTGTAGGAGGAAAGGCGCGGGTATGGCTGGAGAGAAGGAGAAGGGCCAGTGGCGTAGAGAAGCTGGCTTGGGGAGGATAGTGCCAGTGCTGCAGCGCTTTCCTGTCTCCGCCACACCGCACCACCTGCCCCCTTTAGAGGCAATAATTGCCCGAAGGCGCTAGGCCGCCACCACACGTTCCACAGGAGAAGTTCTAATTCGAGGCGATGTTTGGTACCAACATTTATTCCATTTTGAACAAACAAGGATTGCGTTTGGGAGGCACAAGTACAGATTGAAATGAGATGAGATGAGATGAGATGAAAGAGAAACGAGCAGCGTTTGCTAAGCGGAAGCGACAGGGCGGGGCCAGATGGGGTGCAGAGAAATGTACATATGTTGCGAAAGAGTAGAGGCCAGAGGTGCTATTTTGTTGCGGCTTCTCGCTACAGAGAGGCACGCTTGCGGAAGCCAGCCAGCAGCGGCGACTCCTCGATGCGTTTCAAGTCATTGGTTGAAAAGTCGATGACCTCCTTGAGTATGGTGACACGCATAGTAGCAAGCCAGCTGCCGCCTCTTTGTGCTGTGTCGTCCTGCTGCTGTTTCTGGGAAGCGTCCCCAGGCTGCTCTTCCTTTGGAGGAGTAAATGCGTCGGCGGACCTGGACTGCACCTCCTCCCAGTCCTTGATCGACGACGATCTCGACACAGGCACTGGGTGCGCGTGCAGATTTTCGTACGAGTCAACGATTCGCTTAAGCTCGGTCTGCTGCGTGCGAATCAGCAGAGCCAGCTGGTGGATTTTGTGCTCAATGTACTGGCACATGGCGCCTCCCAGGGGGTTGGCTTTGTGCATGCGGTGCTCTTGGAGGAAGCGCGCCAGCTGCGTGTGCCGGTCGCGGATGGAGCTCAGGAGCTCGTGTGCCTTGTGCGCCTTGGCCTCCTCGCTGTCCTCTTCCTTGTGGTGCAGCTCCATGTAATCGTCGAACAACTGCAGTGTCATGGCTGTGGACGACGACGAGGCGGACGATGACTTGGAAGAGGTCCATTTTGCCTGTGATGTGGGGCAGAGCGACAGCGTCATTTTTGTATGCGTGTTGGTGTTTTCCTGTGCGCCGAGAACGCGTGTGCGGCGCGAGTAAGGGCCTAGACTTGTGGCTGTTTCTGGGCAAGAAGCAGGAGGAGGGATGGAGAAGGGAGGGAGAGGGGGAGGAGAGAGAAGGAGGAGCAAAATCGAGTATAGCTAACAAAGGCTGTGGGCGGCAACAACAGAGAAGGCGCTCTGGACACAAGATTGAAAGCAAAGGAGGGAGGGATGAGATGCGGCACTTTGTTTATATACCACAAGACAACAAGCAGGCTTTCTCTCAGACAAGCTCTAAAATGGCGCGTGGGCTCTAATGAGCTCTAAAAATGTGGCGTTTGGTACTGAAAGCACTTGTGCTCGAAAAAGGCTAAATTGAAGGCCGGATAGCCACTTTATCCTATTTTGGCGTTGTTTCGCAGAGCCGGTTATTTATGTGTCATCCAAAATGAAATAGCAGCAAAAAAGAGCTACGCTCCAAGCCGCGTTTTCTATGCTGTTACCCGGCTGAGTGCAGAACAGGCCAGCTTACTTGGCTACGCGGATAGGAGAGCCAGCGCAGGAGAAAAGAGGTGGAAAAATATATGGAGCGAAGGGTTAATGCCAAGTGGGCTGGAAGAGAAAGAAAAAGAGGGAGCAGCAGCAACATGGAGGAAGGGATTTATGAGCAGAGGCGCCTTCCCTTGGGCCGTGTGTGTGTGAATGCTACTGCACTTTTTTTTCTTTTCTTTCGAGGTCATGGACACGGTCATGTTCCCAAATGCAAGCCCAGCATAAAACATGCGGTGCGCATCCTAAATCCCACCACTCGCTGAGCGGTGTGGGCGTGGGCGTGGGCGTGGGTGTGGGTGTGATCAGAAAGAGCTGAGCATCGCATCACCCGCCTGCTCGCATATCGGCGACACCATGTGTTCCATTTCTCCATCACAAAGGATTCTTTTTTATACCCATGTATGGTTGAGGCAATGTCCCCACCCCGAGGCACAAAAACGTAAACAAACAGCACCACCCACGCAGTGGAAATACATGTGTCACACCGTACCACATCACACCGCATTCCGCATCACAGCAATCATAGCGATAGTGTCTCATCCCCATATGTAACCGCCCTCGCCTCCTCCTCGCTTCCCAACCGCCCTGTGTGCGCGAGTCATTTAGAGGCTAGAGCAGGAAAGGCTTGCTGCTCAAAGGACGGGTCGCCAGATAGCGTGCAGCTGGCCTAGACAATGCGAATTAAAGCCCAGGCACCGGCCACAAAAAGCCAATATTGCCTTTAAAGGCAGCCCAATAAAGGAGCCTTCTCTCGTACGCCACGCAACAGGACTCCTTCAGCCGCGCCCCTCCTGGAGTTTTTCCGAGACGCCTGCTTTAATTAGGGCCAAAACGAGACGTAACCTCGCCCGTCTGTGGCCATTGTTGGTGTCCGGCGCCCCTCGAGATCGCAGGGCACCAATAACTGAAGCGCAGCCTGTTGCAAGAGATCTTTAAACAAGGAGCCAATACATGTCAATTATGCTCTTCCACCACCTTTACAAAAAATGCGCGAAATTAATGAGACAAGGGAATAAAAAAAAATAATACTAATAATGCCTTTTCGCAACGGCCAGGCAGAAGCAAGCCCCCTCGCTGCTCCGAGATTGTGCAAAAGGCGACACAATCACCGCTGCTGCTGAGGTGCTCCCTGAGATGCCGCTGCTGCTGCACTTCTGAGCTTGGGGCTGTCTGATGGCTGCGAGTTGGTTATGCTCGAGTACCCAGAGTAGTCGGTCGATGTGCTGTCGTTTGAGTTGGGCTTGGTGTTCCTGCCGCCAAAGAGCCCGTTCCAAGTGAGCTTGCTCTTGCGCTTTTCCTTCAGCCCCTCGAAGCTGCCACTGGCCCCCTTGATCCCGCCGCCTCCCTCGCCTTCTTTATTGTCGTCGCTATTGCTACTGTTGTCCGATTTCTGCTTGTACGAGGTAATAAATGCGCGCGAATCCATCACTCCCTCTGGGTTGCCAGCCGCCTCCGGCTGCGACCTAACAACCGTCCACTCCGCCTCTTCTCTGTGCTTCTTCTGCTGCTGCGAGGCTGAAGCGGCTGCTGGGGTTGGCGGCAAGGTCCCTGAGGCAAACAGTGGCGGCACATCTACGTCGCCCTCCTTGGTGGCTTTCCCAGCCTCTGGAGCAGCTGCTGTGGATGGCGTTGTGGGTGTTGGTGGCAACGGTCTTGCGGGTGCCGTGTTGGGCGACATTGGCGGCGAAATGGTCCCCAGTTCATGGTGCTTTGCTCTCGGCCTGCTCTGAGCCACCACTGCCGCTTTATTTTCACCGCTCCCTGCTGTGGCTGCTGGCGGCTTCGTCCTTCCGCGGTCGGGGTTGATGATGTCATCGTAGTTGAGGATGTAGTGGTTGACGTACTTCATCAGCTTGCGCTCGCCCAATCTGATTTCCTCCATCAGCCGCCTGATCTCCTCGTCGCGCTGCTGGTCTCCGGGCTGCTGCCTGGTGCGCGCCAGATAGTCCTTCATCTTGGACACACTGTGCCGGATGCTGCGCGCTTTGGCTATATTCGCCCAGTATTGCGGGTCGATTGCGGGTGCGCTCCAGATGTATGCGCTGTCCTGGCTGTTTGTCTGCGCATCTATGTGTGCCATCAGTGGTTTGCAGTACTCCTTGGTTAGCTCTACATTCGACACAGCTCGTCTGCGTGTACTGGAAAAGCAGCCAAACATGCGCTTATTGATCCCCTGGATGGCTCTGCGAAACAATGAGAGAAATCACGGCAAGGGTAGCTGAGTAGCTTGACATGAGAGAGGAGAATTCGCAGGGTCGAGGTGCGAACGCAGTTCCCAATCTGCCTATGTGCACGCTGGACGCAGCACTTGCCTGATTTCTAGTGTGCCGGCTGTATGGGAGCTCAGCTCTACTTGCTGATTTAAACAATGCAAGAAATGGCGGAGCAAGTGCATGTCAGCGTGCATGTCAGCATGTGTGTCTTACCTGCGACGCTAGGTGAGGATGTCTTTGCATTAGCGCTGCTGCTGCCTTTGGTCGACATCATGGCGAAGAACGGGTTGTTTGATGTCGAGGCCTGTGGTGTGGCCGGAGGCGATGCGGAGGCTGCCATTGCAATCGCTACTAACGGGTAATGTAGACGCATGTACGGTGTGGTTAGCTGAGGGTGGTGCATGGTACGGCCAAAGGAAGGAGAGAAGAAAGATGGAAATGGCGCTCTTGCGCCGCTTGTTTGTATGTTGGAAGCAATTTGCCCGAAGGAAGGAGTGAGCAGGCGGATGTGTCACGCTTGCTCATAATACTGTGGAGCACATGGAGTGGATAATGTGAGGGGTTGTGTGTGTAGCTGGAGTTCTTTGTATCGGCCCACTTATATTGCGCCCATGTCTTTCCCCACGCTCCATGTCTGTGCTGCTGCTTAGGGAGCTGGTGCTACTGCCATCCTTCCCCTTCTACTCTGGCGCCCGGGAATTCTGGGTGCACATTATCAGCAGCTCATCCCTGCCCCTCTTGTGATGAGCCACAGTGCCGGTGTTTGGTGTGGAGGAATGAGAGCTGGATTGGCTCGGCGGATGGCTATTGTCTTCTCCCCCTACTGCAGACACAAGCGTAGGGTCATGGTACCGGAGGAGACAGACAGAGGAGCCATTGGCAACAGCAGCTAGACCAGCGCAACTCACCTTTGAATTGTGTGCTGGGGGGTGGCAAATGCAGATAGTCGAGTGGTGGTTGCTATTACCCGTAAAACAGATAACCACAAAGAGCATAGAAATAGAGGGGGAGGCAATGGAGAGGGAAGGACGTGCAGTGCTAAAGAAAGACGCAAAGAAGGGTGCTGTGGATTATTGAACGACCACCCTTGTGGGCAGCGCACCTCCGCCGTTGTCCACGAGGTACACGGCATCCTGCCAGCCTGAAACGCCAGCAATGCATGAATCCTGCTGTGTACAGCGCCTATACTGCCGCCTCTGGTATGGAACGGACGGTTGCGCTTTTCACTTTTACTAAGAAGACGGACTGAAATAAAACGCGCATTGCAGTCTAGTGCATGCCGCCTGTGTTCCATGGTTAAGACACGCATTCCATGAGCCTCTGCGGTGGCCCACTAAACACACGACGGCGCACGGCTTGGAGGGCTGGGGGATGGCGGGTGTCCGGAAGTTGCCTTCTCCTATGCACACCGTTAATTGCGGCGATCTCTTCCTCGTTCGTCTATATGACAGCTGGCCCCGTTTTATAAAGAAAATGCTGCGAACACCGACCTTGACCTTGTTTATGCTGCTTTGATGGCGATAGGATCCGCGCTCCCCGCTTGGCGCGATCGACAACCTTGTGCTTGTTAGCTTTGGCGATTGCTCCCCCGTAATGTATGGAACGTGCGGAGGGACGGTGCATGCAGTGCGCGGGTGCCCGGCTTGCTATGCGAGGTCGCCGTCCAGGCGCATGCACGGCTCCATGGGACCGACTCTGCCACAAACCACACTTCTCGGTGGTCTGGGTGCCATCCACAGCGGTGTCCTCGCACGCCCTGGCCGCTGGCGTTGCAGCTCGCTCCTTCGCACGCGGTCTATGCGGCGGGCGCGCTCCCTTCTGCAGTGCTGCAGGATGCGAGCGCGCCCCTTATGTTTTGCTCGAGCGTATCCACATGCGCCCACCAGGGGGTTTGGAAGAGAAAAAGGCCCACCCACTCTGGCGCCATCACTGAGCAGGGCATCTGTCGGCGCGTCAGCCGGGATTCCTGCCAATCGAGCGCCATTTGCGGTGCTTGGATTTGCAGCTGAACAGGAGTGAAATGAAATCCACTCTGGCTGGTTGTATAGTGCGCATCTCTCGTTGCGTATCGTGGTTTTAGGCTTCATTGCTGCTGACATCGCTTCTCACAAGCAGCAAGCGACACAGATCATTTACTGCGATGGAAGGGATTTTCCCTTGCCTGTTTTCGCGCGCCAGTTAGGCAGCACGCGTAAAGAAAAGGAGGTTTGGAAGGGCAAGCAACGCGCCCTTTGTTTCCACCCCTCTCCTCTCCTGCCTTTGTCCATTGTCATTTATTTGTTTATTTGCCATTCTTGTTAGTAATTCGTTATTATTATTGCTACTACTAATACCATTTTTCGTTTACGTTGCCACACACCACTTATCTGCACCTGGGATACACGCACTATACTTGCGGATAATAGCCGAGAATGTACCAGCAGCCTGACAGCCAGGGCAGTGGCGGGTACCCACAGATGTCACACCTGGGGCCACCTCCTTCTAACTATGGCGGCATGTCCCAGGGCCAATATACCGCCGGCAGCCAGTATGGACAATACCCGCCGATGCCACCACCGCAGCAGCACCAGCCTCAGCCTCAGCCTCAGCAGCCACCGCCTACTGTGGTGCTGCCGCAACAGTCAATGGCGCCGAGCACCCAGGGTGGCCCTCCTGGTCCACAGATGAGCGCATATTCACCGCCACCCATTCCCAACGCCAATACCAGCAACAACGACCGGCCCGTCTCCAACTATACCGCTGGTCCCCCTGCTTCGATGGCTGCCAATACAAACAGGCCCAGCAGACCCAGCCGGCCGCCACGGAGCCAGACCGGTAATTCGCAGAGACACAGATCGGAGAGAGCAAGAACGAACTACGGCCACTTGGTTAATGAGGAGCCCAAGCACGACGTCGCGTGCAGTGGTGATGCCTGTGGCTCCTGCTGTTGGTACAACGTCCTTGGCTGTAGTTTCTGCTGCAATGGGTGGCTGCGCCTATTCGGCAGAGGTCTGAGTGTCCAGGAGATCACTGGTATCAAGTAGCAGGTTCCTGGTGCTGCTGTCCCTGCTGGGTCCATGCGGCACTGCAGCTAGAGCTTCGTATTTACACTATTTCTCGCATTTTCATGCTGCTGCTGTTTTTGTAAGAAGGAAACTCCTCTGCAGACATGCTCAGTCTCTTTTGTTGCACGTGCTGGTGTAGTGGATCGAAATCGAAGGCACGTGCAAATCCCACGACTCGCTGCTGGCAGGGCAAACGAGGTGGGCGATGCAAGCGTGGCTCAAGCCCGCCGCCAGCCGCTGCTTCCTTATCTATACAAGCTACCCAGCGCTTTCTTTTTCTTTTTCTCTCTATCTTTTTAGAAACAGGCAAGCAGCCGCAGTAGCAGTCGAGGCATAGATGCGCGGTCTGGTACATACTGCTCTGCGCTTGGGCGCCGCCACCAGACTGGCGCCAACAGAGACTCTGTCCGCTCGGTTCTATTCCGCGGGCAAGGAAACTGCACGCGAATACCTGGAAAAAACCGCCGCTCCCTTCGAGGTGTTCGACCGGTCTGCAAAGCGCATGCAGCGAGACCGTGCAGCATCGCGGTGGGAAGACAGCCGAGAAGTCGATTATCTGAAGGACGAAGTAGCAGCACGTGTAGCCGACCGTCTCTTAGACATCAAGCGCCGGTACCACCAGGTCGTGGAGCTGGGTGCTGGGTGCGGGCACTTGGCCAAGTCTGTGGACGACGATATGATGGACAGACTGGTGATGTGCGAGATGTCCAAGGTGGCTTTGGAGAGAGATGGGGACAAGGAGTACGGGGTCGAGGTTGAGCGGAGGCTGATGGATGAGGAGTTCCCTATGTTTGAACCGGAGTCGCTGGATGCTGTGGTGAGCAGCTTGTCAATGCATTGGATAAACGATTTGCCTGGGATGATGATTCAGATCAGAAAGGCGCTGGTTCCCGATGGCGTCTTTATTGGCGCGATGTTTGGCGGCGATAGCTTGTTTGAGCTAAGGTAAGCAGGAATCGATGATCGGGCGCTGACCCTTCAAATTGCATGTGAGAATCCGTGGCACCAGGCAGCTTGCCGTAGCACGTTTATTTATACGGGGCTTCGTCTGTAGAGTGTGTTTGTGGGCAGTGGTGGAGCTGTGTTTTCCATCTTCAGCAAGCCTACCCCCATGCCGACGCAACAATAGCAAAGGCTCACCTTTTTGCAGCACCATTATATACCGCCGGTTGTAAAGCGTAGGACGTCGTTGCAGCTGGCAGATCAGGAGCGTGACGGAGGGATTGCAGCTCGTGTGTCGCCGTTGACTGATACCCGGGATGTGGGGAGTCTCCTAAGCCGTGCTGGCTTTACACTCTCGACAATCGACCTGGACAACATTGTTGTCAACTACCCTACGATGCTCCATTTGATCAGCGATATAAATGCCATGGGCGAAGGCAACGCGGTTGTCCAACGACTGCCATTTCTAAAGCGGGACACACTGCTGGCTGCATCGGCCATTTACAAAGGTATTGTTGTTCAGCGCTGCTTCGACAAAACCGCGCGCACGTTTGGGCTGAGGTCTTGTATGCACACTAAAATTGCTTTTCGTTGTCTGTCGATGCACCCGTGTAGAATTGCACGGAAACCCGGATGGCACCATTCCTGCGACGTTTCAAGTGATTTACATGGTAAGCTTAGATTGAAAATGCATCGCCTTGTGGTGGAGGCGCGTGCATGTTTTGGAGCGAACAAGCCAATTGACTCTGGAGCGCTGTATTGACAGAAATTATTGTGCTAATAAACACCAACAATGACGCACTCCATTCCTGGCTCGCGCTTCTTCTGTGTTTTTGCGTAGATTGGCTGGAAGCCTGATCCTTCGCAGCCGCAGCCCCTGCCCCGTGGTTCTGGCCAGGCGTCGCTTGGAGAGATGTTTAATGGAACTTCGCACAAGCTCTAGTGTTTTCAGGAGGACCTTCATTTCCCCTTTCCAATTTCAGCTGTACACGGTGAATCCGTACCTGTCGTTTCGGAATGTGCACACGGGCTGGGTGGGTGTGCAGATCAAAGACGCTGCGTCTATCAAAGACACATTTTACATGCAGATGGCTTTTGTGACTCGCTTGATATTGTTGTATAACTCGCACAAGGACTGCATGTTTCGCTGCTTCCCGGTCGCCTCCGGAGACGGCAATCATATTACTAAGCCAAGTCTTGGGGCGCTAGCTGCGTCTCTTCCCGGAGACCGGTAGATGCAGTGGCCACTGTTTCTGCTGCTGCTGCTGCTGCTGCCGGAGCAGCGAGGTTGCCCCTTTTGGGGTGAGGGGTTTGGGGGGAGCAATAGCAGGCATTGCTGCGTGCGCAGAACGAAGCTGGACCACATGCCGTGGGTGCATCGGCTGACGTATGACGTATGTGGAGAAAAGTGCCCTTCCCTGCTGAGCTGCACTTTTGCTAAACAGACATGCTGTGTCGAACAAGCAATATGACCAGGTCCCCTAGTCAGGCCACCTTGTCCCATGCCCTGCTCTCTTGCGTGTTGGGTGTATGGCTGCGTCCCTGTGTCTTTCTATGTCAGTTTGCACATAGCACGGGCTCCTGCAACAGCATCGATGCGGCTCCTCGCAGCACAGCTTGCGGACCTCGGTGCGTGGAGCCCCTCCCTCCGTGGCATTGTTTGCACGCACAGACGCTGTCTCTTCCTGTAGCGCCCCATCTTCAACCCAACCCGGCCGAGCACCCTGACACTGTGCATCATATGACCTGGCAGGGACAAGGCGTGGTGTGTTTTGAGATACGCTGAATTAGCATCCAATCGCAAAGCGCATGCTATCTATGTTCACGCCAGCACTGCCCTGATATGCTGGGAAAAACACATGAGCAGCGCATTCACGGAAAACGCGTATGTCAGTCTGCCATGTTTTTTTTGTTTCCTTTTCATACTCCGCTCTTTCACACGGACGCGCAATTGTTGTGTGCTTCAATTGTCTTTCTGTGCTGTGCAATGCACCCACGCATTCAGGCACACAGAGCCGCCCGTGTAACGAAAAAGACACGCAGCTTTATTTTTGGGTGGGACGTGCACTCGATCATGGGGCTCACCGGCCCTGCCTCCACTTTTCGCTTTAAGATAGCCAGCCTCGTCTTCCATGCGCCAATGGCCACGGCACGCTATTCCCGTTTCTCGGCACCTTGCGGTCTGCTCGTGTTCGCCGGCATCCGGGATATGCGGAGCTGCCAGTTTGGCCGTCGAGGATCTGCGGCATTCCAAAATAGCACGAGAAGTTTGCAAGCACGTCGACAGCCAGAGCCAGCGAAGCCGGTTGAGATGTGCAGCTTGCCTTGGCGGGTAGCCACATATACCAGCCCCATGTTTGCGCAAAACAGGCACCTTGATATGCCGGCACTGCTGCTTCCCTCCTCGTTCATTGCAGGAGCGATCGTCGCTGGGCTGGTGCGGGGTTTTTGAGTGGCAGGTGCTGCTTGTTTTGCTGTTCTTGTGCGCACACTTGGTGGGAAATGAAAACAACGTGAAGATCGTAGCCACCTTCGCCTTTGCCATGTATCATTTTGGATGGCGATGTGATGCAAAGGCATGTGTGTATACACTCCATGTCCACCGCGGAAAGTAAATCAAACCCAAACGGCCCCTCGGTGTCGCAGCTCCATGGGCTGGAGGCTGTTTGCTAATAGGGTGATATTCTGGAGACGTGCTGCTTAGCACTTGGAACACAGGGATCGTCAGCCGGGGTGCCAGAGCCACCAAGCATGTTGGAGCTGGCAAATGGCAGAAGTCGTGTTGCTGCAGCCGCGCTTCCAAGAATCGGACTGCTGTTTTTCCCGTATTGGACGAATAGACCGTCCCCCTTGGCCACATGTCTTTATGCCACACCGCGCTGATGTCTTTCTGTTTGTGCAGCGTGCATCAGAGATAAGCCATGTTCATGTGGAGCAGCAGAGGCGGGAAAGCAGCGCATCTCCGCCTGTGCGGCAGAAATAGCTTAGGGTGTGTTGGGGCAGCAGGCAGGATGATAGACGTGGCAAAGAACGTGACATACACCTGCTCTGCATTTTCTCATTCATATGGCCGACGCCGCCCCTGTCACACACGGCTGTGGTGGTTGCAGTTGGGAATGGCAGTGCAGCGACACCAGCATGTGCGGGTAGTGTGTTTTCTCAGGCATATGAGCACCGACAAGCCAGAAAAAAAGCACTGGCACTAGTCCTGTGTTCGTCTGATTTCAAGTATGCTCAAGTCCTGAATGCCTGGTGCTGATATGCGTATGACTGAATCAGAGACATGGGAGGCATGCGGAGACACAGGCACCATACAAAAATGTGTATCCTGGTTATACCGCACATGTGGCCTGACCATGGCAGAGACAGTGAAAGCAAGCAAGTGACTGGCGCTCTGCTATTCTGCCATTTGAAAAACTATGAAGAGCAGCATCTGCTCAACAGCGTCTGCTATTCAGCAAGTCTTTTTCGTGAATGTCACATGGCAAGCTGTGTGTGCTTGTTTGACCTGGAGACCTCTTGCTTTTCGTTTCTTTTGGCTGGCATGTGTGATTCCTCGCTCTTGCTATTATTTCGCTTGTGTCTTTCAGGCGAGCTTTGTGTGCACAATAGGTGAAAAAAAAGTGTTTGACAGGCTTGTCATATGCCGCTACACACCAACAAGCCTTCGTGTCACTCGTCCATATTTGCTTTTTTTCTGTTCATTGATGCTGTCTGTGCGCTGGAAGCATTTGCGATCTGGTGTTTTCTTTCTGCGACAACGACTGCGACAGCGGCAAAGCAGGCAATTGTATACCAGAGAGAATGGCGTGAATACCGAATGCGTGCTATTGTGGCGCCTACTTGTCTTTGGCGTGCTTGAGGCACAGCAGCCAAGTTCGACATGGCCGCAAGCGAGCAGTGCCAACCTTAAGTTCTCGCCAAACCCCTGCCATCTGTGGGGCGCTTGGAGGTACATGTGTGTGCGTGTATTGGCCAGTACTGTGCGCAGCCCAATCTTCAAGGGGGCTGCTAGTACTGACTAGCAGCATAGCTCTGTGTGTAAGCCATCTGCTATCCTCGTTAATATATATTTTTTGCAGTCGTCGCTCTCCTTCCATTGGGATGAGTGCGTGCGTATGAGCAGCGATAGAAAAGCGCCGAGCATTCCGTCGCATTTCCTCTCGTTCTAGGACGAATGCGTGGATATAAGGAAATTTGTGGAGGCGATCGCGTGGCCACTGTGCAATACTCACCAATGTGCTGTTTATTTAATATTGAGGCGGCGCTCCTCTTTCGCATTCGAGCGCTTTGTTGCAAAGCGGCCAATATACGCACTCTTGTCTTTGCGTGTGTGTACATGCGGGCATTCGCATATGTGAATGTGCCTTCGGTTTATAAGTAATATGAAGCTGATCGAAGAAGAAAAACGAGCAGCCAGTTTGGTGCTGTGCTCTTTATGCTATTCTTGTCGTACGGTGCATCTCTCCTTTGTCGCTCAGCCCCGAAGGAACACCACATATGCTGCATATGATATAAATATGCTTATCGCTGCCAGCACTCCCTTGTGATGCCGCCTGCCTGGCTCCGCTGCTCCGCTGCTCAGTGGCGATATCAAACAGGGGTTGGGGCCATCTAGCCTGGTGGAGGGCGGCCAGGCATATGAACGCCGCCACCGACCATACCCTGCTAGATGTGCTGGCACGAAGCTCCGTAAACAGCGACAGCGCCAACAATCCAGATGCACATCACCAACGCCTTTTTTTGGCTTCTGGAGGTGGGATGGGCGGGGGATGGTTGTATTTTTGCTGCCAGGCTCATTTGGGCTGGCTTGGCAAAGCCTGCGCGCTCCCCCTCTGGCACATCTGATGTATCGAGCTCCGGACCTTCTATTGCGCATGCTCCCCGCCTGCGGCCGCCTAGATGGCGACTGAGTACAAGGGACTAGCTGGCAATGGCACATCAGCTCTGGGCGCAACAGTCACGCTGTCCCATGATGGGATCTGCTCCTCTATTCAAGCTGAAAGGAGGCTGAACAACCATGAGCGAAGAAAAGGGAGTCACAAGGCGGCTGTGAACAAGCAGAGCTGCAAGCTGGAGGGGGGATGCGTGACCAGCCCCCCTGCCCACCCCCTGTAGGAGAAAACAGGAAGGGAGGCTCCCATGAAGGTTGGAGGCGGAGCAAGAAGGCAGCTTCGAAGGCACCCGGAGGGGAGGGGTTTGCGCCCCACCCGCTTTTTCTCGCTCTTTCTGGGCGGCAGTGGGCGCTCAGAAACGCAGCTAGCATTTGGCGTGGAGGCGGTGTGGAGTATATAATGGCCAGCCTTCCCTGTTTCCCTCTTGCGCTCTTCCGCTTTCTGAGGAGAGAACCAACAATCTTTCCCAGTAGTAATCCCAAGCTATTCTGACTACAGCACTCTCTGCCCCCCACACAAGCCCTCGCATACAAACGCGTTTTTTTTCCTTTTGCTTTTGAAAGCCAGAAACTCTTTTCATCCACTTGTAACTGCATCTGCTATCTTGCTCCCTCGCTTGCTCAGCTTATTTCCAGTGAACGACACAGCCATGGGGAATGGAATGTATTGCGAGGCCGAGGTATACATGAACGATGTCTCTGACGAAGAGCGCCTGTACACTGAGAGCAGACGGATGCTCTCAAATCTGAAGAGCGGCCACCGTCGCCTGGTTGTAATGATGAAGCAGCTCAAGCACTTCAAGTAAGTACACTTCAGCAGACGCGCCTCTTGTGCCCACACAAAGTGGAGCGCCAGACGCAAGCGCACATCCCCGCACCCGCCAAGGCGCTGCTTGCAGATCGTCCACCCGTTTATATTGCCCTCTTTGAACAAAAATCTCCTGAAGCTTAGCAATGTGCTCTTCGGCTCTTTGAGCTGCCGCTCAGCTCTTGCCGCCCCTCGCTTCTCCACGCCGCCATTCTGCACACTCGCCCTTGCCAGCCGAAAAGGGGGGCGCACAATGAGCATGGCAGAAAGGAATAAGAACTGTGCTTGCATGTTCGCGAAATACGCTCCTCTCTCCTCTCCTCTTGCAAAAGCGAGGGAATTCAAGGAAAACGCGTCGCTGCTGCTGCTGCTTTTGCGGGGCAGGAGTACTTTTCATGAAATGTATCTGCAGTAATCTGCGTTTTTCGTCCACTTCTACACAGGTGCTGCTTTGCTGTCTACCATCGCTCCATTTTTTTTCTTTCGACACGAGCTTCCAGAACTGAGTCTTTTACTGCGATGCTTCAGCACAACACAGCGCAGCACATTTTCGCAAAGGCTGGTTTGCCATGGACCTGGCCAACTCGCATTCCTCTCCCCGCGCCATGGCTGCTACAGCATAGAGAAGCCCAGCACGTGGGAAGCGCGTAGGATGCGATATTGACAATACGCAGTGGGCATGTCGCTACTCTACAGCCATCCTCCGCACTCTATCTGCCCACCCGCTCTCTCCACTTGACTCTAGACACCGCTCTATCCTGTGAGTACCTCAGATGGTGCGCGTGCTCACCCTGCCTGGATTTCACATTTTTCTCTCCGGCTTGCTGGCTGCCAAGCCAGAAATAGCTGGCTCTGTTGGCATCTCGTTACCTGCGCGTGGTACACGCCAAAGGAAAAAGCCCAGCCGCCTATTGTCTGCTATTCTTTCTCTCCTGCAAATGCCTTTCCACGTGCCTTCCACGTATGATTTCGCATGCGTGTATCTTGGCACATCCCCCCTTGTCGCTCATCCCGCTTTGCACGCCCACCGCCGCCACGGCCATGTACTCCGGCTTGTGTGCTGCGGCTGAAGCTTCTCGTGTCCCCAGCCAAGCGCCCCAGTGGCATGGGCGCTGGTGCTGACGCTACTCACCACTATTCAGGGAATAGAGAAGGGGAGCTCTTCTGCAGGCATATGACCACAGGGCTGACCTGGATTTCTTACTAATGTACTCTATCTGCCTATTTGGCCTTGATTTCTCGACCCTTGTTCTATTCTTAGGAACAACCCTCTCGGCGGTGCTATGGCCAAGCAAGTTGAGACGCAGATTTACCAGCAGTCGCTCATCCTCAAGCGCCAGCACGAGTCTCTCAACAGCATGGTCGAGGAATTCAACCGCCAAAACGAAGACACTGACAGCACACAATCGAGCTCGCAGCACTCGTCGCAGTCCGACTGGGAGGAGGTCATTGAGATGGCCAAGATGCCCATCGACTACGTTCTCTCCCGCTCGCACGCTACCGGCAGCAGTAATGGAGACGAGGTGTTCAAGTCGCTCTACTACTCGTCACCGTCATGCTCTACTGCTATGACTCCAGGCCAAAATATGAACAGCTTCCGCAGAAAGAGCCCGCGCAAAGCATTTCCACAGCAGATGACACCGCCTATCGAGGAGGTCATCGAGTTCCGCGAGAAGCTAAGAGAGATTGAAAAGTCGCCTCTTTTCTCTGCGACTCCCCTTACTAAGCGCACCCAGATAGCCGAGATGCTTGCAGACACACAGCCCACTCCTCTCTCAATGCCTTGAGTGCAGTGCGGCGCTTCGTACTTCTCCTGCCCCGCCCTCACCCTGCATGTGCCACCTGAAGCCAAAGAAAACACACCACCCCTCGTCTCTCCCGATGCCGTCAGCAACCACCACTTCCACCTGCCGCTCTCGTTGTAAATAACTTCTCTGAGAGCAGCACCCCTCCCTTGTACTCATAACATCTTCCTCCTCTGCCGCCGCATCCAGCATACTCCGACACTTGACCAATACATGTCTCATCTTTTTCTTTCCTCTCAGCCCTCCTCTGCCACACCGCCATCACCACATTTCTATGTTAGCTGTGCTTTTTATTAGTCTGTAAATTGGTATCTTCATCTCCCCCTTCTTCCATTATCCCACTCTGCACATATGCAAGAATACATACTCATGGTTTAGCATAAATCCTACGGGCCTTTTCATTTCTGGTTCATGCCATTAGGCTCCCTTTCTTGCTTACCGCTCTTCTAAACATAGGTACTAAGAGACATGCTTGCCGCTTGCAGCATTATGTATTGCTTCAGTGCTTGCAGGTGCTGTTTCATTCCGGCATATGTAATGCACTCAAAAACTCGACCCGCATGCAGTTTCTAATTAGCTTGCCTGCTTAAATTAAGAAGCATGAAAATAGCCTGTGGCTGTGGCGGCTGCGTAGGCTAGCTGTAGTGTATCCTTCGCAGGAAAATCCTGGCATTTCTGGCGCTCTCGTCGTCGAGCTTCCTGTCCCATCCGTCAAAGTCGTGTACAGCCCGATGGCAGATGGCTTCAATCCGCGCACGATTCC
Source organism: Martensiomyces pterosporus (assembly GCA_025201845.1). NCBI lineage: Eukaryota > Fungi > Kickxellomycota > Kickxellomycetes > Kickxellales > Kickxellaceae > Martensiomyces > Martensiomyces pterosporus. The sequence continues at coordinate 114,591 of MU603964.1, forward strand.
TAAAGCTGCCTCTATGGTGCTTGCATGCGTAGTAGTACCGCTGCCAGTCAATGGTGCGCGATTGCGACGGTGCCCAGCTATAGACTGACAGGAACAGCAACTTCCAGAACTTGGGCATCTTTGATGCTGCCTTGCATGTAAACATCAGCTCGGTGAGCGCGTGCTTGTCCAAATAGCTGACTACTTCTGCTTGGCACTCGGCTGGGAGCAAGAACAGCGGCGAGCCCTCCTGTGGATTGATTGCTCTGTTGCTGTCGGCGCTTCCGCGCGAGCGCAAAAGTGGCGGTTCGGGGATGTCTGTAGGACTACTAGCTAGGCATCCAATACCTTGGTACCATGGCTTGAGCTTGCTGTTGCTCAGATGAGCCCATGCATTAACAGTTTCATCCTCCAATCGACTCGCAACTGAGGAAGAGGCGGGCTGCGATTTCTGGGGAAGCAAGGAAATGGGGCGGTCGAACATGTTGAGAGTAATTCCAGTGTACGTCCACTGCATGCCCAATTCAGCCAAGGCTCCGCACATGATGTCCAAGCACTGCGCATGCACGGGCTGCCCCACTACGTAGAAGTGGGCAAAGTCGTCGCTTAGAAGCACATCCACAGGAATATCCGGCACCGTTGTTGTGATTTGGAACCGCGAGAGCATGAATGCAATAAAGTTGAGACGCGAATCACCCAGTGAATATGCCGTGTGCGTGGTGGCGTCGCTTGTCCACACATCGTCGAGATCGGTGACGCCTGTAAGCAGATTAAGGATGCGCAAGCCATCGAGAAACTCTCGGTCTGCAGATATCTTGCGTTCTACAAGTGGAGAGGGCGTTGTTGTTAGGGTTTTGCATATCAATCAAAGCCATGTCTGCCCCCTCTGCGTCCCTGTGAGTCTACTGCTCTGCCAGCGGGTGCAGAAAGCTGCTCAGAGCAGCTGAGAGCACCGCCACATCCAAAGCTGGCCCCTCCCTTCAGACCACCCAACAGGCGGTTATCTGGGGTGGGTTGGTGCTGTGGTTCGCTTGCCTGCGCGTCTGGCAGAGCATGGAACCAGCACCACCCCCAGTTGCACTGGCAATCCTGCAAGGAAGGGAAGCAGCGTGTAGTGAGTTCACGCCAATGCGGACATGTCAGGAGAGAACATCGAACGAATCTACTGACCTTTGCCAGTAGGAAGGACACTGTCTACGCCATCAAAAGATATATGTTTCGACTCGGGCACGCCGCAGATGCAGCAGCAATAGATACGACCCATTCTCAGTGGCGCTGACTGGGAGCTATAAAAATAAGCGGAGGGCGTAGGAGAGGAACAAGCACAAGTGGTGTTATTACACGGCAAAGGATATAAAAGAATGCAAGTTGAAAGGAAGAGGAGTAGTTCTGTTTATGTCCACACCTCTGGCGCTGCCTTTTACACATTTCGTCCGCTGGTGTTGGTCATCCCGCTGTTCGCTAGCACGAGTCTCCGCCAGGTGGTTGTTTTTCAATTTTGAGATTGTCTGTAGATGCTTAATACAGCGGCACTCCAATCGCACCACAGAGTAGTCACCTGTCCCATCACAACAAGCTGGTGTTGGTCGCTTGAATCGCAATCGAAAACAGGAACTACGCAAGATGCGTAGGGCTGCAGCAAGGCGAGGGCACATGGCGAAAAAGGATATGGATCAGCGCTTTAGCCCATCATGTCCTTCTCTCTTGCGATCTCTGGAAACTGATGATGGAGCCGATGTACTTCCAGTAAACCTAACTAAGAGCCAAGAAACTAGAAGAGCCCTCGTAGCGGGGTCGGCTAAGGAGCACAAGAAACCATGATACTGGCGTGGCAGGAAAGCAAGCAAGCACGTGGTCTCCGGCCCAGGTGTCCAGAGGACACCAATAGGAGATAACCATAGCACATGATAGCCTATGCCATTCGAGGGAACCCGTGAATAAAAATACCTAGGCACTGTTGTGTTTCCTTGTTGCCGGCCTCGCAACATGGACCTGCAAAACTCCTTGAACGCTGGGATGCGGTCGGCAAAGGTTCTTGGGAAACTCGGCACCCCACCTGCTGTGGCTGTCTGGAACCTGGTCTGCTGGTCGCGCTGCATGCAATTGCGACGGGTAGCGGGTTGGATGAGAGAACGGGGCTCCCAGTCGATTTGCAGCTTGTTGCACACTAGTGAGCGGTTGCACGCGCTTGCCACCACGTTTCTGAGTGTGACCATGCATCTGTGAGTGAACTCTTCTCTAAAGGCTTGGCTTGGTTGGCAGCTGTGCTGTTGGTAGTCTCGTTCGAGGACCTGGTTGAAGCTGTCAACCCAGCACTGCTCCAGGATAAGGTGGCCGTGGCGCTCTGCAACAAAGCGAGCACTCATGCCATCCGCTGCTGGGGTCACGCTGGTGGTGGGAGACGGCTAGTCTGCCTCCTATTCGTCATGAGCACAAGTGAGCATATGCACCACTGGCTCGGTGATCTGCTCACACCGCGGGTAGAGTCGCATCTCGCGGGCATCTGTGTATGCTGCTGGGTACCAGGCAGTGTTGCGTTTCATGGTTAGCAAATTCAAGTGCGTGGCTGCCAGTCCAAACTTGCGCTCCTTGGGCACCCAGCTATTCATGACATAGATGACGCGATGGTTTGTGTAGGAGTCGTCTCGTTTGTGGGCCATGCCCAGCACTGAGACCATCATGGCCGTGGACTGTTCCGTGATCTGTGCGTCCTGGTTTGGTATAGGGAGGATTGTGATGAAGCAGTGCCTGAGCCACGCGTAGTCCTGGGTCTTGGTTGCCTTGGATGCTTGAGTGGCCCTTGATCCACTTCAGTCGGAGGAGAACCGTGCGAGTGGGGACAGCGTGTCTCCCTGCGCCAGGTCGCACTTTTGGGTGAATTGGACCGGCTAGCGGTGCCCATCAAGTACTATGGAGATTTGGAGCAGCTTGAGAGACACAGAGCCGTACGCTTTCGAAATGTCAAGATCCAGAATCTCTAGGGGCTTTCTCAAGAGGCGGCAGCACTCGGCCAGGGTCTGCAGGGCAAAGCCGAGGCCAGTCATCCGTTTATCAGCGTGGAAGCCAGCGTTCAGGCTGCGCAGCCCATTTGCCCGCGCCAGGGCCTCGTTTATTTAGACAAGCAGGCGGTTGTAGCCATTCGACAGCGCGAGACGCTTCCTGAACATGACTATGCCGGAGGGCGCAGTTGGAACCGAGTTGGTTCATGTGCGGCGATATATGGCTTTTTATTGTGCGCTGGAATGTTCGAACAGCGCGGAGGTTTATTTGCTCTTCCAAGGAAGATGACTCCACCTTGGCTGCAAGCGCCTGTGTAGAGAGGAACACAGCAGCGGTGATATTCAGCGGTTTACGGCAGTTCTGAGCCACGTGAGTGGGTAGCTGCAAAATGGAGATGGCTACTCGTAGTTTCTTTAAGGAGAATTCGCCTGGACACATTTCCAGAACGCTGCACGGAAACGAGGAATTTTCCTCAGAAATATTGACAAGCGCCCCTTGTGCCTCGGGAGTTGCTCTCGTCGTGCAGGGATGAACTCACACGCGCAACGAATTGGCGGCTCAGCGCTTGGTGCTCTGATAGCTGCCATTTGGATGTGAGATTTGTGCCGCGGATTGCTCGTCCTTTTGCGTTTCACAGAGCATATCGCATTTTTCTTTATTGCCACCATGTCGGAAACAGATTGCGCTGCACTTGGCTAGAGCCGCAAACAAAAGAGAATCGGCTATTTTCCCAATACGGATGCAAAGACACTACGCATTCACCTGCCCAGATAACGGAGGTGTCGTCCCTCGTTTTCTGGCTGCCACAGCCTCGAGGAAATACTATATAAAGCGAGACGCGAACCAGCGCAGCTCAGGTCCGGCATCTAGCGTGCACTCGAGACCACTCCACTCCCCTCATTCCAGTACCTGCCTCTCTCCATACTATTGGTTCTGCACCTGCCTTTTGATTTCCCGAACCACCAAGCAATACAGCTAAGGGGAAGCTATGACCAGCAAGGTGGTGCATGCTCTCAAGAGCTCTCTTGTCATTGAGAAGCCGCGCATCTACGCCGACATCAACTTTGACAAGAAGCTTCTCTTGGACATTATCCTCCTCGCCATTGGTGGCACCTGCACTGCACTCCAGGGCATCGTCAACGGCCTTCTGTCACGGAAGACAGCACCGGGGTTCCCTCCATGGCTGTCGTTTGCTGTCGGCTCGACTCTTCTTTTCATCTTTCTTATGGTTGACACGCGCGGCGGCAAGTCCATCAACTGGAAGAACGCCTTCAAGACCGCTCCCTGGTGGGCGTGGCTGGGCGGACTTCCCGGTGCTGCGTTTGTTGTGGTCATCACACTGATGATGCCAATTCGTGGTCCTGCCATCGTCTACAGCATCTACATTTGTTCAAAGATGGTGACGTCACTGATTGTCGACTCGTTTGGATTCTTTGGTGCCAAACAGCGGCCAGCCACTATCCCACGTCTTGTTGGGTTCGCAATCATGGTCGCCGGCGTCCTGATGGTCTCGCTCGACAAGTAGCCTCTGCCTTTTCGTGTATATGATGCAACGCAATGTTTTTTTTTTTAAATGATTTTCGTCTTTATCTTTAGCCTCTTCACGCCTGTTTGTATTATTAGCCATTGCCACCCAATTTCCCCTGGATAACCATT
>MU603964.1:125180-148778 GCA_025201845.1 Martensiomyces pterosporus
CCTGGCTCCATGCTCTCCCAAGCGGGCAGGCAAGCGAACCACAGCACCGACACACTCCAGAGGACCGCCTGTTTGCTGGTCTGAGGAGCGGGGCCAGCTTCCCTGGATGTGGGTGTGCTCTGCTGTTCTGGGCAGCCTTCTGCATCCACTGGCAGGGCAGTACGTTCACTGGGACACTGAGAGGGCAAGCATGGCCGCCAAGCCCTACTTTGCAGATAGAACCTTTGGTGTTTTCTCTCTTGGCTGCGCTTGAACCTCGTTTTTTGTTTCCTTTTCAGTTTCAGGTCTGCTGCCAATTAGACTCGCTCTGCTTTTAGTACTTGATTCCGCCATTTATTCTGCGTTGTAATGTCGGATTATGGCGATGACTTTTCTGGGCCGAGCAAATTGACACACTCATGGCTTAATGTGCCAAGCCCAAAGGCTCTGCTGGACCGCACAACAAAGTTTGTACTCAATGCAGCACACGGAAAGTCACGCTCACTAATCCCGACCTCAGACAGCCCCCTACGTACGAGCAGGTTCGATGAGACTGGCGTGGTTGACTGGGAAGAGGATAGCGACGATAATGACGACGGCGAGTATGGTTTCGAAGAGAACGGGCTGGAAGAGGAAGCGGCTGGTGAGGAGATGCACCGCGGCCATAGAGTCAAGGATGGTATGGTGCTGGTGCCTGAGGTAGATGTGCTAAGAGGCTATTGGAACACTGCTCAGATCGTATCGCACACTGATAGCTATCGCATGGAGACTGTCGACGATCAGGACAGCACAAGGTCAGTTACGCCGCCAGGTATGCTGCGCATTCGTGTGGACAGGCGAACAAGGGCCAAACAGCCTGCACGGCGACGCACAGGGTCCAAGCACTCGGCTGTAAGTGGCCAAGAATTCGTGTGGACAGGCGAACAAGGGCCAAACAGCCTGCACGGCGACGCACAGGGTCCAAGCACTCGGCTGTAAGTGGCCAAGAATTGCACGTTGTGGCCGACAGCAGCAATGGGATTGACGTAGTGGGGGAAGAGGAACTGCCAGCTGTATCGTTGAGCGACAGCAACGATACAGTGGCAAGCGCAACGAAGCAGCGAACGAGTCGAGCGCATAGACGCGGCAAACCACGCAGCAAATCTTTCACTGCACTGCCGCCGCGTGTTGTATCACGGATATTCGAATTCTTACCGGTTCCCGAAATGCTGTCGCTTCTGAACAGCTGCCGTGTGATGCGCCGTGTGATGCACAAGCGCGAGCCAAGTGCACATGCAGACGGCGAGGTCGGCAGCGAGGCATATACAACTGCAGGGATGCGTGTGTGGAGAACGATGATCCGACGCATGGGATGGCGAACTTGGCACGACAGAGTGCGTGGCAAGGAGAAGCGACAACGGGTTTCCATCCCAAAGAGCCACGGTCAGCTGTTGAAGCGGATATGTGGAGTCGAGGACGAAGAGGAGCTGCTGGATATTTTGTCTAGCGAGCCTGACTTGCTGTTTAAGGCACTCTTCGATAACCTCAACTCTGACTATGTTGCGTTCCGGTCGCTAGAGAACAACACCCCGTCCCTATTTTGGCGTGAGCCAGTTGAGAGTCTGGCCAATGACGATGGGGGTCGCGGAGAGGTAGATAGCGTCCAGAGGTCACGCACGCCTGCAGAGGTTGCTGAGCGCCTAGATCAGCTCCTATGGTTCGGTCGTGGTCAGTTCACTCACGATGCAGATATCACCAATCGGCGGATTGTCATTGTGGCTGATAGATTCGAGTCAGCTTATCGCGAGCAGTTCAAGAGGGCATTTATCGAAGGTGACTGTGCAAGGATGTGCGAGTATGCGAGGGTGCTGGAAAACATTCGCGAAGGCCGCGGGTGCATTCGCATTCTGGTTGATGCGCACCCGCTGTTCAGCTGCTATGGCTCCCTTGACACGCAGTATGCGCATGTGCTGGCTACCAGCGACAAGGTGATTGACTCGCATACCTTCGACTCGTTCCTCACAGACCTGCAGCAGATGATCGAGGAGCACTCACGGGTGGTTGCCCTGGCGCTGCCGCCGCCCACCCTGCCCGTCTCCGCGCTGTACTGCTTCATTCAAGCGCTCTTTGGCGCCAATGGCGTGGCTCTGTCGACTCTGAGGAAGCTTTACGCCCACCTTCGGTCGGTCGCAGTAGCCAGCGCACCCAGTTCGCCTCAAAGTGACCAGCAGCAGCTGGGGAGGCTCTCTGGAGGTGGTCCATTTGGTGGGCTAACGCCTGCGGCTCGTATAGCAGTCGTGCCTGACGAAGCAACAAAGGATATTCTTTACCTTACAACAGTGGCCGATGTCGTGGCCCTCTTGCTTGTGGCCGCAAACAAGTGGTCCGCAATGAGTCCTGTCGCTGTCCCCTCTGAGCTCGGCAGGCGCTGTGTGTTCTCGGCGTTCGACGATGTCATTGGCGACTACGTGCAGCTCGAGCGGCGGATCATTGAGCGGGCTTACGAAGCCGAACTGGACCAGTGGATGGCCAAGGCAAAGTCTGACCCCTTCCATGCATCGGCAGCGGGAAACAGACTTGACCCACACAGCAGTAGTGCTGCTGGAGGCACTGTGGGAGATGGACTGTTGACGGATAGACATCGACGTGACTCGGTGGCATCGGTGCGTGGACCAGGACTGGGGGTGCTTGAGTCAATTCGACTGGTGAACTTCCGCCAGCGAGAGCAGCAGATGCAGGAATACAAGCTGCGTGTGCTGCGTGTTCTGGAAGGAAAGCTTAATATCAGCTTGCCGCCCGAGGTTCTGGGGGTAGACACAAATGCAGCCGCCAATCTGGAAGCGTCTGTTGACGAGGACTCTGCGGTAGCAGCCGATGCTGCAGCGGATGCAGATCTGCAAAAGGACGTAAATACCCCGAGCGAGCTGGATGCTATTGCAGAAGACGAGGCAGAGGATGCCGACAACAGCAGCCAAGGAGAAGGCGGTGAATCGAAGGCTGGCGCGGATGCTCAAGTGGATAGATCGCCGCCCTCTACGGAGCAGCAGCAGCCGACTATTCTTGCAGCGGGCAGTGATTCTCAGAAGGTGCAGAGTGATTCGAGCAACAGAGAAAGTGGGCATGACACTCTGGCATTGCTCAGTAGGCCGAGGTCGATCGGGTCACAGCGCGAGGCGCTGAAGAGGACAGTTGTAGGCGACATGATGTGGAGCTCGCCAATCAGCATAGATGTGTGTCTCAACATGGTGCTAGCAAATAGAGACGCAATTGACCGCTTGTCAGTATTTGCCGGGGCTCCACCAGATATGCGTCTTCGAAGACTCGCGTAAGTATCTCGTCTATTTTTTGGCCTGGTTTTTGTGGGGCGGAAGAGCAGCGGCCGTGGTTTTTGCCATTGTCTCCAGCAACACAGAACCCATGTCACTTTTAGTGGTTGGCTCTGGGAATTAAGCGCACTGGCCATTGTTGGCTGATCCCTCGTTCAACAACGGAGCAGCTGGCTGGAAGCGCAAAACCAGCGCACCGCTCAAGACGTGGAGATAGACACGCTCACCTTGTTCTCTCTGCACTCTCGCTGACACACAAAGTACGTTTCGGTGTGTTGGTTTGTTGTCTCTGTGCCCATCGTGTAGACAGGATGCCATCGAATCGGTATTTTGCATTTTGCTACAGAGCGTCGGAAACCATATACGCCCGGCATTTACCAGGTAAGAGCCTGCACTATAGAGCACATCCACCGCTTCCACTTGCCGCGCTGCTGTTTCTTCTAGGCTGCACTATGCGCGGGCTGCTTTCTCCTCGCCAGCTCTTGATTCCTGTCTCATTTTCGCTGTGCCATGAGATAGAAATGAAAAGGTGCAGGGTGCGCCAATAGGAAACACGCCCTGGTCCATCTTATCCACATCCTGCAGCTTACCACCGTGACTGGCAAACAAAAAAAGCATAAATTGCCAGAGCACCAGCTTGTGCGCCTGCTTCACAGCAACAGTGCACAGAATTTGCTCCCGTGTCTAGAAACAGCACCTTCCTTGCAACGTCCTTGCCTAAGAGCTGCAATCTCCTTGCTGGGCTAGTCATCTGGTGTACTCCACCATGCACGACAAATGGTCGAAGCGATGCCTGCTCGCAAAGGATCTAGATGGACACTCAACAAGGACGGCGACCAGAGCAGCAGACCGCTACTAAGAGGGCACGCGAATTTCTGCTTTGTCTTGCTATTTTCATCTGTAGGATCATTGCTGAGCTCAGAGATCTCGAGCATTCAGCGATGATCGTGATGGTCTCGCATGAGCAGCGCTCCCAAGGTCGTTCGATGATGAGCACTGCACCAGGTGACACGGTGTCCTCCGCTGGTGGGTCAGCAAGGCAAAGTGGTGGTGGCGGTGGCAGCAGCAGTGGCGCTGTGTATACGGCACAGCGGATACAAGCAGAGAAGGAGCTGCGAGAAAAGTTCACGTCGGTGGAGCTCCGGTTCTTTGAGCTGATTCACTTGTGTGATCTCGCGGTGCAGATGCTCGAAATATACTACAAGAAGGACATGTGCATGTTTATTGTCGAGACTGATTTCCTCAACACATGCAACCAGGAGAAGAAGGCGCTTGAGCATGCCATCGACGACAACGTCGCCGTGGGGATGGACTGCGTGATCGAGATTATTCTCAGACAGACGCAGCACATCTTGGATACCGAGCAGCAGCCAAGCGACTACCACCCCGACAGCAACGTATCCCTGACGCTGACGCCGACCTTGGCGTGCACCAGGGCTGCGCAGTTCCTGAGCGAATCCACGGAAGTCATCCGCTGTATGACGACGCAGAAGCAGATGCGCGAGGTGTTTTTGGGCGAGATCGGCGCCCGGCTGTTCAATGTGCTTCTGGACCACATCAAGCGGTTCCAGATCACAGAGCCGGGTGGATTCCAGCTCATTGCTGACCTGAACTTGTATTATGACTGGGCTGAGAGCAATGTCGACCCTGAAACCCTGCGCTTCTTTACGGCACTCAAGGACCTGGCCAACTGCTTCATCCTGGCCCCGCGGGACTTGCGCGGCTTCCTGAGGGACCAGTACTCGAGACGCACGTTTGATGGCGTGATGCGGTCAGAGGAGGTGTATGACGTGGTTGCGTGTCGCGCAGACTACCGCCAGATCAGAACGCAGGTTGAGGGACACTGTGACTTTATGTAAAGGAAGCACCAAACGTCTTAAAGCGAGCAAATAAATGAAAAGTGAGGCGGGCGAATGCCAGTCTTTCATTTCCGGGCTTAGTAGCGCATGAACTGCTGGAAAACGGGGTTGCTGGTCTCGTTGACGTATCTGTAGTCAAGCTCATCCAGGAACTGCTGGAGCGACCTGGGGATCTCGCCCTGCTTCAGGTCGGCATCCTCCTCGCTGGGCGGCACCTGCACGCCAACAAGAACCTTTGCGACGTCCTGGCCAAAGTTTCTGTACTGGAACAGCGAGATGTTCCAGTTGAACTTGAGCCCGTAGAGGAACTTTTTCAGGGCGCCGTGCCGCTCGGGAAACTCGAAGCGCAGCATGTACTCGTTGGGGATCGAGCTTCTGCCGCCGACGATATACCGTGCGTGCGACTTGGCCATTTCGTTGTCGGTCAGGTCGATTGCCTGCATGTCGAGGGTTGCCAGCTGCTTGATGATCTCGGGCACCTCGCGGTCGCGGTCCTTGACCTCGAACGACATGAACATGTGTGCCTTTTCGGGGTCGCCGTAGCGGTAAGAGAACTCGGTGATTGCGCGCGGGTAGATGACGTCGTGGAGCTTGATGTAGCTGCCAGGCCGCTCGGGGATGATCACGGACATGAGCACCTCCTTTTGCTCTCCCAAGGCTGCACGCTCGGCAACGAACCGCAGGCGATCAAAGTTCATGTTTGCACCCGATGTCACCGCAACCAAGGTTTTGCCGTGCAGGCTGTTCACCCGCGCGTACTTTTTTAGCCCCGCCGTGGCCAATGCTCCTGAGGGCTCAAGGACGCTGCGAGTGTCTTCAAATACGTCCTTGATTGCCGCACACACCTCATCGTTGGTGACCAGCACCATGTCGTCGACTAGCTCGCGCGCAACACGGAAGCACTCCCTGCCCACCTGGCACACGGCTGTGCCGTCTGCGAAGAGCCCGACCTCTGGCAGAACCTTGCGACGGCCCTCCTTCAAAGACTGGGCCATGGCGCAAGAATCGACGGTTTCGACACCGATAATCTTGATTGCAGGCCACACACGCTTGACATAGGCAGCGATACCGGCGATCAACCCGCCGCCGCCGACAGCCACAAAAATGGCGTCAATGTCGGTCGGCCGCTTCTGGCGCAGGATCTCCATGCCAATGGTTCCCTGACCGGCAATCACGTAGGGGTCGTCGAAAGGCGGGATGTTGGTGAATCCGTGGAGCTTCTCCAGCCTGCTGCACTCGGCCTTGGCCTCGTCAAACCCGGCACCGTACAAGACGACCTCGGCGCCAAGCCGCTCGACGTTTTTCCACTTGATGGCTGGTGTCAGGATGGGCATTACAATGGTGGCCCTGATGCCCAGGTACTTTGCCGACATGGCCACGCCCTGGGCATGGTTGCCTGCCGAGCAGGCGATGATTCCGCGTGCCTTCTCTTCTTCGGTCAGGTGGCTGATCTTGTTGTAGGCGCCGCGGATCTTGAACGAAAAGACGGGCTGGAGGTCCTCGCGCTTCAGATAGATCTCGTTGCTGCACCGCGAAGAGAGATTGACGGCGTGTGAGAGCGGTGTCTCTGTGGCCACGTCGTAGACGTACGAGTTGAGGATCATCTGAAGGTAGTCTGGGTGCTGAGGGCTGGCAAGCGTTCCCGGGCTGGTCGCTGTTTGGCTACTGATGGGCGTGGCCATACCTGACTCAAGGTCGGGCAGCATGCCGGCGTTTTCGTTGATGGTGCGCGAGTTGGGGGCGATGTCGAACGACTGGCACGACTCTGTGCTGTTTGCTGAGCTAGGGAGAGGTGTCATTTTTCAGGCGGTCAAGCTGGTGGCTGTCTGGGTGGTGTTTAAATGGGGAGAATCGGTGGGTTTTGCTGCTGCGGTATCTGCTATTCTACCTGCGTTCGCCGCTAGCTTGGCAGTATTCGACAATGTATAGAAAACAGGGGTGTGTGTGGCCGAGTTAGTGCACTGAAACGCAGGCGGCTGCTCACAGTAGCTCACAATGCACTCTGCATATGACAATGTGTCAACATATATATGACGCATTAGCAGCTCTGTGGATCAAATGCTTAGGGAAATACAACGGCTGCCCCACTTGCTCAGAGAGAAGATTCAAGAATCTTACTCGTTTGCATGCTTTGTCTCGCTTCGGGCAATGGCTTGGGCAGATTCGCCCATCCCACTCCGAGACAGACGGCTAACTTTGAATGGGCCGGGATATAACGTACCAATAGCTGTTGTATCTTCGATTTCAGAGAGTGTGCTGGTGGCTTGCAGCTGTAGGCAGCGGCAGTGACCAAGGGCGATAGCGCGACTAGTAGCAGGAGCCAAAAGGCCTGGGCCAAGCAAATGGATAAGGCTGAGATAAGGAGAGATAAAGAAGCAAGACACACAGGCTGCTGCTGCTCCCCCTCTCTTGTACGTTTGCTGGTACCCACTGTTAGCCACAGACTCCACGCCGTTGGTGAGCACTTCCAGAGCGGTTGGATCTGCTTGTGAGTGTGGAGTCAGGGATAGGGGGTGTGGCGACCGCAAGCCCAAAGTTAGTCACTTAGCAGGCAGTGAGTCAGATTACCTGCGCGATCACCCGATCAGGAAACAGGCGCGCGGCATTGGGTGTGCTGCTGGCGGGGGAGCTAGAACACGTCCAGACGAAGCCGCCAAGGCCCAGATCACCGGGCTCATGCAGCATCTCTGAGCTGATATCTATGCACACCTGCATCTGCTGGCCATGGATATGGCCAGGATTGAAACGGGGCTGAGCGTGGACGTGGCGGTGCGGATAAACAGGAAAGCAAGACCATGCCAAACTAAGGCGTGGGCTGCGAGAGAACAAAGTCCCGTCATTCGCGAATAACAGCGGCTAGTGACAGGCGGTCAGCGCAGCCTGTCACTCTGCCAACTCAGCAAAGAGCAAAGCAGCCGAGGGACCAAGGCCCGCAATCGCCATGTGATCTCATCGGTGGCAGCTCACTGCGTGGTTTTGAGCTTGCTGAAGCGCCTGGCTGTGTGAGAAGCGAGTAGGGGATTTGCACAAAACGTCAACCACTGGCTGGGCTGTGGCCGCAAATCGAAGCAGCGGAGAAACAAGCTGCCCATTCATCTGCGCTTTACTAGCTGCGACTTGCAGGCGCGAAACACGACCAGCTAGCAGATACCGAAGAGCGAGAGGGGGTGTTTGGTGGGTGGGTTCAAGTCGACTGAACAGGGTGTTTTTTTGCATGCGGTGTAAAAGTAGACGGTGTGTGTCGGTGTGCATGTGCGCCTTCCGCTTTTGTAGAGCGGAGAGCGCTCAGCTGTTAGGAACGAGCAGGGCTGCTGTGTGGGTGGCATTTGTGCTTCCTTTGGGCTGAGTGCTGCTTCTTGTGGCAAGCTCAGGGAAGCTGTATAAAAGACAGAATGGTCGGAGGAAGGGTTGCGTATGACTGCTTCTGCTTGCTGTCTCTGCTCCTCCCTACCACTCAAACAGATCACATCCTCTTTCGCCAGCTACTCGAAGCACTCCTTTTGTGGAACAACCCACCGACCCCACACACAGCACCAGCAGTACATTTTCCGTCTCGCAATGGCCAAGGGTGGAATCTTGCAGGCTCTCAAGGAGTCTGTTCTCATCGAGAAGCCCAAGCTCAACAGCCATATCTCCTACGACAAGAAACTCGTCATGGACCTGGTGCTCCTGATGATCGGAGGCGTGTGCACCTCGTTCCAGGGCGTTGTCAACGGGTCGCTCTCGGTCCACATCAACGGCGGGTTCTCCTCCTGGCTGTCGTTTGCCATCGGCTCCGCTCTCCTCTTCGTCTTCTTCATGCTCGACACCCGCGGCGGCAAGTCCATCAGCTGGAAGAACTCCCTCAAGACTGCCCCTTGGTGGTCGTGGTTTGGCGGCATCCCCGGTGCCGGCTTTGTCCTGATCATCACCCTTCTCATCCCTTACCGCGGCGCTGCTGTGGTCTCGGGCATCACCATTTGCGCCCAGATGGTCACCTCGCTGTTCGTCGACTCGTTTGCCTTTTTCGGCTGCATCCACCGCCCTGCTACCCTTCCTCGCCTTCTTGGTATTTGCCTTGTGATTGCTGGCGTTCTAATGGTTGCCCTCAACTAGGCTCAATCGATGCCCACTGCCTATAGTCCCGACAAATCCGTATACTACCAAATGCAACAACAATACTTCAGCCTAGTAATTTTTTCTTTGCCTTTCACGACACCTCCGCCCTATCTCTGCTTTCTCTCCCTGTATTATTAGCCATACCATAGCCACTCTCCTTTCTGTTTCTCGCTCTTTCTACTTTTTCTATTCTGCTTAGCTTGCTACAATAACAACCTTGCTATCACACATGCACTCTGTTCAAACTGTAGTTTTTGGTGCGTGTGTAGTGCGCACACGTGCCATATTTGTACCATATACCACTGACTCTGCCTGTTTACATATAATCCAGGATAACGAGGATATATAGAAGGATGCATTGTTCTCTTTCTATCCAGCTGCTTTCTTCTGGCAGCCTGGGTCACTTCCATCAGGCCTCCTTTCGGCACATTCCATTTTGCCCTTCTCCTCTTCAGGCTAAACAATGTCTTTGTAGACAAAAGGCACTTGGTGTCTAGAGAGAAGCTTTGATGCAGCAGCAACAGCCAAAGCCACTGTGCTTCGAAGAGGATGAAAGAACACGGGTATGCATGAAGGTGATGTGGGCGCTTGATGTTCCATTTCGCACTTCGATGCAGGCCTCGGCACTTAGCATTGGTGTCGCCAATTGGGAAAGGTCGAACATTCTTCATTTGCAGCACCAAACAGCATCTATACCAGATGGCTGTGTTGGCGTTCTGCTTCCGTTTTCAGCGGCATTCACAAGCACTGCCACGGGTGCATGTGTAGATTGGAACGGGGGTGGACAGAACTCGGGGCAGCACAAACGGAGTAATTACCAACGACAACAAAACCGGGCAGTGCTGGCCTGGGTGCATGTTGGCTGTGACTGTCGCTCCATGCCGCTTCGTTTGACAAGAAAACAGCGCCATGGCCATCTCGCAATGCACCGGTATGCTCCCCATATACCAACCCTGTGTTGTTCAAGCTGCACATAGATTCGCTTGAATGTTTCCTGCACTTCGTTTTCTGCTTATTGAGTTGCAGCGAAAGACACATGGACCAGAAACACCCATGCTGGAGTACATACAAAGCAAATGCTCCTTCTTATCTTTGCGGCGGTAGATTGTCCTCAGGGCCACAATGCGTAGTTAGTGCAAAAGAGACGCTTCCGAGAGTTGAGTAAAAGCACTTTGCCTATGCATGAGTGTGAGGTGCATTCCCTGTCGTTGCTCGTGATGTCGCTTGTCGGTTGTTTGGTGTTCTCCGCCCCACACATGAAAGAAAAAATGGTCGTTGCGGAAAGCAAATCAGGGATTTTAGCGCCCCGTTTCTCCTCCCGCTTCCTGCTGCACCCGATCTCTCTCTCTCTCTCTCTGCACCACAGACACATCCCATGGATGTTGGTAGCTTTTGAACTGTCTCCAGACATCTTGGATGTGGCATCCATTTTTAGTCACCTCTTGCCTCCATCCACATGACAGCGGCAAGCGAAGCGACACAAATGTACAGCATTGTCTTTGATACACACAAATGCGTTGTGCAATGTGTTCCATTGTGTGCGTGTGGGGGACATCCGAGTGTAGGCGCTGCAATAGAATGCACAAGCGCAGATCATATGGAGCAGTCAGATCAGCCAGCCTGTTTTCATTTGTTGTGGCCTTGAGAGAGTCAGCACTGTGGGGAGGTTATAGCAGTGGCAGATGTCAAGGAGCGACCTCGTCTCTGCTGTCAGCCGAGGCAGGGAAGAGGATGAGGCAAGGAGGCGTGTGTCCTCGAGCTGTAACGTCAGGGCAAAATGGCTACATCCCAGCACGCCATTGCCGTGTATGTCAAATGGAATATGTGCCTTCCGCGATCCTGTTCTAGGTGCTTGGGCGATGCTGTGCCCAAGGGGCGCACTGGCTGCCCACCCCGTTCAAGCGTAAGCCCGATCTGAGTGCTTGCTCTGGCGGCAGGCGTGGGGGAATATTGTAAGGGAGATCTGGGCAAGCAATTCACGTGTATTCTCAAATAATCTCCGCTAAATTAGACCTTAATACGCCGCACCCTGGCAAAAACTCGCGCGCTCGAAGGATTTGCACAAAGGGCATTCCCAATTTGGCTGTGCCGGCTGTCCAATTGGCGCAAAGAGCAAGCAAGCGCCGCCTTGCTAAAGATATGCACTTGTCCCGCCCAGAACACGCACATGTCCACTGCTCTCTTGTGCAGACGTCTGCTTTAGCGGGGGACAGGTGCAAGCGCTTGCCCATATCGCATAGCCGCCTTGTGTGCACTTGTGCGTGCGTCCTCCTGCTTGGGGGGGGGGAGGCGCGTACATGATCGCCACATCAATTGTTGCTGCTGCCTCTCCGAAGAAGCATGGTGGAGATACGTGTCTGTGCTGGGAGTGCCTTGGCAAAACCGTTTGCCCGCTGACGGGGGGTGTCTGCACCCATCCACACATGGCGGATCGCCTTTCTCCACAGACGCACCCGCTGTGGTTGGGTGGCCCTACCGCTGACGCAGTAGATGTGCTAGGTGAGTCCAAGTAAGCAGCAGGCGTCTCGCTGATTGCAGCTTGGCGAGGTTGCTACGTTCCTGCTGCCCTATGCATGCAAAACGGCAGGAAAATGACCCGAATGGAAGCCGACGCCAGCAAAACACAGCTGCAAGGCTTGTCCACAGCTGGCAAAAACTACATCTGGAAGATGACCTTGCCTGCCAGCACAGCATATGCGTAGACACCTGTGTGTGCTGTAACAGGCAGCCTATTCTTGCTGATCTCCTTCGCCTTGTCGCTGTCGCTTGCCGAAAACTCGCCATGTGACCTGGCCAGGGCTGAGCAGAAAGGCAGAGACACGCAGCGGTTCGTTTGTATCTCGGGGGGAACAATGGGCTGTGGTTTTCTTTTGCCTGGGCTCCTCTGTGACTCGCTTTCCCAATTGGCTGCGATTTGGCGTGCACGCTGTGCGGAACCCCCGGTAAGCCGGGCAGTTGGGCCACAGAGATGTGGGCAAGGACCTTGTGTGCTGCCTTTCTCGTCCAGCGTCGGCTGACAGCGTTCGCGTCAACCGCCTATTAAATGCGTGCTCCGTAGAGCTGCGAGGAAGGAGAGAATATAAAAGCTGGTCCCTGTTCCTAATCGAGCCACACTGCACCTTCCTCCTGTCAAAGAAGCAGCACACCCCACTACCTCCGCCCACCCTCTCCTCTATCGCTCGCTGTAGGACGGCTATTCATTCAAAGCTGCGTTAGTCCCTCTTCTGCGAGCCGCTACTACCTCTGCTTGACACTATAAAGGCCCTCTGCTCCCTTGGACGCTCTTCTTGTGCTGGTTGCTTCTTCATTTGGATCCTTCCCCCTTTCAGCATCACCCAAAGTACACTGCAATGAGCGGCCTCTCGGAAGTCTGGCTCGGAGTCGTCCTCCTCATCATCGGTGGCGTCTGCACTGGCGTCCAGGGCCCCATGAACGGCCGCCTGGCAATTTCGACCTCCGGCTCTTTCTCGGCTTTCCTCTCCTTCGCGCTGGGCTTCTGGCCCCTCCTGATCTACTTCCTCGCCGACACCAAGGGCGGAAAGACCGTCGACTGGGCTCATCAGGCCAAGGCCACTCCCTGGTACGCCTGGCTTGGCGGTGTGTTTGGCGGCATCTTTGTCCTCATTCTCACCCTGGTTATCCATCGCCGCGGTGCTGCTATTACTAACGGCGTCATTGTCGTCTCGCAGCTTATTGTCAGTGTGATTATTGACGCGCTGGGCGCTCTGGAGACTACCAAGCGCGAGTGCACGGGGCTCCGTGGCGGTGGGCTCGCGTGCATGATCGTTGGCATTACTCTGGTTACCCTCTTCTAAGCTCGGTTGTTGCGCTCGCTTTCTGTCTCTGCTTTTCTCTTGGCAAGGAGAAAAGTAGGCTGGGCTAACCGACAGGGCGTTCTCTCTAATGGCATGGCTAATAATTCTCTCGATTTCCTCCCCTTTTCTATACTAGGCTGAAGTTTCTGTTTTCCTTTCACTTGCTGTTGTATTGTATACTATTTCTATCACCTTCCTTACGACCACCCCTTTATTTCTAATGTCCGCCTTTTAAACACTTTACGTTTGATGACCACACATCAATACGCAAGATGGCCGTGTCTGCTCATTGCCGACATGCTGCATATCGCGTTCTATCCAATACACCATGTGGTTTTGGCGTCTTTTGTGACGGCTCCAATGTGGCACGTGTGCACAATAAATCAGCGTGCTTGAGTGGAGCAGCACAGCAGCCCTTTCGCGTCTGCTCTCCACCTGTATTTTATTTTACTTATTAAACACCAGGTACTAATAATACTCGCAATGGCCAGCGGCAGCGTCAATAAGGCTGCTGCAAAGCGCGGAGGCAGGCTGCTGCCAGCGCCAGTGAAGAGAGACGCCCCTGTGGAGATACTCGAGGAGGACGAATTCACCACCCGGGTGAGCAGGCTAATCGAGCGCGACTTCTTCCCCACCCTGCGCCAGCTGCGTGCCGACAACCAGGCCCTGGAAACTGGGTCTGCCTTCATCGCCAACACCGACACAGCGGACGGCAGTGAAGGCTCGAAGGACGCACTGTCGCTAGACGCATTTCTTAGCACGCACACGAGCGAGGATAATGCAAGCTTTAAGGAGCTGCTTGGCGAGGATAACAGAAGGAGAGACGACAGGTATCGCCGCGCCTTTGGCGTCGCTGAGAACGAAGAGGGGAGGCAGCCAAAGCTGCTGACACATGGTAGCAGCAGCAGTGGCGTCGTGGGGTCGTGGAAGTACACGCCGAGAAATGCCCTGATGTTCGTGCCCGAAGCACTGCCCGGCGGATCGGACTTGGGACAGCAGCGGAATGAGAAGCGGATCGTGCATCGCAATACGCGGATGCCGGAGGAGCCAGAGATCTCTGACGCCGTGTCGGTTGTCACAGACGGCTCGGTAGCGTCAACTGCGGGGTACGCCACGCCGGTAATCAGGGGATACAAGATGGTTGACCCTGACGACGGCGGCACTCCCAGACACGCTGATGCTCAAGGCAAGGGGTTCAGGATCATGCCGACGCCCCGAAGAGAAGTGGTGGGGATGAGGCTGGCCAGCAAATCAAAAGAATCGGCAGAAAGGCACAAGGCGCAGCAGCGGCTGAGGACCGATGCGATGTCGCCAAGACACACGCCTGTGAGAGGTGCAATGCTGTCGCCGGCTGCGCGCAGGCTGCTGGAGAGATCGCACAGGCAGGGCGGAAACACACCCAGGTCCCCTTCTGCCTCTGCCTCTGCTTCTGCAACGGGCGACGCTATGCTACGTGAGTCGTACAACTCGCCGTATGTTTTTCGTCGCCACTAGGTTTTGTCTTCACACTGCCATGTAATATACACTCGGGTCTTGGTTTCATCGCTGGTGTAAGGCGGGCGCTAATCCAGGCAACCCTTTTTTTTTTGGCCGACCACGGGACCACCGTTAGCCCCGGTCGGAGCAACCACTGAGCGCGTGCCAATTGAGCGGGTGCGGTCAATTAGCGCAGATAAAGGCGCTGGGCAGAATAAGCACATGCCAGCAGTTCCGTGTTTGCCTCTCTCCTTTGTTATCAACTATCGCACTACTTTCGCCTGTATTCTATTTTGTAGCCTCTTGTGTTATTGCACCTCCCGCTTCTTTCGTGGTTCAAAATTCGTATTTTTTTAAAAAAAAAAAATGTCGCAGAGCTTGGTCGTTGCATTCAGCCCCCTCCACTCGTGCTTGGTCAGCCTGCCTGCACGGTGGGCATCGGCTCTATCGGCGCAGCCAGCGAGCAAGGTAAAGCAGGGCTTTGCTCCGCATGGACTCTGCAACTACAGCAGGAATGCTGTCCATATGCTCTGTCTGTTGCTTTCTTACTAATCCGCTTCGTCATGGCCGTTGCGCGCTTGCCTGTGCTTAGGGGTGCATGGTGTTCAAGCTCACCTGGGGCAGTGGCAAGGAGCAGTCTGCCTACGTAGCCTGGTCAGGCGGGATCTCTCGATCCGAGCAGCGCGACAGATCAGGCTCCTTGAGCCCCCACGTCATTGAGATCGACGGCACCTTTGGCAGCCAGCTAGGGCTCTCGGAGGGCACCCAGGTGTCTGTGGAATTCGTGCCCCAGGTGGCTACGTGCACGGCAGCCGAGGTTGTGCCCGCGCACTTCGATGACTGGGAGATTCTGGAGCTGAATGCTGGTGCGGTTGAGGACCGCTTATTGCAGCAGGCCAGGGTGGTCGCCGTGGACCAGCCCATTGTGTTCTGGCTCAATTCGTCGACCTCTGTGTGTCTGAACACCACAGGCATTGTGCCAAAGGCGCTGGTGTGTTTGCTGGATAATGACACGGAGGTCGTGGTCGCTCCTAAAGTGAGGAGCCAGGCCAATGGAGCCGGATCCGCAAATATGCTAGGTGGCGAGGAGGAAGAGGAGACGGGGAGACAGAGGAGGATTTTCTGCTTGAGAGTAGCGGCTGACGCTGGCGTCGAGGCCGGTGCTGCGTATGTTAATTCAAAGTCGGCGCTTGTTGAAACGCTGGGACTGTCCGCCGGCAGAGGTGGCCAGAGAATCGTACGCGTTGGGCCGGTCACCAGCGGGAGAAATGCCGAGGCCGCTGGCGATGAGGATGGAAAAAGTGGCTCTGGCGCGGATTCAGTGGCGCCGTGGATTGCGCAGCTGGCTACCTCGGACGATGTCCAGCCGGGCGTGCTCCTGGTCGCGCCACTCTCCCTCCGAGCTGCCTCGCTGTCAGCTGGGCAGCTGGTTCGCGTGGAAGGAGCGCAGCAGGCGGTCTCGCCGCATGCTATTTCGCTGATGAGCGACAAGCCTGCGGTGAGCTCCGAGGACATCAGACAGGCGCTACAGAAATTGCTGGGCGAGCGACCAAGCCTCGTTGTCAATGTGGGCACGGCGATGCCCGAGTCTGCCGAATCAAACGCCAAATCGCTAGCCAGAATCGTCTCATTTGTCGGCACCTCTGGTGCTAGCAAGGCGCAAGATCAGGCTCAGGAAGCGTATTCTGCTAGCGAGTCACCCGAGGTACCGCTGCTGATCACCAGGAGCTTGCTCGAATCCCTGGACATCACCTGCAGCATGGCGCCGTACACTCTCGATTCTGACAGCAGCAACATTGGCGACGAGACAATTCCCAATTCGACGAGCGGTCAGCTGGCTGGCATCGACTCTTTCCTCAAGGACGCGTGGCAGCACCTTGACAGCGCGCTGATGACCCGCGGCCGAGGCATAGCCAGCGGCAGCGGCGGCATCCTGATATGCGGGCGCCGCGGGTCAGGCAAGACGAGCATAGCCAGGCACCTGGTGCACCACGCCGAGACACAGCAGCGCGACCGCCTCGTGTACTGCAGATACGTCGAGTGCACCAAATTGGCAATGGACCCGCGGACAGCCAAAACCAAGGAGATGCTGCAGTCGATCGCCCACGACGTATTGACCAACCAGCCGTCCCTTCTGGTCCTCGACGACATCGACGGTCTGCTGCCTGCAGAGAACGAGCAGGCCGATTCGAAGCGCGTCAGGCAGCTGGTCGATGCGCTTGTGAGCCTGCTGGATGTCCGTGACGGACGTGCTACAACTGTGGTTGCTACAGCTGCAGGGAGAGCGCAGGTGCATGGCGGGCTGTTTACTGCGGGTCTGTTCCATGATGTGCTGGAAATACCGGCCCCTGGAAAGGCAGAGAGAGAGCTGATTCTGGCGGCCATTGCGCAGGGGAGTGCCACGCCGGCGGATGTGGCGGATGTCAATTTCTCGATCCTGTCGTACCTGACCGAGGGATTCATGCCGGCGGACCTGCATGGGCTGTACGAGCGAGCTGTGCATGAGGCGACGATGCGCGTGCTCGAGCAAGCGGCAGATGCCAGCGACAGCGATGACGCGGTGCTGGTTCGGCATGAGGACCTGGTGCGCGCACACTCCGGATACAAGCCCCTGTCGATGCGCGGCGTCAAGCTGCAGGCCTCGCAGACCAGGTGGGCCGATATCGGCGGGCTGGACGACACACGCAGGCAGCTGCGTGAGACACTCGAGCTGCCAACCAAGTACGCAGCCATCTTCGCCACCAGCCCGCTGCGCTTGCGCTCCGGCGTGCTTTTGTACGGGTACCCCGGATGTGGCAAAACACTCCTGGCGTCGGCGATCGCGCGCGAGTGCGGGCTCAACTTCATATCCACAAAGGGCCCCGAGCTCCTGTCCAAGTACATTGGGTCGTCGGAGCAGTCTGTCCGCGACCTGTTCAAGCGAGCGGTGGCAGCTGCCCCCTGTGTCCTGTTCTTTGATGAGTTTGACTCCATCGCCCCCCGGCGTGGCCACGACAACACCGGAGTGACGGATAGGGTGGTCAACCAGTTTCTCACCGAAATGGATGGCGCCGAGGGACTCAAGGGCGTGTACGTGCTGGCGGCAACCAGCAGACCCGACCTCATTGACCCGGCGCTTCTGCGGCCTGGCCGGCTGGACAAGGCGTTCCTGTGCGGAATGCCGGATGAAGCGGACCGCGCGGATGTGCTGAGAAAACAGGCGTCGAAGCTGGAGGTCTCGCCGGGTGTGGACTGGAACGAGATTGCAAGGAGGACGGAGAGCTACACGGGTGCGGATCTGCAGGCCCTGGTGTATAATGCGTTCCTGGAGTCTGTGCACGAGCTGACCGACAAGCGCAAGGCTCGGGTGGATGGCGCGGACAACGAGGAGGAGGATGGGGCGCCAAAGCATGCAGAGTTTGCTGTAATCGGCGCAGATGCCTCGCCTGCTGCTCCCTCCGTTGTGGCAGCGGCAGCCAAGCCCCTGTCGGCTGTCGAGCGCACGCAGATGGCAGAGCGCCTCTACCGCCTCCTCAACCAGGAGCAGGGGCAGCATGCATCCTCGCTGGATCGCAGTGGCGGCGGCGGGGATGATCTCGCGTCGCTGACCCCCGTTGTATCGATGGACCACTTTGAGGCTGCATTCAAGGTCACGCAGCCGTCGCTGGGCGAGCAGGACCGCAGGAAGTTCGAGGCGATCTACCGCGAGTTTGTGGACGATAAGAAAGGCGACGGGCCGCGGAAGCCCGTTGAGCAGCGAGCCACGCTTGCGTAGACAGATACCGCGCATTCGCCAGCAATAAACGAAATTTTTATTTTGCAACTCGCAGAGAAATACAGCTAGTCTATCTAATGCTCTGCTCAGTGGGCGCCCTCCTTCTGGATCCTCGCTACGTAAGCGCGCGACACAGCGTCCCAGCTGGCCAGGTACTTGTCCATGCACCGCGAAATGCACCCCTCGTCGGAGCTGCTGAGGGAGGCACCGGGGTTCGTGACGCACATCTTGAAGCAGTGCTTGTTGATGTTGTTGATAAGCTCCTGTGCATTGGCCATGGCCAGCTCCTTCCGAACCTGGTTCTTCACCTCCTCCTTCTTTGCTGACAGGTCGCCGCTGCCCGAGAGATTCAGGTTGAAGTTGCCGAGGCCGCTCATGATGACAAAACCGCTGCTGCCTGTGCAATGTACAATCAGGGGGAAAAGATGGAAATGGAGGGAAAGGTGAGAAGCAAGGGCGAGAGGGGCGTCTTCAATTTGCAGTTTTGCCCCTCTTCTGCCAGATGCATTCCAGTAAGCTCTGTCTGCGTTCTGGAGATATTAGCAGGCGTGGAGATCAGGCCGATATTAGATCAACACGTGCCCTTTTCGCCTTTTCGCTCCTGGCGCACAGCCGCTCGCAGGCAGCATGGCCGCTCGCAGTCAGCATGGCGCCGACGCAATGTCCGCAGTACGCGATCCGCACATGCAGTTTTGCTCTCTTGTTTATATTCTCTGTGGCGTTTTTGTCCTCCTGCCACACCCGCCTTCATCTCTCTCTCTACTTCATTAATTATCGCACTCTGCCATCTGCCACGCAGCCCAGCTTACGTCCTCAGCCAGCTCCAACCTCTTTCGCCCCTATTGCGGATTTTTCTTTTCTTTTCCTTTCTCAAGGTACATCCGTCATGTCTTTTGCCAGTCCAAGCATGCTGGGTCTCGCGGCACTGGGGGTCGCCTGGTATTTGGGGAGGAAGAGGTACATTGACGGCTGCCGCGTAGAGGTGGTTGCCTCGGACAGCAAGACGTCTTCGATTGTCCGCCAAACCGAGCACGAAGGCGTGGTAACGCTCAGCGACATCCTGCACTCCGAGTGCCCCTCCTTGACGGACCCCCAAAGGGCATACATGGTCCCCACGCCATATCTGTGCACCGGGCTGCTGCAGACAATCTACGCCACAATGAATATCCGGCGACGCGACGCGCTGAGCGACATTGCGTATGAGCGCGAGATGCTGATCATGGATGACGGCGGCACGGTGTCGCTTGACTGGTACCCGGGAATTAAGAGTCCGGGGGAGGAGGATGGGCCGATCGCGTTCCTGCTCAGCGGCGTTGGCGGCTCCTCCCATGAGTACCACATTAGAGTCATGGTCAAGGCGCTGGCTGATTGCTCCGTGGGGTTCAGAGTTGTCGTGTTTAACCACAGGGGAACGGCAAGGACGCCGATTACGTCGGCTAGGCCGTACGACTCGGGGTTCACCAGCGATTTCCGCCATGCCGTCAGCCGCGTGCGCGCGAAGAACCCCAAGAGCACGCTGGTCGCAGTGGGCTTCTCCATGGGCGCCAACATCCTGACCAAGTACATAGGCGAGGAGAAGTCCGAGTGCCCGCTCGCCTGCGCCGTCACCATATGCTGCCCGTTCGACATCAAGGTGTCGGGGGAGGCAATGAACGCCGACAACATTCTGAACAACCACGTCTTCCAGCCCGTCGTCATGGGCGCCCTCAAGCGGGCCCTGAAGAGAGCCCAGCACCTGCCGCTGGACCCGAAATGGGGCCTGGATATGGACCGCATCCGCAGCTCGAAGCGGCTGTGGGAGCTGGAGGACGCGATTCTGGTCAAGGTGAATGGGTACAGGGACCTGAACGACTACTACGTCAGGTCGAGCTCCAGCAACTACGTGGACGACATTAAAATACCCTTCCTGGCCATCAACTCGCTCGACGACAGGATCACACCGCCGAGGGGAATTCCAAGGGAAAAGTTCCAGGAGAACCCGAACACTGCCCTGACGCTGGTCCCGCATGGCGGGCACTTGGCGTTCCTGACAGGGGTAGCCCCGAGGATTTGGTTCATTGACCCAGTTGTGGAGTTTGTGACCGCCATACTGAAGTAGGGCTTTTCCTGCCAGCTTTTATGCATTTACACATGTTGACTTTTGCCTGAACTCGGTGCTGGAAAGGGCGCCCTGGCTAGCGAGTGGCTGGGCGGAGCTTATCAGATAAGCACGGGCGGATCTTCCGGGCAGTGGTCATTTGATGTGCTGAGTGATTCTTCTGCCCGCTCTTCCATGCACTTTCCGGGAGGGACATGGCTGCACAGCCGTTCCACACAGGCGCAGTAGCAAAAAGCAACAGATAACAGCAAAAGGATGGGGTGGGGAAGTTGGGCCGACCAAGGAAAGACGTCTCTCCTCTTTTCTGCTTACAAGCTTGCCCCCATTTTTGTTCACATATATATTCTCGCTGTATAAAGCCATGAAGCTCGCTGCTGTGCTCACGCTCCTTCTGGCCGCCGTGGCTGTGGCCGCGCCTGTGCCCACGGATGCCAAGCCAGTGGACCCGATTTTTGTGGACCGGCGGCTGGTGGTCCGCAAGAAGCACGAGGGCCTGTTCGGCATCCACAACTACTACCACCGCCACCCGGAGCTGACCCCGCCGTACGCCCCAAAGGCCGACGACAACGACAGCGAGTAGCAAGCACAGCTAAATCCACATTCGCTACCCTTCACCCCTCTTGGCTATAAAGAACTAGTAATAAAGCATGAAACTTGCTGCAAACGCAATTGCTACTTTGTCTTTTCAGCTATCAGCTTCTCCGTGTACTCCCAGAGCTTGTCCTGTTCAGCAACGTCTAGGGACTTTGGATGGGCGGCCATTTGCATGCACCTGGTGAAATAGTGGCCCGTCTCGCCCTCGACCTCAGGCGAGAGAGCCAGGTAAATGGATGTCAGCGCACCAGCCTGCACATCAAGCAGGATCATGCTTTCAACCGCGTGCTGGATGGAGCTGGTACCAACATGGCGAGTGATATTCGTGGTGACCATTCCAGGGTGAAGCGAGTTGACCGTAACCCCAGAACTCGCGAGCTTGCGCGCCAGAGTGTTGGCAAATGTAGTGCTGGCCAGCTTTGACATTGAGTAGTTGTCATAGCTATCGTACCATGTCTGCCTCCTCCCAAACCGTTCGTAATCGATCTCCTGAACGAACGACGCAGCCAGCGACGAAACCACGACCACGCGAGCACCCTGCTTAGCGGCCTTCAGGCTGTCAAGGAGCCCCATTGTCAGTGCAAAGTGGCCAACGTGGTTAGTGCCCAGCTGCGACTCGATGCCATTCGGGTTCTCGGCGTAGGAGATCATCATGACGCCAGCGTTGTTGACCAGAACGTCCAGCGGAGTGCCGCGCTTCTTGAACTCCTCAACAAACGCGTCAACAGACTCCAGCGACGCCAGGTCGAGCCTCATAAACTCGAACCTGTCCTCCAGTCCAGTTTGTCTCTTGAGGGTCTCTATGGCTTCCTTGGCCCTGTCCTCGCTCCTGCAAGCCAGGATGGTGTGGAATCCAGCACGACCCAGCGCCTTGGCAGTTTCGAACCCGATGCCGCTGTTGGCGCCAGTGACGATGGCCACCTTGTCCTCGTTCTTGACCTCGGCGTCCTTGGACTTGTTGCGCGAGTCCAGAATAATGCGGTCGATGCGGCTAGAAGCAGAGAGCGCAGACCGGTCCATCTTGTTCAGCAAAGTCCAGGTAACCTCGCTGGCTACCTGGCCCAGCATGCCAAAGGTGAAGAAGAGCTTGTTGTAGCCCAGCGTGCTTCTGAGAATAGTGGTCTGCAGCGAGTTTGTGCCTGAAGCGAGACCCATCTTTATCGAAAATGTTTTTAACAAGTAGTAGGGAGGGTTTGTTGTCGCTTAGCGCAAAAAGAGTAGTAGAAGAGGGAGAGAAGAGAAGAAAGGGTGGACGGAGGCCGAGGCCGGATAGAGGTAGCGGACGATCAGGCAAGCGCAGGACCATCTGAAATAGCAGAACTGCAGAAAGCCTGATTAGAGCCATGATGCGCACTTGTGACTTTGAGCTCGCAAAATATCTGAGAATCCCTCTGTGTCCCCGTGAACGTACTGCCCTGCCAGTGGATGCAGAAGGCTGCCCAGAACAGCAGAGCACAGCCACATCCAGGGAAGCTGGCCCCACTCCTCAGACCAGCCAGCAGGCGGGCCTCAGGAGCGGGCTGGTGCTGTGGCTCACTTGCCTGCCCGCTTGGGAGAGCATGGAGCCAGGTCCACCCCCAGTTGCACTGGCAATCCCACAGAAAAAGGAGGCAGCGCGTAGCGAGTCCGCGCCAGTCCAGGTGCTCTCTGCCCCCTTTTGTACTCGCTGGGTTCCACACCTTGCGCTCCTGGTGCCGTTGGCATGTCCTTTTGGCGCTGTGCTCTGGAGGATGCACTCATTACACAAAGCACCCACAACACGCTCTCCGCTCCAACGTTTTTCACCAGCTACATGCTGCAGTAAACCACCCACCCCTCATGCTCAAGGTGCTCGCTTCTGGTAAAGCAGAGGCCAGATGCCCAAACGCCAGGAGAAAACACTAAACACGTCTAATGGCCATTGCCAGCGAAGCTCCAAAAGCAGAAAACGTGTACTGCAACTGAAAGGCGTTTTGGTGTCAGCCAGACAGGAGCAGCACCACTGCTCCTATATCCGAAAGCCATGCACAGCTCTCAGTGTGCCAAGAACACTCCAAAAAGCCATGCCTGCTGGATGGCTGACACCATCAGTCTGGTGTTCCCAGTGGGGACAGGTAGCCATCCTGCTGCTCGGGCTCTTGTGGTAGAGCCTCTCGTCTCCGGCATCCTCGCAAGTGGGCTGAGACGGCATCGTGACTGTGTCTGCTATTTCTCCGACCGGCGCCGTCTGTAGACTAGTAGAGTGTTTGGATGTGAACTTCGAGTTCTTTCGAGGGGTGGCCACACGCCTCTGTGGCTGGATGAGGCCTGTATGTGTCAACTGAGTTTGCAGAAGGACTGGAGGCTTCACAGAGCTGTGCAGTGGCAAGACCCAACGAATGCACACTGCTCACAGCTCGAGGAGAGGGTGGTTCGGGGATCCTTTTGGCAATCTGGCCACATCCGTCCTCATGGCTGAGCCGACGTGTTGCCAATAAACCAGGCTTCCTGACGCCCCAGCAACATGGCTTCTTGTGCTCCCCTGCTGAACCAACTCCGCTGTGGAGATCTTTTTGCCTAACATGAGCAGTCCTTCGTGGATTGCTGCGCCTTTTTACCTTTGCTCCTTTGTGCCAGTTCAGCAGTTGCAAATGGCAATGCC
>MU603965.1:0-112945 GCA_025201845.1 Martensiomyces pterosporus
GGCTTGGCCAAGCCGGACCTCAAGCCGGACTTCCGGCTAGGCATGATGACTTCAATCACGTGATATGTAAATGGCGGTAGCCCCCCCTCTCCCTTTCTAACCCTTCCACGACAACAAAATGCCGTAGCATCCCACCGCCAAACTCCATTCACACTTCATACCAACCTGTTCCAACGTCATATTTCATTTACAACCTCGTACCTCCCCTCCTTCCCGAGTTATAACCCAAACCACCCCTCACCGCATATCCACGCTGTGTCCACGCTGTAAATGCCGACAAAAACATCACCTGTACTACATCAAAAAATTCATAATTAACCACCCTCCAAACCTCGTGGGCGTCTCCTACGTACATACACGAAGGCTGCACTTCAATTAAAACACTGCCTCTTCCCCTATTCCAATTTTAAAATTAAACATCCATCAACATAACACCCTTTGTAGAAGATAATATGAGCGCAGTCACAAATGCCAGCATGCCGCTACTTACGCTTTTTTGCACTTGTGGTCTTCCAGTTGAGTTGTTCTATGCTGGCATGGTACGTATGGAAAGGCTATGCAACATGTTTCTGTCGATTCTACGTGCAAAGTAGCAATTTTGTATGGACTGTGTGGTGATAACCTTTTGTCAAGCACTCCATATAAAGTGCACCATGTCTGGGACCAGTTCAAGAAAATGTTGGTAGCGTCGCTCAATATTATAGGAAGCACCCTTGGTAGAGATCTTGTGTCCTGTAGTGTCCCAGGATATACTTTTGAGAACAAAACACAAAGAATAGAATGTCAAATGCTACCCAATCTTCATTCCAAGTTGGGTATCAGTGACTTGTATTAGTAGACAGTAGTAAACGGTGTAATAGTATATTTTGCGAGAGAGGTTAATGGTAGCTCCATCGTGCGAGACTTTGGATATAGTGATTGTGAGACTTTTAGGATACTAAAATGAAGAGACAATTGATACTATAAAAATGATACTTTCGAGACTTTGCTAAGGTCAAGCAGCTCCTTGTTCGTAGGCAGCCAATCGAGGCACTATACCACTGGACTGCAAATCATCCCATGTACATATGGCGGAAAACTGTTTCTCATTTTCGTGTAATGGAGTATACCTTTTGAACAAGCCAAAAGTATTGAAATATTTGTGTAATGGCCGATATGCGGTCTTTTTGTCAGTAGACTTAGTTATTGAGAATGGCGTGGGTATGTGGCATGGTAGAGTATGTATTGCATAGATTCATTAATGGAGGATGGCAAACTTCTATGATGTCAGAAATTTATAGACAAGGCACAGCCATTTTGTCTAGCGAATGAATATGGCAAATAGCGTATAGCATCTAGGGTGAGCACTAGTGGCAACCAGCCATCCGAGAAATTCAAAGGACTCCTCCCGCCGCCTCCCAGCACCAGTGCGACCCCGGCAGCGGATGACATGAGTGCTCGCTTTGCTGCAGAGTGCCATGGCCACCTCATCCTGGACCAGCGGTGGATCGACAACTTCAAGCAGGCCCTCGAGCGGGACTATCGGCAATACAACCGCCCACTAAACCAAACATTTACTGAAGAGTTCACTCACAGATGTAGGATCACGTTCAGAAGCGCGGTGGCAAACGCGTACGACCGATCCCTAGTGCGCAACAAGTTGCAGATCGACCGAGAGCTCCGTTCCACCATCCCGCCCGCCACCCGCCGCAGTATTATGCGACGCAACAAGCGGAGCGGGTTCCAGACAGCCACAGCAGATGGTGTACCGAGTTTTCCAAGAACCTTTGCTGACCGCGGTCTAGGGCTCAAGGAGTTTTGCAGGTCCATGTTGCGAGGCCGGCAACAAGGAGCAACAACAGCGCCTAGGTAATTTATTCACGGGCTCTCCCGGATGGCACAGCATGTGTTTGCTTAGTTTCCTGTCGCTCCAACGACATGGCTTCTCGTGCTCCTTAGCCGACCCGCTATGGGGACTTCTAGTTTCTTGGCTCTTAGTTAAGTTCATTAGGAAATACATCGGCTCCATCATCAGAAATTCAAAGGACTCCTGGCGCTGATAGTGATAGATAGCTTTTGTGTTGAGCTTCTCTCAAGTACAGCTGTAGATTTATACCAGCTTTATCAACGTTGATGATAGAACTGGAGAAGTTCAACATTTTACTTGTCAAATACCGAGATACTTGTATTGAAAGTAGTATTTGTTGCATTTAACATAATGCGAGGATCATGGCGCAACTCCTAACAACCGTCCTTGTCCCTGATGACTTGGAGGTCAGAGTGCACTGTGACTCGGAGACAGCGATCGCCATGATGGCCCAGATGCAGGAGGACTGGCTGTGTCGGGAGTTTGAGAAATTGCCCATGGCATATCTCGCATGCTGGGCAGTGAAGTGTCTCAGCACCCGCACGGTTCCTCTCCAACTAGAGTGGGTCAAGGGTCACTCAGGCATCCAAGGCAACAAAGACGTCGATAAACTGGCAAAGTCAGTGCACATATTCCCAGACAAAAGGTGGCAGATCACAGGGCAGTCAACTGCCCTGATGCTCTCGGCGCTGGGCATGGTCCACAGACGAGGCGGTACCTACACAAACTACCACGCCATCTATGTCGCAAATAGCAGGGATTCAAAAAAGCGTGGGTTCTGGCTAGCAGCCATGAATATGAACCTGCCGACGATGAAACGCAACACCGCCTGGTACCCGGCTGCATACCCGGATGCTCGCGAGATGCGACTCTGCCCGTGGTGTGAGCAGATCAGAGTCAGCGGTGCACACGCTCACCTGCGCTCACGGCGAACAGGAGGCAGACCCGCTGCCTCTCAGCACCAACGCGACCCTGGCAGCGGATGATATGAGCGGTTGTTTTGTTGCAGAGCGCCACAGCCACTTCATCCTGGACCAACTCTGGACCGACAACGTCAAGCAAGTCCTCGAATGGGACTACCGACGACAAAACTACCCACTAAACAAAGCGTTTACAGAAGAGTTCACCCACAGATCCAGGGTCACGTTCAGAGCCACGGCGGCAAACATGTACAGCCACTCACTAGTGCGCAGCATGATGCGAATTGACCGATGACCCCATTCCCTCATCTCACCTGCTACCTGTGGCAACCAGCTGAGCGGGTTCCAGGCAGCGGCAACAAGGGGCCACAGCAGCACTTAGGTAATCCTATTCACTGGCTCCTTCCAGATGGCATAGGTTTTCATGTGCAATGGTTATCTCTCATGGATGTCTATTGGAAATACAATGGCTTAATCATCGTTGTACTGTTTAGTGTCTGTGAGGCAGCAGCTGTTGTGTTAGAGCAAAGTCGACACAGTCTCAGGCGTATGCAGCAGGCCCATCGATGAATTTTGGTCTTTGCCGCTCTCGTTCCACATCTGGCAAATGCGATCGTACAACACCGCGTATTCCTCGACAAACTTCTGAACAACTCTCTGACATACAGTCCTGGCCGCCACGTGGCTATCCATACGACTGACCAAGCGCGATACATCGAGATCTGTAGCCGTCTTCAAGCCCTGGTTGAAGAGTGCCAGCTGTTTGGCCAAGTCCTCATTAGATATGCCTTCTAGACCGGCGGAGCCCAGAGGCAAATGCGATTTCTCCTTCATTATCTCCAACAGCTGTGCGCACAACACATCGTTCAGCGAGGATTCCTGGTCAGCGCACTTGGAATACCATGCTTGGAGGCTGACAAACTGACTCGTTGTGTCCTGGGTCAGAACGAGCAGCACGTTATGCTCAAAGATTGTCCGCTCATAATCGCGCAGCTGATTGTTCTGGGCTGCTGAGCTATGCGCCTCGCGCAAGATCTTTTCCAGAATCACGCTGACATCGTCGATTACCGACTTTGTGCCTCCGCTACTATCTTGCTGCTGCTGCTGCTGCTGCTGCTGCTGTAACATATGTGAGCTGCCGCTGAGCGAGATCGAGTCCTCGTGCAGATATAGAATCTCGGACAGCACGATGAGCAGGGAGTTGAGCGATTCAGGCACTTCCAGCGTAGGCGAGACAGAGTCGAAATCGGCAACTGCAGCATCAGCATACGAATCCAGGATAGTCATCAGCTTTGCGTGCGTCGTATTGCACAGGGAAGTAATGGTAGCCATGAATGCAGTGTCTGGCGGACATACCAGACCAAAGAGCTCGGCGTAGAACGAGAGCAAGTTATTGATGCGATAGAGGGCAGTGGGCGACCGCATTTCCTCTGTGGTCTGGTTGATACGGATCTCCAGCGGGCGTGCAAGGTTTTCGAGCGACAACCCCAGCAGCTGCGACTTTGACCCGTCCTCGGACCACTCCTGCTGTTGCTGCTCCAAGTCGCGCTTATTGGTCAATGAAAACAGCGTATCCAAGAGCTCCTTTTCCGATGCGCACGCCTGGTGCACCCAAGCAAGCATATCGCCAACATATCGCTGCGGATCAGCAGCATGGACCTCAATCGGCCTGGGAGTGCCGTTGGGGCCTCCACGAACCAGTGCGGTAATAAATGACCTGGCCAGAGACTCGCACCGAATCTTTGCAATCTCACTAGTGGCCACATCAAACAGCGGTCTATGCGACTGCAGTTTCTGCAGTGCCTGCTTGAGCTGCGAGCTAAATTCTGGCGAGTCCTTGTTTAGCTCGCGCACTTCGCCAAGTACCCAGCGCAAAAGAGTCTTGTATGCTGTTTCCTCCTGTGCGGCCAGTTCGCGTGAAAGGTCGCCGACAGCAGTCTGTGACTTGACAGCCATCAACTTCTGGCACTCAATGCGTGTGCGCGTAACCTTGTCCAATGCAGCAAAGTACTTGTCATCGATATTCACCACTCGCGAGCCGCCCTTGCCCATGACAGCCGCAGCCTCTTCATCCGTCAATGCGAACCGCGAAATAAACTCCGATGCCAGCTGGAGTCTGGTGGCCAAGTCCCGGCGCTCATCCACCAAAAGGCTGGCCTGTTCGGCGGCACCCGCCGTGCACCGCAGCGCCAAGTTTACCTGGCCACGCAGCTCTGCGCACTGCGCATCGATATGGTTGACTGACTGCTCAAGCTCGGCAAACACACTGTCCGCCTGTTTCAAAGAGTCAAGAAATTCGGCGTCCAGCCTAGTCACTTGCTCTTGCATGTCCGCCCGCAAGTCGCGGTGCCTTGCCAGCCCACCCAGACCGTACGACGAGTAATTGCCGTTGCTAGCATTGCTGCTGTCGCCAGTGATATCTATTTTTAAGCCGCTGCTGTCGTCGCTGATGGTTGGTTTGGCTGCCTTTGTTGCCGGCAAAGATTTCTCCTCATAGCAAGAGGCCAGGGCTTCAAGTGCGGTGCGCACCTCGGGCCCATCCAGTGGCGACCGAACAATTTGCTGTACTCGGCGACCCAGCGACCCGCTCGCACGCCTGTCCGGCAGTGTAGACGGAGGAGACACGTACATTTAGAAGGCTGTGAGGCGGAAGGGGGAGGCAAATTCAGAGCAGGAATTAAATAAATTGAAGGTAATCGGAGTAGGGGAGAGAAGAGAGAAGAGGGAAGGAGCTGGCTTGCAGCCACTTTATTCCTGAGGCTGCACTGGATATTTCCTGGCCACCGCCCCCGAAGACAGCCCGCAAGCCTGCTCGTGTAGATTGGGTGGGGAGTGTGAATTATTATGCAAGACAGAGTAAGAGAGAGGTAGATAGAAAAGCAAGCAGGAAAAGAGAGAGTAGAAGGCTAAGAGGGGTAGAAAAGAGGCACAGGACAGCACAGATTGAAAGGAAATAGCGAATGCCTTAAAGGATCACACAGCTGCAGCCGCCAGCATTGTCCTCGGGCGCTCCTTGTCCGCCGGCAGCGACGCCAGACTTGACTCCCGGAACAGAGGCAAACTCCTTGTTGTAGCGGCGGATCTCGCGAACCAGCGTATAAAAGGCCTCGTCGACGTTGACCTTTGTCTTTGCCGAGGTCTCCAAGAACGGGCATCCAAAGGCCCTGGCCATCTCCTGTCCCTCCTGTGCGCCGACCTGGCGCTCAGCCTCGAGATCGCACTTGTTGGCGCAGATGATCATTGGGAAGTAGTCGCGGTCCTTTACGCGCAGGATCTGCTGCTGGAATGTAGGCATCTCCTCGTACGAGTTCCGCGACGTGATGCTGTACACCAGCAGGAATCCCTCGCCAGTCCGCATGTACTGCTCCCTCATCGCACTACATTCGAGCAAATGGCGGAGTCGTGCATGCGAGTTGCCATAGTTAGTAACCCCGTCAACATACACTGGTGCTCAGAGGGATGTGGATCTTCAAACGGAGTTTGTCTGGTCAATGACAGCAGCCGAAAACAACAACAACAACAACAAAACGGAGAGCCGGATTGAGTTTGGGGGAGGTAGCATGTTGCGCACGTTATCTGGAAAGAGGGAGCTGCGAGGGGGGGAAAATATGCACAGCAGCGATTTGCAATTTTGCGCAAAGACTTGGCGATCGGCAGGAGTGAGAGCAGCGGGTAGGGGAGGAAAAAGCATCAACAACAGCTGGAGAAGAGCGAAGGCTGTGTGCAGCATGCATGCACGCGTCAAGGAAGGTGAGGGAATGGATATATCCCAGCATGTAGTCGTTTTTTGCGCGCGGCGGCGACATGTATACAACATACCTGTATTCCTCTTGGCCAGCAGTATCGAGAACATCGAGCATGGCCGTCTCGTCATCGATCACGCACTGCTTGCGGTACGAATCTACACGCGTAGAGATAGCAACAGTCACAGACATAGCGTCTTCAAACGGGATATCAGACGCATGGCTGGATACACACACGCAGCATGAGGCATGACATAACCGCACGAGTGCAGAAGGGTGGACTGATAACGTACCTTCGATAGTGGGATCATACTCGTCAACAAAGTGGGACTGGATGAACTGGATTGTCAAGGCAGACTTTCCGACACCTAAAACAGGAGAGGATTAATAGCACAGGCACAGGCAGATGCAGACGCAGACGCGGAGAGAAAGAATGAGAGGCAGAAGAGTACAAAGAGGTGCATGGAGTAAATAACCTTTATACGGGATCCGCCTATTCTGCCCCAGCAGAAGCAGCATTAAAAGCAGCAGCAGTATCTGAAGCGGGATGGATGGGCTTGCGCGCATACAGCTTCCTTTGCACCGCACAAAGGCCGGCATCAGCAGCAGCATAGCATAGCATACTGGGCATATGCTGCACTTGCTGTGCGTGTTTGCATGTGTATGATGTGTATGATGTGTACTTACCACCACCGCCGACAACAACGAGCTTATACTCGCGAACAAACTGAGCCTTTGACATTATTGTTTACAAGTTCCGCGCCGAGCGTATTATGTGTGCTATTTACTGCTAGTAACAACCCGTGGCTTGTATGCGTTTGTAACAGAGAATAAGAGTGGCGAATTTTTTTTGGGTTCCTATGTGCCAGCAGCAAGGTGTTTCAAGGACAGCAGATAGAATGCAGTTTAGCCAGTGCCTGCACATATGCTCGTATACATGTGTGTATGGCAGCAGCAGTGCTCATATGTGCAGCCAGTGTGTGCTTGGGCAGCAGTGTGGCAAAAAGGAAGTACCGCAAAACACTGGCCAAGCGGGGGGGGCTAGTAAGTTGGTTTTCTTTTTGGCAGATTGCGCTCAGGGACACGAAATTACACGCGCAACAACAAGCAAGCGCTATGCAGCCGCTGCAGGCAGTCTATAGCTCGCAACGACCATGCGTGCTCGGCATATGAGAGTATCTCGTACCTATGCGCCTATAGCAGTGCCCGTCAAGGTACAGTCGAATAAGAGCTCCGAGCGCGTGGAATAGAACGACCTCCGTGTGTGGGTGAAAAAGCGTAGCTACAGATCTGAATTGCGGGTCTGTATAGCAAAAGAAAAAAAGGCGGAGTAGTATGAGAGCGGGAGACACAAGAGGCTGAAAGCAGGAGACAAGAGGCTGAGAGCGCAAGCTAGCTAGTGAGAGGGTGTTGGAGAAAGAGAGAAGAGAAGAGAGAGAAAAGAGAAAATGGCAGAGCAAGCGCTTGGGGAGGAGAATGATAGGCTCTGGCTGGAAAGGCCGGCTGGGGGCCATCTGGGTTGCGAGAAATAATAATTCTTGGTTGTTTGCTAGCAGCAGTAGTGCAGTGGCCAGAGCAGGCTGGCTGTGCCTGCTGCGAAGAGCTGCCCACATAGGGAGTTACTTTCTTTATTTTGACGTAAACAACCAGAGCCCGCAAGTGCAGAATAATTTGAATGTAGCGCAGATCCTCTGCAAGAAACAAGCCAGGTGCGAGCGAGAGGGGTGGATGGGGGGTGTGTTTGGAACCAGGGGGCGCGTCTGCCTGCCTGCCTGCCTAGTCCAGGCTTTCTCTGCAGGCACCCTCTGCTTATTCTTGGACATGACAATTGCAGAAGCGCCATTCCTTGCGCTGCTTTTGTTTGCCATGAAATGTGAGCAATATACACACACCCACACGCTCCGCTGTGGCGGGGGATGCTCAGGCTAATAATGGCGCTTGCGCATCGGGGCTAATTTGCTTGACTTATGCCGAAGCTCAGACGCCAATGCAGCGCATGCAGATGCCCGAGCTCCTACACTCCTTGCCTGCCTGCTGCGCTGGCTCGCTCACAGAAGAGCTGGGAGAAGCCAGAGCCAACAAAAGGGAGTGGCGCGGCATGTTCAAGTGATGGCAGGCTTGCTGCGTGCGCCAGGGCAAGCAGGCAGCGCGAGCAGTGTTTCCGTGCTGCTGCCATCGCCGTTGCCACTACCGGTGCTTCTGCTGGAGACGCGGCATGAATGCAACCCTGTCTTTGTCCCAGCACGGCCACTCCCATTGTTCAATACTTGCATCTGATGTGCACATTTCTCCTATTCAAGCATGCACCGGCGGCGGATGGGTTTGGCTGGCTGATTTGATAGACAGGTGGGTGCTCCAAAGCTATCCAAGCGGATCTGCCAAAGAGAAACAATTGGAGGATGTGCAAAACATGCCACACAGCCTGCAGGATGAACACACAAAGCAAGCTATCCGCCAGACAGGGAGCACTCACAGAACAAGACAAAACAAGACAAAACAAGACAAAACAAAACAAAACAAAGCTACTTGAATGTCTTGCCGTCCGCATATTCACGTGGGAGAGCGGCTCCCTCCCAGGCGAAGCAGTCCTCGATCTCTGCCCTGATCCTTGGGTCCTTGTAATCGGCCTTGGTCCAGTCAAACGACTCGTAGTCGGCAGCATCGGTGACCTCCTCGGGCACTTCCTGGCCACGCACAATAAAGTAGCCCCAGATCTGGTTGTCTCCGTCATTGCCCAGCACCAGCAAGTTGCCAAATGCGTACTTGCGTGCTCGCTCCAGACGCGCAAAGAACCCGCCAACCAGGTTGTTGGACATGAAGATCTTGGACAGCTCGTCGTTGTACTTGTACTCGACCTTCCAGAACGAGTAGCCCTCTGGGTCAAAGTGCTCCCACAGCCAGTTCATGGCCGTAGGCTTTGTGTCGTTGTTCGAGTACACGCGCTTCCACTCATCCAGGACCATCTTGGCAGGCGGAAGAAGGTCAAGCTTGCTCTTGGGCTTTGGTGCCGGCTTGGGCTCCTCCTCCTTCTCGGCGACGACATCCTTCTTCTCGGCCTTCTTGGGCTGCTGCTTTTGCTCAGCAGCGGGCTTCTTGTCCTTCTTGTCCTTCTTTGGCGGCACATAGGCTTGCGGTGTTTCGCACAGAACGACCTCGCCAGCGATGGCCTTGAACGCAGGCTGCCGAACGATGGTTTTAAAGTACCTGGTCACATTGCGGTACTTCAAGCGGCGCTGCTTGTCCAGGTACTCGGTGAACAGCGGGTGCAGGTCGCTAGCAACAACAATGTCGGCAACAGTCAAGCGCTCGCCTACCAAAAAGGTCTTGTCCAGCAAAACGTCGTTGAGCGCACCCAGGTACCTGTCAATGTTCTTCTCCGCCTGGTCGACTGCGGGCTTAAAGTACACGGTGCTTCCCTGAATGGGCTTCTGCCAGCCGTGAGTTGCCTGAAGGATCTCCGATTCGGCAAACAGAATGTACTGCAGTATCTTTGTAGTCTCCTGATGCGTCCTCCCAACCAGCGGCGAGTCCTCGCGCAGCCCCGCTAGGTAGTAGGCGATGGCGTTGCTGTCGTTGACTGTGAACCCATCCGAGCCAACGAAGGCTGGGAACTTGCCGATGGGGAAGTGGGACAGGTACTCGGGCGACTTGTTGGTTTCGCCCTTCTTAAAGTCGGGGGTTAGCTCGATATCGAGGCCCAGGTACTGCGCAACGACGCGAGCCTTGAATGAGCGGTAGTGGATGTTGCGGCCGATAAACTTTCCAGCAGACATGTTGAGTAGAGCAGGGTGTGGCAAGTAGTATGGCTAGGTGGTGTGTAAGGAGAGAAGAGACGCTGGGCTGGAGTGCGAGTCTGCCGCAGGCGCCCAAGATGGCAGTACCGCTGCGTGTGGCACCCGCTCTTGCGGCGGCGGTCAAGTGATGGCAAGCGATGGCGAAAAGCCGCTGCTTGATTGTGATAGCGGCCAGCCGAAACCTGTAATTGCGCCATCCCACTTTTCGGTGATGATTTGGCGGCTCCATGCGGCTCGCGTGCTCCAGGCGGCTTGGTGCGAGCCGATTCTGTGTGACGTTCCTCGCCAGCGCAAGCCACCCACCCAAGTTCCTCGCAGGGCTCGCGACTCGCCCGCTACAGCCTCAAGCCAGCTCGGGCTGCAGTGCTTACTGCTCGCCGTTTGCGCAGGAAGCTGATTGGGGGAGAGCGAGAGCAGAGGCAAAAACGTGGACGGCTGTGAAGGGGCTGTTTCGCACACAGCCTCTGTGGCCAAACGCACACCGCTCCCCATCATCCTAAAAAAATTTTCCACCACAGCCTGGCACCAGGAGAGCGCGGCAGTCAGCCAGGCCGCTGCAGTGAGCATGAGGCCGTTGTTTGGTATTCTCCCAAATCCTCCAGCGCACCTCTCTTTTCTCTTGCGGAATTTTTTTATTTCTTTAGCTCTTCACCATCTCCTGGCGTCTCTTTTGACCTAGTGTTTTCTTGTTCTCCTTAGCCTCCTCCCTTCTTTCTCTGCTTCAGACATGTCCAAGATCTTTGTTGGTTCCCTCCCCTGGAAGGTTGACTCTGCTCTCCTCCGCGAGCGCTTCGAGCAGTACGGCCAGGTCGAGCAGGCCATCGTCCTCACCGACCGTGAGACTGGTACTTATCACTATATGCCTGAGAAAAGCACATGAATGGCGCCAATGTGTGCGTGCCTGTGTATGTCTACGCCTGTATGTGTGTGCATAAGTGTGAGCATGTTTTCCCTCGTGTATCTTCTGTATATCATGCTACTGTGTGCCAGCACGCATCCGGCTCTTGCATTGCTAGAAAGCATCCAAATATCCAAAAACGCATACTCTGCATACTCTGTTCTACCCTGTATCATCTGCACTCTATATAAAACCTCTTCTTGTCCTCAACCACAACCACAACCACAACCCACCTTCCTACACTTGCTTACTTTTCGATGGCACGGCTGCAAACAAAATAAACACGCCCATCCACCCAACTATCTCCTGCTGCTGCTGCCACGCCTCCACAACGCTGTCTTTCCGTGCGCGCCTTCCGTTTCTGGGACCGCTTGCGTGGGGCTTTCGCTTGAACCACATCTAACTAGGCCGCTCCCGTGGCTTCGGTTTTGTTACCTACACCAACGCCGAGGATGCCCAGCGCGCCATCGATGAGGCCAACGACAGCGAGCTCGAGGGCCGCACGATCCGCGTTGCCTCTGCTGCCGAGCGCGACCCCAACTCTGCGCCTCCCCGCCGCCCCTTCAACAACAACCGCGGCTACCAGCAGCGCGAGGGCGGCTACAACCGTGGCTACCAGCAGCGCAGCAACTACGGCGGCAACCAGGGTGGCTACCAGCAGCGCAGCTACGACAACCAGGGTGGCGAGGAGTACTAGACTCCCTAGCTAACGCTGCTGTCTGCTCCTTTTCCCTTTTAAAGCACAACAAAATGTTTGCCTTGCCTTGATGTTCTACCATTCTAGCCCTGTCCCCTCTAGCCCGCCTGTGACATCCGCACCCCCTATGCAGACCACATTGCCTGGCAGCTATTAGGTAGGATTTTCTTTTTCTTTTCTTAAAAAGGGCCTCTAGTTCAAATGCTCACATCCTGTTCATTTCGGATAGTCTTTTTAAACCTAGTAAATAAGCAAGCCTCTCAAACACACACTCGCGGCACATGCAATACGATGGGAGAGTGAAGCCTGGTTGCTTGTGTAAACTGGAAAAGACATCAAAAAGGCTAGCAAAGCAGCTGTGCACGGCAGCCCTTAGATCCCGCCAAGACCTACAGGAGACCCCCCAAGGAGCGCCCACAGCCCGCTGTTGTCAAAGTGGATGGTATCAGGCTGATTGTCGACGATGAGCACTTTGTTGTCGTTACCAGCAACAGCCGGGCCATCGACATTTGAGATCTGGTTCCAGTTGGGGTTCTCGAGGTTGTTGCCCGAAATATCCGTGTTGGAGTTGAGCTCGGTTAGGCTGTTTCCGACAGGGTTGACCACCTGCGCGCCGTCAGCGGAAACCCCCGCGGCAAGAGAACCCTCCGTCGAAACACCGCTGTTAAGCTGTGCGTTGTCGACGGCCGAGGGTGCGTTGACGCTGGGGCCAGGCACTTGGCGCTTGAGGCGGATTCCATTAGAGCCATGCGCCACGACAGGAAGCACCTCGTTGCCGTTGCCGACGACGGTGGGGCCGTCAGCTCCGTTGACGACATTGGCGACTAGGTTGTTGAAGATGTTGTCGTGCAGATCCACATTAGTCGTGTCCTTGAGTATGGTGTTGCCGACTGCGTCGTTGATGACAGCGCCATCCAAGGAGGTCTCGTCCTTCACAACACCCTCGTCAGAGGCACCGTTGTTCACGGAGGCATGGTCGATAGCAGTAGGACCGTTGACGCTGTCGCCTGCAAGCTGGCGGCGGTCAATGGCTCCCAGTGGAGCAGCAATGGCGCAGGCAGCAAGAAGAGTGATAAGGGCAAAGGTACGCATGATAAAGGATAGGTAAGAGCGGGGTGCAGGTACGGATGCGTGTGGTTTGGTGGCGAGTGCGTAGGCGGATGGTATGCAATTAGTGTGGATGTAGGCTGTGTCGGTGTAAGAAAAGATTGAGATGCGATCTCTACTTCATCAAAGCGGGCCCTCTAGGCGCCAGCGGCGCTGGGACACAAACCATCCATTTTATACTAGGCAAACCTAGCAAATGCCTCAAGTGCCAATGCTGGTGCTGTTCACATTCGCCGACTCGTGTGCACTTGGCGGCTCGCTCTCTGATGCAATTCCGCCTTTTGCTGGCCATTATTTTTCATGGCTCCGGCGTCACCCTAATGTGTTTTCCTCTTCATCGGTGGCTTTCTATATGATCCCTCCTATTGTCTATAGGCTGCATTGTGTCTACGATGATATGGCCAGACAATCAGCATACACGCAATTCAAGATATATTGTAGAGGAGGGGGAGGGAGTGAGGAGCACATCAAAGGGAACCATGCTCCATAGGAGTGCTGCTGCTAGCGTCTTGGAGCGCCCCCTTTCTATTCTTTGCTGGCTCGTTTGTTGCTGTCTGTTGACGCCATTGCCCAAATGCACATGCTCGATCTTCGAAAATGGAACCGGTACATTTCTGAGTATGGGCTGTGGCTGATGGTCGCTACCGCTGCTACTACAGCAGCTCCGCCCAACAAACGAGAGCGTCTGCATTGTGATGGCGCCGTGCGTGGACCATAGAACAGCATCCTTGGCAGAGAGACCTGCCGCCGCTTGTTATGCTGCCTCCGCTGTTACTGCTGCTGCTAGCTGCCGCTGCTTTTGTCTGCTACGCTCTTTCTCGTGCCGGGCAAGGCGTTGCCTTGCGAGGGCCTGTGCAGCATTTCTGGCAGCAGTAGCTCAGAACAAAGACACTGGGGGCTGCGTTTTTTTTTTGTTTTTGGCAATATGGTTGTTGCCATCCTACTGTGTTTATCCCATCGTTCAATATATTGGCATGCTGATTTCTCAGCGCCACTAGTGCGCAGACCAATTTGGTCTGAACGAGTACACCATGTGTGCGGTTGCTTGGAGGCGCAGAGACCAAGCCTTCATTTGATTCATTTGGAGATAGCGTATGGAGTCTGAGACTGAGGAAGAAAAAAAAAAGGGAATGGAGCAATCGCAAGCTGCAGCTTGTTCACTCTGTCGGAGTAGCATCTGCGTACTGCTCGAGCTGCCGCAGGTACCTGGCAACCGCTGCCATATCCGCACGACGCACATCTGCAGCCTCGTCAAACTCCTGTCCGCGCGCAGAGCGACGGCCCTCGCTCTCGACAAGCACCGCCAGTGCGTCACGCAAGGGTGTTGCCTCGCTCGCTGCACGCTTATGCGAGTCGCGGTGGCCTGTGTGGCGAGTAAGGGCCTCGAGAACCATCAGGAATGCACTGCCAATTTCGTCGAACACACTCGACAGTAGGTTTGGCGGGATGCTTGTTGTGACGACGCTTTGCTGATGTGCATCGCTGCTGCCGCTGCCCTCAGAGCCCTTTTTGGGCGCACTGGTCACGGCGAACTGCAGCGCATGGTCGTAGCGCATGAGCAGGCTGGTGCGCGCAACCTTTACCAGCGTGTCGCGATACAGCCGCGGCTCCAGACTCAGCGGCTCCTTTTGAATCGTGGCAAGCACCACGTCAATCTGCTTGCGGAACCGCGGGATCACAATCGTGGCAGTCTGCCTGTTCAGCATGCGAGCCAGAGGATACGACGACAACCATCCATGGTCAGTGCCCACTGCATGGCCCTCGTCGGACGGAGTCTTGGGTGGGAGCACGCGCCACCACTGCGTGTTCACCAAGTACTCGTCGTAGCTGCGCATGGGCACGATGGCATTGAGGTACATGCGAACTGCGCTTGCCGACATTGTTGTCGTGGCTGGGTACGCTGGATGGATCTGGACCCTGTCCCTGTCCTTTGACCGCCCCAGCAGCTTGCCCACCACGCGTGCATGGTCCTTCATGGTGCTGACAATTGCTTCTGCTACCTGCGACTGCTCTCCGCCCCTGAGCACAGCCTCTTGGACCTTCATCTCCAGCCTGATCATCTCAAACACCACCTCCGGGCACGAAACCAGGAATTCGCGAATCCGCTGTCTAACCATCGGCACGTCAGGCGTGACGACCGCTCGGGCCGCCATATCGCCGCTGCCCTGTGCAGAATTGGATGCTGCTTGCGAGACGCTGGTATCGGTATCAAACACGGTAGGGAACAGCAGCACATGCACCAGTCCATCGAGCTCACTGCACGAAATAGGCGGCGTATGCTCCAGGTACGCCTGGCAGATCCCAAGCCCCAGCGAAAGCCCCGCAATGCAGTCGTGGGGCAGTATGAGCTTCACCACGCGGCGCAGAAGCCTAGCGTCAAACAGGCTAGGGTCCGCTTTGACATACTGAACGAT
The DNA here is from genome assembly GCA_025201845.1 of Martensiomyces pterosporus. NCBI lineage: Eukaryota > Fungi > Kickxellomycota > Kickxellomycetes > Kickxellales > Kickxellaceae > Martensiomyces > Martensiomyces pterosporus. The sequence continues at coordinate 15,420 of MU603965.1, forward strand.
CTGCTTCTCGCGATCCATCACGCTCTTCCACAGCGGGCGGCCGTCAGGGCCCTTTGGTGGTGCCTTGCCTGCTGCAGCTGCACCATCAGCAGAAGACGATTCGTCGTCGGCCATCATAACTATATTTGCCAGCTTGACTCGCAGGTTGGCCATATTCAGCTTTTCGAGTGCCTGCCACACCAGTGGATCGCGAAGTGCTGTAGCCTCCAGTGGATATCCAGGCGGCAGGCCATAGCCAAAGACATCCAAGTCATCGACAAACTCCATATACGCCGCAGAGGGCTTCGATTTGTTGCTGCTGCTGGCACTTGCCATGGCTTTGAATGTTTCTGCATCCAGTGGTGTCGCTGGCGCAGATTGTCCATCGGCTATAGAGCTGTTTGTGGGCGCCAAGGCAACAGACGGTGGTGGCAGAGTCCATGCCGCGCTTGTAAGTTTTGGCTTGGCCTTGAACAGATCACACAGCGACTTGATAGTCTCTGCATGCTTCATAACCGGATGGCTCTGAATATCCGCCAAGGCACTATCGATATCTGTGTCGGCATGGCCGCTGCTACTGCTACTGCTATTGGTATTGCTGCCGCCGCTCTGAGCCTGTCTACTGATGACGGCTGTATGGTCTGTTTCCTCCTTCAGTCTGTCCATGAGCCCGAGCACGGTCTCTGCGGCCGATTTGATGTCACGCGAATACACAGCCGACTCGGCGCGATGGAACGTCTCTCCGTTGATCCGTTGGATGGCTGCGCTGCTCAGTGCATTCTGCGTCACCCTGTGCGCATACAAGTCACCGCACGAACTCAGCGTGTAGAACGTATTCCCCTTCGCGCATACAGAGACCACCGAGCCAATATCCTCCGCCGCCCGCCTATCTGACACAACAGCTGCTCTGACAGTGCGTCTCTCTGTGCTCTTGGCACTACCGCCATTAGCGCTGTCACTAGCATTGGTGCCATCCTTGCCAGCAGATCCGAGCGCACCGTCCGTCTCCTCGCTCTCCTCGACACGCAGCGAATGCAGCCACCACGATTTGTCGCTGGTACCTGTAGATATAAGGTCGACGTGGGTTGGGCTCCATGCCAAGCTTTTGATTGACCCGTAGTTAGTCGGATGGCGCAGGGTTGTTACCGCCGCACCATTCGCTGCTGAAAAGCGGAGATCCCAGACATTGACCTGGCCGTTCTCGCCTGCACTTGCTAGCCAGTAAGGCACAAACGGCGACCATGCGACGTCGTTGATCCCCCACCCATCTCCGTTGGTCTCACGCCCGCTCAGCCAGGCGCCATACCCAGCAGACTCGGGCAGCGCCGTGCGCCAGGCGACGGCCTTGCCACGGCGTCGGAGATCCAACACGTTGACCACCCCGTCGACCCCACCAGCCGCAATCAGGTTGGACGGAGATTGCAGGCTCCAGGCTGCGCTGCTCAAGGGCTGGTTCGACACCTTCTCGACTCTAAGCGCGTGCTGGTTGCGTGTCGCATCCCAAACGTTGATCACGCCTCCGAGGCACGACAAGAACAGCGCCGACGTCGACTGGACCGATGCGGGAGGCCAGGCCGATTGCTGCTGAGATGTCGGCGGCGCCTGTGTGAACGGCGGCGAGAATGCTACGCAAGCAACACGCCGTGTCGGCACGTGGTTGCCTGGCGCAGCAATATCGATGCTCTTTGCCGCCTTGTTCTTGTATGTGCCTACACACTTGACCAGCGGGCCGTCTTCAGAGTCGCTCTCGCCATTCTCGGAGGCATACCCGAGCAGCCGTGCACGGTCAACCTTGTACAAAACGCTTGTGTTCCTGTCGGTGCCGGCCATGAGCAGGTTGGACTGGAATGCCAGCGAGTAGATTGGAAACTTTGACGCAAACGATGCCTTGACGTCCAGCTGGTCGTCCAGGCTCTGCACAAAGAACATGTTGGTGTCGTAGCTGCCTGACCCGACTGCTAGCAGAGGCTGGTCCTCGCTCATTGCCATGCAAGTGGTGAATCTGGACTCATCGGGCAGAGCCAGCGAGGTCGATTGCACGCCCTCAGCATCGCCTGTTTCGCTGGCTATATATGTGCGCCGCCAGCGACTGAGCTTGTCTCCGTGCAGGCTCCACGAGTTGGCGTAGTCGTAGCTGGATGTGTCTAAATGCAGGCTGCCATCATTTGAAAGCAGGCTGTGTCGTCGCGACCCGCTCGCGTTGCTTCCAAGGCTCAGCCGCGCAGAGGTGGTTTCATATACACCTGCTGCCATGTTGCTGTAAACAAAGTGTATATTAAGCGTGTGTGTACTTGAGCGTTTGGATACAGAGGCTTGTTAGAGGTGGTAGCTGTAGTGGCAAAGGCGTGCAAGCCGCCTCACGCTGTCAGTGCCAGCTGGCAGCAGTGCTAGTGGCTTGTTCTACGTCAACAGCTATCCAGCATGGCATCACGTGGAAGTAGTCCACGTGCCATCTGACATCGATGTGATCTGCGCCCACTGATCATGATCTGCTCTGCTTCATTTCCTCGGGCTGTGTGGGGAGAACCTCATACGGAGACGGTGCAGCCAAACAAGACGCAAGTGCATTTTTGAGTAGGGCGCGGGGCACGCATTGCGCCTTCAATGCGCACACACTGGCTGCAAGCAACGTGAGGAATCCGCCATTGCGCCTTCGTCATATAAAACAAATGTGGCGTACATCCCGAGAGCGGGAGAAGAGGGAGGAGGCTTAGCGTGCACACACATACAGAGCAGCACAAAGCCCATTCCTGACAAGAGCATCAGTTGTTACAGTAGAACCAATGGCACGCAGGATCCTGGCCAATAAATACAGCAGCTCTCCAGCCAAGCATCGCCCAGCATCTGCTCACCCTTCTACTCCACGCATATACATTCTTTTGCTCAACCACAAAAACAGAATACCAGCGATGACCATCTCGATCATAAAGTCGCCGTTTCCCGATGTTGATATCCCAAGTGCTGACCTGCCAACGTACTTCTTTGAGCAGATGCGCCAGTTCGAGGAGTTCACGCGCAAGGACTCGCCCAGACCGCTGTTTGTCGATGGCACAAAAGGTAGCACCAAGTCGCTGACGCTTGACCAGCTGGAGACAATGGCCAACCGCCTGGCATCAGGGCTGTATAACGTGCTCGGTGTTCGCCAAGGCGACGTGGTAGCAGTGGTCATGCCCAACAGCATCTACTACCCAGCGATCCTGCTTGCTGTGCTGATGGTGGGTGCGACATGCACGCTTGCTAACCCGGCGTATATAGCACGCGAGCTAAACTATCAGCTGGCACACTCGAGCGCAAAATTCATCATTGCAGCATCTTCCTTGATACCCACTGTCAAGGAGGTCATCGATAAACGTCAGCAACGGGGCCCAGAGGAGGAGGAGGCGACGGCAGCAGCAGAGCTCTTGCTTGACCAACATGTTCTCGTGGCTGACCACACAACTGGCCAGTCTGAAGAGCCAGTGGTGCTGCGGTCCATCTTTGACGTTTTGTCAGATGCCGACTACCCACGGGTTCGCCTGACAAGCCACGAGTCGGTCTCGCAGACAGTTGCAATCATCCCTTACTCAAGCGGCACCACGGGGCTGCCCAAGGGCGTGAAGCTGAGCCACTACAACTTTGTTTCTAACATCCAGCAAAGCGTCGCAATTCAGAGGCTATACACATCCACATACCCACGGGTATGCGTCGCTATTCTGCCCATGTTCCACATCTACGGGCTGCTGTTCCTGTGCTTTGTCCCGGCCATCGCTGGATCGTCCACAGTGGTGATGCCAAAGTTCGACATGGCGCAGTTCCTCACGCTCGTCCAAACTCATCAGATCACTGAGGCCATGCTTGTGCCGCCCATCATCAATGCGCTTGTGAAGCAGAATGCGGCCAAAGAATACGACTTGTCCAGCCTGTCTTGGATCACTTGCGGTGCTGCTCCACTGAATACGGACACTGTTCGCTCGCTGGAGAGGATGTTTGATGGAATCCGTCTCATGCAAGGGTATGGTCTCACTGAGGCGTCGCCTGCCATTGCGCTCTCCCACCCAGACAGCAAAAACCCCAGCTCATGTGGAAAACTGGTTCCAAATATCGAGGCCATGGTTATCGACGATCTAGGGAGAGCCCTGGGTACTGATGAGGTGGGTGAGCTGTGCTTCCGCGGTCCAAACGTCATGACTGGGTACCTGAACAACGACCAAGCCACGCGCGAGACTATCGACTCTGACGGGTTCCTGCACACAGGCGACATCGGATACATTGACGAGGATGGATACGTGTACGTGACTGACCGCAAGAAGGAGCTGATCAAGTTCAATGGGTTCCAGGTTGCTCCGGCTGAGCTTGAGGGCATCCTGATGCAGCACCCGCGTGTTCGAGACTGTGCGGTGTTTGGCGTGTATGACAAGAGCCGCCAGACCGAAGTCCCAAAGGCTCATCTGGTGCTGACGGCGGACGACAAGCTCGACATCCAGGAGCCAGACGATGTTGCGCACAGAGTGGTGGAGTGGATGAATGAGCAGGTTGCCTACTACAAGCACCTTCGAGGCGGGTATGTCGTAGTCGATGCCATACCAAAAAGCGCGTCTGGAAAGATCCTACGCCGCTTTCTAAAATAAGAAATATACGGCCCAGAGCAAGACAATGTGGTGGCGAATCAAGACAAAAGATGGAACAGCCGCCAAGAAGATAGAAGCAGCAAGCGCCCGAGATAACGCTGCCAGCAACCGGTGGGACGGTGAAAGGCCTATCCGCGCTGGGCATGCAGCTCATCAGTTGCACCCGATGCCGGCAAATCCCGCCCCACCCAAATAAGCATCGATGCCAAGAACTATGAGCGACAAAGCATATATATGCATGCTGCCTACCAATATTTTGTCGCGCAGTGTTTGTGCTTCCTCTCTACGCACGATTGTTCTAGAGCGTAGAGGGCCGAAGAAGCAGCCAGAGAGCAGCGCACATGGCAACAGCAGCCTTTTTTTTTTCTTCTTTCGCTCACCACCACACTGCATTACAGCTTGCTGATCAGTCCAGCCTCAACGTTTGCAATCTATTGGGTGCTAGGGAAAGCCCCCCCCTGCCATAGTACTTGCCCATTCGCCGCCAGGCGTTCGTCTAGAAAGCCAGCCGTGTTTCCACTGCAAAAGCGGCATCAGCAGGCTAGCTGTTTTAGCGCAAAACAATGCTGCGGCTGCAGCAGCCTGTGTCGCACACTTTGACCACTGGGCAATGCATGCGCGATTCCACCACGTCCAAAAGTCCGCCGCACGGGCTCTTTGTGCAGGCAGAAAACCCTTCTCCGGCCATGATGTATGCGGACATGCAACAAGTCACAATATGCTTGTGCAAGGAACAGCGAGCTCGGGGTTGCAGCCTTTTTTGTCGCCATCGCCATCGCTCCTTTCCACTGCGTGTGAGTCTCGTATGTAGCAGGTAGGCAGCCAGCAAAAAGCAGTGTTCCCACCTCGTTGATGGATCGAGAAGATGACAATGCTGCCTCGGTGTGCACACACGACTGGTGGACGAGGGAGGCACACTTGAATCGAGGCAAGGCGGCGGAGCTGGCAAAGCTCAGCAGTAGCGCTAGGAGGCACGGGGAATGCGTAGAGAATGGAAAAGAGGGACTTTGCATCCCTCCTCCTACCCCTTGCGTCCTTCTTGGCACACTGATTACAGCGCATCGAGGCCCACGGCCATATTGCCACCTCTTTTCAGCTTTGCTTTCTCTCTCTCTCTGGATTTCTAATCCTCCAGCACTGCTTTTACAATACTATACTGTCAGCCGTCCTACCTGCTCCGCCCATTCAATTTGTAATCAGGTGCGCTCGTGGCTGTCCCACCCTTGTTTCCACACTCCGTTTATATACACGCATCGCTTGCCAGCTTTGTGCACACAATCTACCCAAGGCTCTATTTCGCCGGAGGCTTGTTCTCGCTGTGGCTGTTGTTAGATACTTTGCTATTCACAGATTCCATCTATTCTTCTGATATGAGGCGTGTTCGAGGACCCATCACAAAGCTCCTCAGATGGTACTGGGTTGTCACCCTGTTCATCGGCGAGATATACCTGTACTATTGGCACATTAGCTCGTGCAAATGGCCATCCAAGGTAAGGGGTGCCTGCCTGCGCTAACAGCTGCTGCTGGTGCCGCTGCTTGGCTGATACGCCTGTAGCGCGCTGAACCGCCTACAGGGGCATACACGTGTGTCGTGTGATTGCTCCCTGTTGACTCCAGAGCAGCACAATGGCTGGGTGCATGAAAAAAAAAGCATTTGTTAACTCGCCCTCTTTTTTCAATGCAAATACAATGGCGTCTCTCTAGGCAAACGACGGCGTCGAGCCAGTGCACGTGGCCATTGTGGCAGACCCGCAGATTGTTGACCACTACTCGTATGGACAAACCGGGCTTTTGCTGCGAACGGTCGAGTTTTTCACTGACATTTACATGCGCAAGTCGTACATATTCCTCCAGGCCATCCGCCGGCCCGACATCGTCATATTTCTTGGCGATCTGATGGACGGGGGGCGTGAGTGGGATGACGACGTGTGGCTTGACGAGTATGCGCGCTACAAGTCCATCTTTGCAAACCGCAGCCCGCGCTCCATGCGGGTCTACGACATGGCCGGAAACCACGATTATGGCATTGGGAACACGGTTGTTGGCCATGCACTCGACCGCTTCCACGAATACATCGGTCCAACAAACCAGGTGATCGAGGTTGCCGACCACCAGATCGTTCTCCTGGACACCCTGACGCTGGAACACGATAGCGCCAGTGTCAACTACAGCAGCCGCCAGCTCGTCGAGCGACTGGCCAACGACACCTCTTCAACACTGACACCGCGAATCCTGTTCTCGCATGTGCCACTATGGCGCCCTGATGGCACATACTGTGGACCCAGGCGACAGAGCCGGGACAAGTTCCTGCTGAACCGGCGCGGGTACCAGTTCCGCGACCAGCTGTTTGAGAACACGACCAAGTGGCTGCTCGAGTCCATCCGTCCTGCGGCTGTGTTCAGCGGCGACGACCACGACACATGCACAGTGGAGCACCCACTGCCTCCCTCTGCACTCAGCACTGGTGAAGCCAAGCCCGCTGAGGTGGCCACAGAATACACGATCGGCGCCTTTGGGTGGGCAAGCGGAGTGCCTATCGCTAGCTACGGCCTGATGACCCTGTATCCACAAGACTACTTCAACGAGGATGCGCCTTCGTTCCACGTCGAAAACTGCTACCTGCCGTATCAGCTTGGCATATACAAATTTTACATCGCCAGTCTTGTGGCGTCTCTTGCTCTCGTAGCCGTGGCATGCTATGCAGAGACGCGCAATAGGCGGTTTGACAAGCGCCCGAGTCAGCCGTCGTCGCCCTCGCTCTCTCCAATGCTGCTACCGCAGCCAGCAGGCATCCTGGGCTCGCTGAACTACCAGCGCATGGGTTCCCCCGCTAGCCACGGAGCTTTCGCGCTGTTCCTTCTCACAGTCAAGGACATCGCTGTCTTTGCCGTGCCAGCCTACATAGTGTACATTCTATACTTTTACGTTGCGTGAGCCGGGCGATTCGTGGCTCTTTTCGTAAATATTAATACCGAGGAACAAGCCCGAAGCGAAGAAGGAACGCATGGTTAAACTGTGTACTGAGAGATCACCAGCCATTTCTGGCATGCTTCTCTTTTTTATTTTATTTATCTTGGCTGGCTGTCTTGTGCAGCCGATTCGCGAGATGTATGGCGCTGGAAGCTGCTCCATGGCCGAGCGTAGTCAATGAGAAGCTGGCGGCCATTGAAGAGCCTGCCATCCAGCTGCCTTGCCTTTGCAGCCTCCTCCTTGGACGAAAACTTCATAAGCACGTAGCCCTTAGGTCTCCCGGTGTCTTGGTGCTTGGCAAACCGAATGGACTTGATGGTTCCACACTCGCCAAACTTTTCGCTGAGCGACTTCTCAGACGTCCCGTAGAATAGGTTGTCGATGAACACGGTGTCTGACGGCTCGTTCTTGCCCAGGAGGCTCTTAACCTTCTCTTCGTACCGCGTAATGGGTACTTTGGAGGCCTCATCCGTCTTTTTTATTTCCAGCAGGCGGTCCATGATCTTGATCTTTGCCTCGAGGGCTGCCTCCTGGGCTTCGGCCGTGGCAAAGTCAACGTAGCCGAAGCCACGCGATTTCCCGGTCTTCTTTTCCCTGACAATGCGCGAATCTACGACCTTGCCGCACTTCTCAAACCTCTCTGCGAGCCACAGGTGGTTGTGTGTGTAAGGGATGTTCCCAACAAAAATTGAGTAGACGCCTTCATCGCGCTTCCGCTCCTCATGCATCGTGGATTCTGAAGGAGCGGTGGTCCTTTGCTTCTTTGAGACTGCTGGCCCCTTACCGCTCGGAGCACCATCTTTTGTATACGGCTTGCGCTTGCCATTATTGGCGCTCTTGGCGCTGGTTCTGGCTTTCTCCTGCCTCATCTTGCCGTTAACGCCGCTGTGCTATAGTTGAAAAATGCATTCGTGCGGTCGTTAGAGCTACACATTGACAGAAAGCACAGATCACACAGTGAGGCCTACACAAGCATCCTTTGTAGACCCAGGCCTGCCGCTTGCTTCCTGGCTGACGACGTCGCTAGCCTTACCTTTAAATTATGTATGTGGTGGAGCGGCAAACGTGGCGTCTGCTGCGATGAATTTTTGAATAGCCACTGGTGGGAGTAATATGTACACGCGCTGAAGCTCAGATGGAAAATTTTTTTTGGCTGTTTTATTAATGTCGGAAAACAGCAGTCTATCGCACCTCTTGTGGGACAGCACATTTTTAGCTGGGTGGCTCGACTGGACGGCCGAGTCAAAGCTAGCCCCATCGGTTCAATGGCCTACTTTGCAAACCGTGAGGTCGCTGGCAGTTAGGTGAGGTGCTGCTAAGCACCATGGCAAAGCAGACACAAGGCGTCTGTTTCGTTGCTGTTTAGATCACTCCCTGCACCTAAAGCGACATGTCTGGCAAGGCTTATGAGCGAGGTGCACCACCACGTCCGCGTCCGCGCCCGCGCCCGCGCCCATGTCCACGCCCACCGCGTCCTCTGGAACTGCCTCGATCAGCTCGACCACCGCGGTCACCTCGACCACCGCGGCCACCTCGACCACCGTAGTCCCCTCGACCACCGTAGTTCCCTCGACCACCGCGGCCATCTCGACCATCACGGCCCCCTCGACTACCACCATCGCTGCCCTTGCGGGACACGGCAAAATCAAGGACGACCTTGCGGCCATCAACCTCGGTGCCGTTCAACTCCATAGCTTTAGCGGCATCTTTGGCATTAGAAAACTCGATGTGGCAGAATCCCTTCAAGCGGCCAGTGTCGGGATCAGTAGGGAGTCGGATCGCGGCGATGTGTCCGTACTTGGAGAATGCAGCGCGGATCGATTCTTCGGTTGAGTTAAACGAGATGCTGCCAACAAACAGTGTGTTGAGTTTATCGCTCTTTTTTTTACCCTTGCCATCGCTTCCGCCATCAAACTTGGCCCCAGCCTCCCTGGCAGATGAGGTGGTCTCCTCCACCTTGAGCTTGCGACCTTCAATATCGACCTCACCCGATGCCTCAATTGCCTTCTTGCGTGCCTCGTCAGTAGCAAAGTCGACATATCCAAACCCACGCGAGCGACCCGAGGCAGCCTTGATCGAGACACGGGCTCCAGTGACTTTGCCGAACTGTGAGAACAGCTCAGTAAGGGTCTCATCGGTGACGTTAAAGGGCATGTTGCCAACAAAGGCGGAGTAGACTTTCTCCTCCTCCTCCTCCTCCTCCTGGTCTGAATCCGCAAGCTTTGCTTTCTTGTTGAGTTCTACACTGCTGATATCCTCTTCCTCCTTCCTCTTCTCCTTCAAACGCTCATTTTTGTCGGTTGGAGAACTATCTTGTGGCGAAGCCTTGCGCTTCCTGTGCCCTATTTCAGCTGTGCCTGGCTGCTTTGATGCTGCTTTAGCCATGCCAGCTATGTGATCGATATAATGCCAAAGATGGTGTGCTGTTTGGAGCTGTGGTGCACTATGCAAAAGAACAAGCAAAAAAAAAAGGCTATATAGTGATATAATAAGAAAAGCAGCGTTGGGCAGAGGCAAAGATGAAGCTGTAAAAAAAATGCAGCAATCATAATTTTTCATTCAAAAATTGGCAGGTTAGAGCTCTAGTGGCAACAGCCATAACAACAGCGAGGGTCTAGATTGCAAGCATGCATGTGCTCGAGCCATTTCACAGACGTCAAGGCGTGCTGGGATCGCGTTAGAAATAATACGTGCTGTATATAGAAAGTATTTATACGCATATAGCGGGGTATAGAGGAGTACACCAAGCTGTACCCATGTTTGGCGTTGGCTCACGCGTGAGGAGCGCCGCCGCGACCGCCTCTTCCACCACGGCCTCCTCTTCCACCACGGCCTCCTCTTCCTCCTCTTCCACCGCGACCGCCTCTTCCACCGCGACCGCCTCTCCCACCGCGACCACCTCTTCCTCCTCTTCCACCGCGACCTCCTCTTCCACCTCTCCCCCCACGGCTGCCACGATCTCCCCCGGTACTATCGCGATCTCCTCCGGTACTGTCGCGGGCCGAAGCGTAGTCTAGGCGAATCTCACGGCCTTCAAGCTTAGTTCCATTCAGCCGCATAGCCTTTGTTGCTTCCTCAATTGTGGAAAACTCCAAGTATCCGAACCCTCTCAGACGCCCCGAGTCGCGATCTGTCGCCAGGCGAACAGAGGTAAGGTCTCCGCAATCCTCAAACACATCGCGGATCGAGTCCTCAGTCACACTGAATGGCATGTTTCCAATAAACAGCGTGCTTGTGGGCTCCTTGTGACCGCCTTGGCGATGTTCGGCGTCTCTCTCGGGCTTGGTTATGTTCTCCTTGGCAGATGTATTGGCCTCATTCACACGCAGCTTGCGGCCGTCGACTTCGATCTCCTCGGACGCATCAATAGCGCTTGTGCACGACTCTGGGGTAGTGAAATCGATATACCCGTAGCCACGCGAGCGACCAGTGTCGGGGAAGGTGGCTACACATGACGCAGATACCTCGCCGTACCGGGCAAACAGCTCCTGGAGGGACTCGCTTGTGACGCTCCAAGGGAGATTGCCGACAAATACAGAGAATGCCTTCTCCCGATCTGTGGATGGCGAGGTTGTCTTTTGCTTCTTGTTGGGCGGCGGCATGATCTTGCCAGCAGACGTTTTGGCCCCATCCACGTTCAACATGCGATCCTCAACCTTGATGGAGCCCGATGCTTTGATGGCCAGCTTGCGTGCCTCAGCCGTCGTGAAATCCACATAGCCGAATCCACGAGACCGGCCGGTGTCCGGGAAAGCGGCCACACATGCCTTTGAGACCTTTCCATACCGACTGAGCAGCTTTGCCAGCGATTCGCTTGTTACGCTCCATGGGAGGTTGCCCACAAAGACAGTCAACACGCCGTCGCCTTTCTCGCCAGAATCAGAATCAGAGCTGCTGCTATTGCCATCTTCCTCGTCCTCCTCGTCTTCTTCCTCAGAATCACTGTCATCAGTGGCCTTGCGCTTATTATCGGTGGTGGTAGTAGCCGCTTTCTCTTCCTGCCGCTCTTCATCGGACTCGAGTTCAGCTTCAGATTCAGTCTCCAGGTCGGACGAAGGCACTTCCTCCTGCACCCCAGCCTGCTCGGGCTTAGTCTCTTCAGGATGCCTCTATAAGATGCATGTTGACATGTAGAGTTTAGATACGCCCATTCAAAAAGTGCAGGCAGGTCGGAACAGCAGCAGAGTGGCGATGAAAGTATACAAGGCTGGTCTAGGTGCATCCTCATGAAGGCATGTTCCTTGGCTTTCGTACCTCGATGTCGGCTGATACAGGCGCAACCATTATTTCTGTGTGTATGTCTATATCGTGTAGGGCAGTAGTGTGCAGCGAATGCCTGCTGTTTTTGTGGGTGGTGGGGAGAGAGATGCCACTGAAGAAAAATTTTCCAACAGCATGAAATGGGAGAAATCTGACTACCACACGGGACCAGTTCTTGTCAGTGCGCCGCTGCACACAGCTGCTTGCAGGCCATTCTTGCAGGCCATTCTTGCAGGTGAATGGGCAGGCAAGCTGCAAGAAATCTGCGGATCGCTTTGATCCAAACAAACACTGAGGCAGTCAGCACTATCTGATGTACGCATGGAGTGGGATGTGGGATGTGGGGTGTGTGATGTGAGTATGATTTCGCAAGTAAAAGACTGTCGTGAGACGGAAGCCTAGCTATTTTATTTTGGTTAGTCGAATGTGATCTTGTTGCCCTTGAATTCTTGCACAGATCCACGGCCAGCAGCACTAACATGAGGGGCAGCGCTTCCTCCACGCCCGCCCCTGCCGCCACGTCCGCCGAAGCCGCCACCACGTCCGCCGAAGCCGCCACCACGTCCGCCGAAGCCGCCACCACGTCCACCGAAGCCGCCACCACGTCCACCGAAGCCGCCACGTCCACCAAATCCACCACGTCCACCGCGTCCACCACGACCTCCGCGGCCGCCACGTCCGCCGTCGTTGGAACGGGTGGTAGCAAAGTCAAGACGGATACGGCGGCCATCAAGCTCCGATCCATTCCACTCCTTAGCCTTGGTGGCAGCCTCAACGGTGTCAAACTCAATGTAGCCGAAGCCCTTGGGGCGGCCAGTCTCCTGATCAGTGGGCAGACGGACCGAGAGCACAGCGCCGCACTCCTCGAAGGCCTCGCGGATCGAGTCGGCAGTGGAGGTGAAGGACAGGTTGCCCACGAACAGCGTGGTCGATGGCTCAGCCTCGGGGCGGTTGTCGCGCTCAGCCTTGCGCTTGGCCTTGTCAGCGGACAAGTCGGTCATTTCAACACGCAGCATGCGGCCCTCGGACTCGAGAGCATCCGACTGCGCGATGGCCTTGTCGCGTGCCTCGGCGGTGGTGAAATCGACATGTCCGAATCCGCGGGGAGCTCCAGTGTCAGGGTACACGCCGATGCGAGCCTCCTTGACTTCGCCGAATTGCGAGAACATCTCTGCGAGGGTCTCGTTGGTGTGGCTGAAGGGGATGTTGCCCACAAATACTGGGAAGACCTGGTCGCCGGCCTCTTCGCTCTCCTGCTTCAGCTTCTTAGCCGGGGTCTCTTCCTCTTCCTCTGCCTCCTCCGAGTCGGAAGCCTTGCGCTTGCCGCTGCCAGACTCCTCCTCGTCATCAGATGAATCGGAGCTTGACGAGTCAGAGCTGGATGAGTCAGCGTCAGAATCGGACGAGTCAGAATCGGACGAAGAGCTGCTATCCTTCTTCTTGTCCTCATCGTCCGACTCGGAATCGGAATCGGACGAAGAGCTGCTGGATGAAGAGTCGTCCTCGCTCTTCTCGTCCTCAGACTCAGAAGAAGAGTCAGAAGAAGAGTCGGACGAGCTAGATCCAGATGATTCATCCTTCTCATCCTCCGACTCCGACTCGGAGGACTCGGAGGAGGACTCGGAGGAGGATTCTTCCTCCTTCTGCTGCTGGAGCTTCTTCTGCTCCTCCTTCTCGGCCTTCTTCGAGTGCTACAGATGCAGGTTGTCCAAAGGATCCATAATTGGGTTTAGCAGGCGGATCGGCTGCACGACACACATATTCAGGCGCCAGCTGCTTGCTTTCTTTCTTACCTTGGACGAAGTCTTCTTGGAGGACTTGGAGTGCTTGGATGTAGATTTGCCCATTGTTGCTATATGACTGTGTATATTCCGTCGCGTCTCGACAAGCCTTCCAGTAACAGAGGTACGAAATGTGAATAACTGGTAAAAGCGAGCTGCGTGAAGACAAAGGAAGAACGCAGGCAGCAGGCTCGCCAGAGAATGGTTTTTGCCAATGTTAGCTGAACGTTTTTTTTTGTGGAATCAAGAATCAATGTGATCAGCATTGAAAATTTTTCAAAATTGCTCTCCCACCAGCCACTTGATCTGTTGGCGCAAGCAAATCAGTAGCTGCGCACATTGGGCTGCAGTTTTCTTCAGCATGTGTACTGGCAAAACAGAAAGAGGGGATTATGAAAGGAGAGAAAAAAAAAGGCTGTGGCAACGAGGCGGCAGTTGCATACGACAGATTATAAATGGTATCCAGCACGCGCTGAATGATTATCTACGCTTCTCCAGCAAGGCAGCGCCAAGATCTTGATGCTGACTTGGTCCGATGAAGCCTTGTTGCTCTGGTGCTCCTGGGCAGACCCACGGCCAGCAGCCCTCACGCAGGCGCTGTCAACTCAATAGCGATCACGTCTGCCACGGCCGCCACGGCCACCGCGACCTCCACGACCACCGCGACCACCGCGGCCGGCGCCGTTGCCACGAGCAGAAGCGTAGTCAAGGCGGATGCGACGACCATCCAGGTCAGACCCGTTCCACTTGAGAGCCTTGGCAGCCTCGTCGCTAGACGAGAACTCGATGTGGGCGAATCCCTTCATGCGACCGGTGTCATTATCAGTGGGGATGCGGAGCGCGACAATGGTTCCGCACTCAGCAAAGGCCGAGCGGATGGAATCCTCAGTGGAGCTGAAGGAGAGGTTGCCGATGAACAGGGTGCTGGACGGCTCGGCCTTGCCGTCGTCGGCCTTCCTGGTGTCGGACTCGGCCTTGTACTGCTTGGCAGTCTTCTCGCTCACATCAACACGCAGCTGACGGCCCTCGATCTCCAGCTGGGACGCGGCATCCAGGGCCTTGGTGCGGCCATCGGCAGTCTTGAAGTCAACGTGGCCGAATCCACGGGGGCGTGCGGTATCGGAGAAAACAGCAATGTTGGTGAAATCGACCTCGCCGAACTGGGAGAAGTACTCGGCAAGGGACTCGTTGCTGGCGCTCCAGGGAAGGTTGGTAACAAAGATAGAGAAGACCTCCTTGCCGTCGTCGCTGGACTTGGCCTTCTGCTTCTTGGCAGGCGCCTCATCCTCGTCTTCGTCATCGGAAGCCTTGCGCTTGTCGTTGGTAGCGGTCTCCTCCTCGGACTCAGATTCGGCCTCAGACTCGCTCTCAGCTTCAGAGGCAGACTCACCCTCAGACTCGGCCTCAGACTCAGACTCGGCCTCAGACTCGGCCTCAGACTCGCTCTCAGCCTCAGACGCAGACTCCTCTTCCTGCTGCTGCAGCTGGAGCTTCTGCTCCTCCTCGGCCTTCTTGGAGAGCTCAGTACCCTTGGAGGCTGGCTTTGATGACTTGGCTGCAGACTTGGCCATTGTAGATGATTGCTATCTTTGATGTGATAAGGGCGGTGGTTATATACAGAATAGCCAGAGATGTCCCAGGAGCTGAAGGAGGAAAAAGAGCAGAAAAGCAGATGTGGTGCGTATGCAAGAGACAAGACAGAGGAGGGGGATGGCCGGGCTGGTGCTTGCACTAGCGTATGCTGTGCGAGGACCGCTGCTGGGGTGCGAATATGTGATCTGAAATTTTGGCGCAGGATTGTTTTTTTTTCTTCTCGCGTTTTTTTTCCTTGGGCTGATCAGATCTGATTGGTGATTGCGTTTTGGCTGTTCACCTGCAGGATCTGGAATCAGCAGCATGGAAGCGGCCTAGAGCAAGGGCGCAATCTGGGAGATGCTACAGCAGCAGGACAAAATGCATGGACCCGTGGCATTCTAGGCGTATTGACCCTTGAGAAAAGGCGCATGCTGCCGCTCCGTGGACTCGCATCAGCGCGTGGGCAATGCACATGCAAAGCTGGAACACTGACAGCAATTGGCATTTGGGTGTGTGAGGGAGGAGGGAGCGCATGAGAGCGGCTGAAGAGAGAGTGGCGCCTAGCAGCAATGCATGTGTCGCGCTCTAATCCTTCCCTCATATACTGATCAGGCGACGCTCATTGTTTGTTGCTGCTATTGATTGAAGTGGCACATCCATGGCTGCCATTGCATAGCGGGATATGGAGTATATTAGACAAAAAGAGAACAGGCAGGAGGGTAATAATAAAGTTACAGAGCGAGCAAGGTAGTAGAAGCAGTGTTTTTAGAGAGCATGTGCGTGGATAGGACAATAGACGATCATCCCTCAGTCACGACTTTCCTTGTCCGTGTTGCGCGCACACAGCTTCACTCAGTCAAAGTGCCTCCTCGTCGTGGGAAAAAAATAACAGAACGCCGAGTGACCGAGATGTGCGCACACTGCGAGTGTGCAGACAAAATACAGCAGGACGGTTGGAGATAAGCAAGGTTCACCGAGTCAAGATAGCAGTGGCTGCTGCTGCGGTGGTACTGGTAGTGGTGGTCAAAGCGCCATACCGAGCCTCACCCACTTCCAAAAATGGCGTGCCTCGCCAATTGTCCCGGGGCTTAAAGCTTGCCCCAGGTGTAGGCGACAGGCTGGTCGCACGGGTTCGATGAGTGGGGCATGTATGCGCTGAGGAGGTTAGTGCCAAAGCCGCACTTGGGGCAGACGTAGGTGTACTCGATGGCCGACTCCAGGGGCAGGAGAGCAGCGCTGAGGCTGTTAACCGGCGACGATGGCAGCGACTCTGCTGCCAGCGAGGAGCTGTTCGAGGCGACCGAGGAGCGGCGGCGGATGTGGGGCTGGTATGAGAGCGAGCTGGGCTTGGTGAAATCCATTTGCGAAATATAGAAAGCAGCTGTCTGGCAGAGAGAATATGCGACAAGGCACTTGGCTAGTGACAGAGGGAAGGGAAGCCTGGAAGAAGCGATTTCGGTGGAATGGAGGTCAGGAAGAGAATGCGCGGCTGTGCGTGGCTTTTATATGAGAAGCGAGATTCCTGTGCCAAGAAGAAAAAGGCAAAATGAGCCCGCTAGATACGAGCCTAGCCTCGGAAATTTTTCTGTGTGCGTCGCCTTTTTGGCTACTACCGAATGGAAATCCGCGGAGCCGCAGAAGCGCCCAGTGCGGCTTTCTCTTGTTTACTGCCCAATTCCTTTTGGCGTCCCTGTTCTGCGCAGGCTTTCAGCTCCACCCAAAGCCACCACTTTTTTTCGCAGCCTAGGCACCGGCGTTGTGCATGTGCACACGCACGCACGCGCACACACACCGCATAGAGCAGGTGTAATGATGATGCTGCCAATTGTTGGAACTGCGGTGCGCGCATTACAAATGCAACCACTTGGGGTAGGCCTGTTTCCTTTGGCCACTGGCTTGCATTTGTAATGCTCCTGTCACGAATCCCTTGGTGTAGCTCTCTGCACACCGCATTTGCCTCTCCGCCCCCGTGATCACGTCTTATCTTGCTCGCATCGCAACTCTCGGCTACTCGCCGGCCAATTGCCTCGGTGCCTTCGCTTTCTGCACTTTGACGAATTCTCCTATCGCTCCTGCAATCGCCCCTGCAATCGCCCCTGCCATCGCCCGCTTCTCCAGCCTCCACTGCCCAGGGCGCCAGCAGCCAGCACCCCTCTTTGATGCGTGGCGCTCTCGCACGTGCGAGGGCTGTGTGGTCACCACTTTTGTTTCTCCTGCGTTCCACCAGCTTCTATTTTCTGCCTGCACACACAAAGGCAGCACACACAGCAACATGCGCTAGGGCCAACACCAGCACCAGCATCAGCATCAGCATCAGCATCAGCATCAGCATCAGCATCAGCACACGCCTGCCACCAGCGCATTCTTTTTCAACCGTGCACACCTGTGTCTGCAGCGCGCATGAATGCGGTGTTCAGCACAATGCACGCAGTTTCGAACCGTGCCATTATTGCAAGCTCGCAAAGCACGCCACATGCTGCCAGTGCGAGCACGCATAGCAAAGGGAAGGATAAAATATCCATATGCAGACAGCGGGTTCTCACGATAAGCAGCAGCAGCCAAAAGAGGCTGGACTGCCTTCCTCTCCCCACTCAGATTTGGCGTGCCATATCCGGCAGGCGTGCAAGCGGGCGAGTCACGGCGCCAAATGCGCAGCAGGATATTTTGCATGCGAAGTGCCAAGTGCCAGAATGCGGACAACTGCTCCGCTTTTGGTATTGGGCCTGCACTATCACCAGCCATTCAGGCGCGCTCCCCCACAATGCCGCCGCTACCTGGAAGCAGCGCTGCTGGCGGCCTGAATAGATTATGTCTGATGAATCTGTGAGTTCAGATTTATGCACGCCGTGCATGTCGGTGCCGCTGCATGTGCGTTCTCCCGCCAGCAAATACCGCCGCACATGATGTGCCACCACGCATGTCTGGACGCTGTGGCTCGCGGCCCAAGCCAAATGGAGGGGGGATCGCCCGTCTGTGTATGCAGCTCGTCCTCGCGCGGCCAGTGCAAAATTGGCGACGACCCGCTGTTGCTGTCGATTCCGGAGAATTGGAGTCGAAAATGGAGAAGGCGTGTGTGCAGCAAGCAGTCAGGTTGCACATGGGCAATAGGCGCCAGCTAAACAATAGCCCGCCATGTGACCCAAAGCGACGAAAGGAACGAAGGGAAAGCCTCCGTTGCTCGCTGCTCCTCCATGCATGTTCTCTTGCTTCCGTTGCATACAAGTTCCACACGCCTTTTTTTTTTGTTGCTCGCACTCCTTCCTGCTGTATGCCATCTAATCTCCGTTATAGAAAAATATCTCTGCATAGCCGTGTATAAAACCATTGCAGAACCGCTGCCCTCTTCTCCTTGCTCCCTCCACCCCTTTGTTTCACCTACTCAAGCACACACACCTGTTTCCTCTTCTTTTTTGTACTTTTGGCAGTACCCCCTGTATTCTCTCTACCGCCACCCGCTTGATTGGAAAAAAGCACCTATTGTCTTATACTTAAATATGTCTTCTGGTGAGCCTTTCGGCAGCTCGCTGCTCTTCTATCTCAACGGCAAGCGCATGGTCATCGACAGCCCCGACCTGGACCTCACCCTGCTCCAGTACCTGCGCAACATTGGCCTCACTGGCACAAAGCTTGGCTGCGGCGAGGGCGGCTGCGGCGCCTGCACTGTGATGGTGTCTCGCTACGACATCGACCAGGACAGGATCATCCACTCGTCGGTCAACGCATGCCTTTGTCCCTTGTACACCGTTGATGGCAAGCACATTATCACAGTCGAGGGTCTGGGATCCACCGCAAAACCCCACCCCGTGCAGGAACGCATTGCGCTGCTGCATGGCTCGCAGTGCGGCTTCTGTACCCCCGGATTCGTCATGTCTCTGTACACGCTCCTGCGCAACAACCCAAACCCCACAGAGCTGGAGATTGAGGAGTGCTTTGATGGCAACTTGTGCCGCTGCACTGGGTACCGCCCTATTCTGGATGCCGCCAAGACGTTTGCTGACCAGGCGTGGAAGCGCGGCGCTGCGGCTCTGAACGGCGATGGCACTGCTCGGGTTACCAAGAGCGATGCGGACGGTGCCCAGGGCGGATGCGGCATTGACGGCTGCTGCAGGCTGCAGAAAAGCAAGAAGCAATCTCTCAACGATAGCCTGCCTGCTGAGAATGCCGAGGCGTTCACTCTCCCCGATCCCACCAACCCCCATGTCAACGGAGTCGCCAGTGGCGGATGCTGCGGCGGCAATGCTGCAGGTGGAGGTGGCTGCTGCAAGACCAATGGCGTTGCCAGCTCCTGTCGCAAGGATAGCGGCATCGTCGCTGAAGACAGCAACTCGGCTGAAGCCGAAAAGGCCCAGATCATCTCCAAGTTCCAGGCCTACGACCCAACGCAGGACCTGATCTTCCCTCCATTCCTCGTGCGCTACGCCAGGGGCAAGACTTCAGGCGACGAGCCCCAGCTCAAGCCGCTCGAGATTGTCAACAGCGACGCATCGGCCTGGTGCCAGCGCTTCTACCGCCCACTCTCGCTTGAGGGTCTTCTGTCGGTCTGCCAAAAGTACCCTGGATGCAAGCTTGTGGCTGGCAATAGCGAGGTCGGCGTGGAGATCAAACTCAAGCGGTCCAAGTTCCCTGTACAAGTGTACGTCAACGATATCCCCGAACTGCGCCAAATCACCATTGAGGAGGACCAAGTCACTTTTGGCGCCAACATCACCTTGGCCCGTTTCGAGCACACGCTGGAGAAGCTTATGGCCGAGAATGCCAAGGAGCGTACGCAGAGCTTTGCCGCGTTGCGCGAGAACCTTCGCTACTTTGCCGGAAACCAGATCCGCAACGTCGCCACGATCGCCGGTAACATTGCTACTGCCTCGCCGATCTCCGACCTTAACCCAGTCTTTATGGCTGCTGGTGCAGTGGTCACGCTTGCTTCATCAACTGGAGGCAGGCGCCAGGTGCCCATGTCCGAGTTCTTCCTGGGATACCGCCGCACGGCGATGCAGAGCGGCGAAGTCCTCCTCAGCGTTGCTGTTCCGTTCAACTCTGAGGGTGAGGTTGTGCGTGCGTTCAAGCAGGCCAAGCGCAAGGACGATGACATTGCCATTGTCACCTGCGGCTTGCGTGTGCGTGTTGACAAAGACACTGGCAAGGTCAGCGACGCAGCGTTTGCGTATGGTGGTATGGCGCCCACCACAATCATGGCCAAGCAGGCGATGCACGCAGCTGTGGGCAGCACTTGGGGTGATCGCGACTTGCTCAGCTCGCTGCTTAGCGAGTGCCAGAACGAGATGCGCTTGGATTTTGCAGTCCCCGGAGGCATGGCCGAGTACCGGTCTGCGCTGACGACCAGCTTCTTGTTCAAGTTCTGGGCCACTTCGTGTCGCGAGCTCGGTATTGATTGTGCCGAGGCTGCATTTGCCCACGAGATGGAGGACGAGGAGCGCACTCTTTCTAAGGGCAAGCAGGAGTACGCCAGCATCACGGACAAGGCTATTGTCGGTAAGGGCGTCACGCACCTGTCGGCACTGAAGCAGGTCACTGGCGAGGCGCGGTACACGGACGACATCCCCGCTATTCAGGGCGAGCTGTACATGGGTCTGGTCATGTCGCAGAGGGCCCACGCGCGCATCGTCTCTATCGACACATCCAAGGCTTTGGAAATGCCTGGCGTTCATCGTGTGCTGACTGCCAAGGATGTTCCTGGATCCAACAAGTGGAACATTTTCCACGACGAGGAGATCCTGCCCTCGGACGAAGTGCACTACTTGGGCCAGCCGCTGGCGCTGGTTATCGCGGACACGCAAAAGATCGCGCAGGAGGCAGCGCGGTCGGCTGTTGCGGTCGAGTACGAGGATCTGCCAGCCGTGCTGGGTGTGCGCGAGGCCGTGGCGAAGCAGTCGTTCTTTGATGAGGTCAGGCAGCTGAAGAACGGCGATGTCGACAAGGCCCTTGAGGAGGCCGACTTCGTCTTCGAGGGGGAGTCGTACTGCGGGCCGCAGGAGCACTTTTACTTGGAGACCATGGGGGCCATCTCTGTGCCGAAGGGCGAAGGCGACGAGTTTGACATCTACTCCAGCACGCAGAACCCCACCGAGACTCAGATGGTCTGTGCCGAGGTCCTGGGTGTGCCTGCCAGTCGCATCGTCTGCCACGTCAAGCGCATGGGTGGTGGGTTTGGCGGCAAGGAGTCGAGGTCGGTCCTTATTGCTGCGTTCACCGCTTTGGCTTCCTACCACACAAACAAGTCGGTGCGCATCATTCTGGACCGCGATGAGGACATGCAGACGTCGGGCCAGAGGCACCCGTTCTTCGGCAAGTGGAAGGTGGGTGTCACGCGCCAGGGCAAGCTGCTGGGTCTGCGCGCCAACATCTACTCGAACGGCGGGTTCTCGCACGACCTCTCCATAGGCGTGCTTGAGCGAGCAGTCTCGCACTTGGACAACTGCTACCGGATTCCCAATACGGAGATTGTCGGGCGTGTGTGCAGGACCAACACGCAGTCCAACACAGCCTTCCGCAGCTTCGGCGGCTGCCAGGGCATGTTCATGCTCGAGTCCATGCTGTGCGAGGTGGCCGACAAGCTGGGGCTCTCCGTCGAGCACTTGCGCGAGATCAACATGTACGAGGTTGGCGACGTGACGCCGTTCTCGCAGAAGCTGGATGACTGGAACGTGCCCCTCATGTGGGCCCAGATCAAGGACAAGGCCCAGTACGAGCAGAGGCGCAGGGAGGTCGATGAGTTCAATGCCAAGTCGCGCTACCGCAAGCGCGGACTTGCCCTGGTGCCTACCAAGTTTGGCATCTCCTTTGGCGTCAAGCACCTGAACCAGGGCATGGCGCTGGTGCACATTTATATGGACGGCTCGGTGCTTGTTGCCCATGGCGGCACGGAGATGGGCCAGGGGCTGCATACCAAGATGGCCATGATTGCGGCCGAGACCTTGGAGCTTCCTCTCGAGTCTATCTTCATCAGCGAGACGGCCACCAACACTGCTGCCAACACCTCGCCCACTGCTGCATCGGCTTCCTCCGATCTCAACGGCTTTGCCGTGTACAACGCTTGCAAGGCGCTGGCTGACCGCCTGCGTCCATACCGCGAGAAGATGGCTGGCGAGCCATTTGCCAAGATCGCAAAGGCCGCGTATCTGGACCGCTGCAAGCTCACTGAGGCAGGCCACTATGGCACCCCCGACATTGGCTTCAACTGGCAGAAGAACGAGGGGCTCCTCTACTTCTACTTCACTCAGGGCGTTGCTGCTGCGGAGGTCGAGCTCGATACGCTGACGGGCGCGCATACTACTCGCCGTGTTGACATCATCATGGACGTGGGCAAGTCGCTCAACAAGGCCATCGACATTGGGCAGATCGAGGGCGCGTTTGCGCAAGGCCAGGGGTGGACCACCACGGAGGAGTTCCTCTACTTCCCGTCCAACGGCCGCCTGTTCACGCAGGGTCCCGGAAACTACAAGATCCCCTCGGCCATGGACATTCCCAGGGACTTCCGTGTCTCGCTTCTGGAGGGTGTTCCCTACAGCACGCTCAAGACCATCTTCTCGTCAAAGGGCATTGGAGAGCCCCCTCTGTTCCTTGGCGCCTCGGTGTTCTTTGCTCTCAGAGATGCCGTCTTGGCTGCTAGGAAGCACTCCAATGTGCAGGGCACTTTGCACTTGGAGTCTCCGGCCACTGCAGAGCTTCTGAGGCTTGCTTGCGAGGATGAGCTGGTAGAGCTTGCTAGGATCCCCGCTGAGCTCAAGAGCGGCAAGACTCCATTTGCGCTCCGCATCTAAGTCCATTTCCTTTGTAGCATTTTTGTTTTGTTTTACTCAGCATCATGCAATACCCATTACTTCAACAATCTCTTGCTACTTTTGATAAGATCTATTCCTATATTCCATACAGCCGGTGCTGGTCAAGCTTGCCGCACCCTACATCTTTTTTTCTCTAATGGTACCAGCAGCGATATACCCAACAAGCAAAACACCAAAATGGGCACGCTCAGCGCACAAATAGCGCATGTTGTGCATATCGGCGAGGAGGCGCAAACGATATCTGTACGGTCGTGGAGTCCCGAGTACCTGACGGGCACGGTGATCCCATGGACGCAGCATGTCGACTTGCTCTGGCCGACCATCGACAGGGAGACGCAGCGCAAGGTACTCAATCAGGTCCAGCACTTGCTCAAACAGAAGCTCAGATACACAGCCAGGCGCTCCGATCTGCAAAAGATGCTGGGACCAGCAGACAGTGGTGGCTGTGGTGATGCAACAATGTCTTGCCAGAAAGCCATCCTTGCACGTATTGTGTCGAATGCGCATACTAGAGACTCTGTGCGTATTGCGGCGCTTCAGCACTACGCTGATGCGCTGAGAGGCGGCATGGGTGCAGTGGGAGCAACTACTGGAGAATCGAAGCGCAGAGATACAGAGGCATGCACACGGGTAAGCAGTGAAATATCGAGTGCGCTGCAGCCCATGCGTGTGCGACAGGCAATCGCAGAGATCAATGGGGTGCTGGCGCGCGAACTACAGGAAACTGCTAAAGAAAGATCGGCGGTGTCGGTGGATGGTGAGCGGCGGCAAATGGAGGCTGCGTACTTGCAAGAACCACAGGAGATGGAGTCTCTCTCACTGGGATTGGCGTTACTTGATATGGCGCCAGATGAGGAGGAAGAGCGCGTGATGCTTGTGCAGCAGTTCCTCAACCACAACCCCCACACTGGCTCTTCCACCACTAAACGGACACCTGGTCTGATTTACAATGCAGCGCTGGCTGCCGCTCTACATGCATACGAGGAGAACGCTGAGTATCGGAAGACAGAAAATGGCAGGAGGGGCAACCCCAAAATGGCAGCAGGTCAGCAGCTGCGGCGACAGCTTTTGGGTGAGGCCATCTTGCGAGAATTCACGATGCGCATATTGCTGCCACCAAACGTCGACGACAAGCTATGCGCACTGCTCCCCATACACCCGCTGGTCCTAGCCAAGCTTGCTAGCTACAACGAGGCGTTCTTGCGTACATACATGATGCAACTGACGCAACTCAACAAGCGGTGCCAAGTGGCCATGCTGCGTGAGCACATCGATTATCGCGGCAACATTCCTGCGGCCTGCGACGCACTGGCTAGCGATGACACGACGGTGGCCAGGATCGCTGAAATGTGGACGCAGCTGTTTGTCCATCCCAGGTGTGCAAGCAGTGTCAAGGAGGCGCTGGACCGCGATCGGTCGCATTTCAACATACTCGCTCGCAGTCCCAGACCTCGGGCGAACTTGGACGTGTTTGGCGCTATAGTGGAGTTTTGGACTACTTTCTATGCCCAGTTTCTACAAGAGCGGCCAGAAGCATGAGGTTTTCCTTCTGTTTTCTACTGCTGCAGCACGAATGCATGGTTTAGGCAATGCTCGTGGCGAATTGTGCGCTCAGGAAGGAGTGGAGGAAGCTTGTCTAATTGCCCTATTGCCCTATTGCCGATTGTATGCCCCTCCTCCTGAAAAACATGTATAATTACATCGTACCATCATACACACTCAATTTCTGCACAATGACGTGCATATATGAGCAATACTCACCTTTTTCTGGAGTAGTAAGAGCACTTTAGTGTCGGCGCTAATGAGAGGTGGGGTTTTTTGCCGCCACCGTCGCCATCATACAAGGAGAATGACGAGTCGCACACACCAACTCCTTGCACGTAATCCCCCGAGCAGAAAGCTCTCCTGATTTCTCACTTGACCCATGTGCAGACGAGGAGACGCAGAGAGAATGCCCTGAATGAGCGAGCGAGTATGAGCAAGGACAATTGGGTAAGGCATGGCATGCATATGTGGGTGTACGAAAGGGGTGAAAGGAGCGTAACATTGTTTCACACAAGACAGGGATGACAATTGAATTTTTTTTTTTAGGAACGAGGATGCTGCCGCTCCTGCCGCTGCTGGCATTCACTCGGACTCACGTTCCATTGTACATATCCGATTTCTACCACATTCGTCTGAAGAAAACTCGTGTGGATTAACACGAGAAACGCTGACCAACTTTCCAGCACGGCCTGGTACACGGGAGAAGCAGGGAAGCTAAGGAAACAGCTCAGGGCAACGGAAGCATAGTCAATATATGCATACATGTATTTCCCTGGGTAAGCGGAAAAGGCTAATAAATGCACCTCACATTTCTGTGTTTGCATTTGTGTGTCTGTTGTCGCTTTGTTATGTAGCACAGTAGATATATGTGATGTGCGAAGCAGAGAGAGAGAGAATGGAGCGATAGCCAAAACAAGAAAACCACAGTGGTATATAACCGCTTTAGATACATATTAATATATGCACGCAAGGACGCGCGACATGCATAGAGTGCGACGATATATGTGTGCACACAAGCAGGCAGAACAATATGGTAATTGCAACTGGACATGGAATGCACGCGCGTATCATTTTTTTTGTTTAGGGGTGAAATTCGGACGGCATAGAAACATACATAGCTTTTCAAAAACGATCGCTCGGGCGGATTGCTCCTGTTTTTCCACCAGAATGACATGCTGCGCACTTGCTTGTTAGTAGTTATTTTTTATTACCACCAAAATGTGATCCTTGTGCGCGTTTCTGTGCAGTGGGATGTAAGCCAGGCATATGTACACGCCAAGCTGTGTGTGTTTGGGAATGCATAGACGGAAGCGGAGAAAATGGCAAATGTAGAGATGGAAAATAAGTAAGTGCATAGCATGGGTCTAGAAGAAAACCTCTCCTAATGTTGCCATGGAGCGCGTTGAGGGGCAAGCACGAAGGGCGGAGGCCAGAAAAGGAAATTGGAAGCAAGTATGTTGCAGGTGAGCATGTTTCTATATAGCACATTTATATAACACAAAACTAATCGTGTAGGTGTTTGCGTACCCACTCATGCTATGGGTGTAAACAGGCAGATCGCCTTGTGGGCTAGGTAGTCCGAAAAGAACTGCCAATGCTCCCCGCACTTCTCGCATGTGAACTTGACGGGGCTGGAGCTGCAAGCAAAGGACGAGTGCTGCTCCTGGTTCGCTGGACTGGGCTTAGATGCTGATGTTCTAGGACTCTCATATCCACGGAGCATTGCAGAAAATTGAAAGATGATTTTGTGTGTGTGCGTTTGTGCGCAATGGTGGATTTTGGCCTTTGTATGGCTGTGCGAGAGCTTTCTCTTGTAGTTTGGTATGGTGTATGTGTGTATGTGTGTATGTGTGTATGTGTGTATGTGTGTATGTGTGTGTGTGTGTGTGTGTGTGTATGTATGTGTGTGTGGGGTAGGATGGAGCTTGGTGATTTGCTGATGCCAATGACGATGCCGACGGAGAAACACAGGATTGCGTGGAGAGGGTTTGATTTGTACTTTTGCAGTAGTGTGGCTGCGTCTGTCTCTTCTGGGAAGATGGTGGCGATGGTGGCGATGAGGAAATGAGAAAGGGGCGGGATGGTCTGCTCTTGTGCCTTATATGTGTGGGGGCGACGGTAGCCTTCAAAGGCGGGATGACTCGAGTCGTGCTTTTTGGCGGCGGAAAGGGCGTGTTTTGCGTTGGGGGTGAGCAGGGAAATGAAAAGAGCAGAAAGCAGAGTGTAGGTAGGCGTGGGAGTTGGAGGAGGGAGAGGGCCCGATACGTCACAAGTGAGTGCAAGAAATTAAAACAAGTTTTGAGTAGGAACAGCCAAGGAGAGGATAGGAGAATAAAAAAATTTTGTCCACAGTCCCAAGTGAGGTATGTACCTCGCACAGGGCTCAAACAGGACGTGGGGTGTGTATGTGCGGTAAGGCCAAATGAAGGAAATGTATTCGCGTGCTCGAGATATCTAAAGGTGAAAAGTGTGGAGTACACATGGCAGAAGAAGCGAGAGGCTTGGTGTGGTTTATATACGCTCTGTTTCTCTGGGAGAGCCTGGCTCTCCTGGCACGAGAGCGAGGGGGCTTTGCACACATACGTAATGGTGCGATGTAAAAGGCAGGTTGCTACAGAATAGAAAGCGAACTGGTGAATAAGGATGTATGACAACAAGTAATGCGAGACATGACAATAACAACAACAAAAAGAAATCGGAATGCGTGTAAACAGATGCTTGTTGGGAACGCAGGGAGGAGAGGACCAGGGCTGCAGCCAAGGGGACATATGCACCCATCACTCATACAAAATTCACATAATCGAACTACCTCACCCAATTTGCGGCAGTGGGGGAGGCTGCCGCCGGGTAGACTGCACCACACGTCTTTTTCATGTCCATAGCTCCTTCCCATCCCCACCACTCTGTGCTTCAGCGAATCAAATCCGCAGTCAAAATGCGTAGGCCATATATCTGCATCTCCATAAATCACTGGTTTGCAGACAGATGGTGTGTGCGCCAAAGCGAGGGTACATGTAGTGCGCAGGAGCATAGCAAAAGTCTATACAGCCATAGGTGAAATGCAGGAAAGTCAAGCCATGGCATCTCATCGATTTGTTCCGCCCGCTATGCAGTGGCAATCAGCGCTACTTGCCGCACGCTGCCACCCCAAAAAAGAAACGAAAAATGCAAAACTCCACGTCAATTGCCCTCGTTCAGTTCCACCACCGAAGCCTCTACACTGACAGAGCATCGAGCGAAAGCAAAGCGACTCACTCTGCACATTCGAACCACCAGCATCTAGCCATATAAACACATGCCTAGGGAGCATGAAACACCACCGCCTCAATCATGGCGCATGTATGCCTTGCGCGACATTGAAAATCAGCAGCTGATGTGAGTGGAATGGCCGGGATGTTTTATTGTTTTGGGGATGGGGCATGTAGCGAAATTCTGGGGACATGAAGCTGGAAACCGGAAGCCACAAAGATCTGCCAAAAGGAAATTCGACGGGGGCAAGCTTGCGAAAGATTGGTATATTAAAAACGGGCTGCAGCTGATGCCACCCCTCTCCGTGCGTGCTATTCTGTGAGTCAAAGAGCGATCGATAGCAGTCTATCTGCCCCGCGCTGTGATCAATCAGGAAATCAGATCTCGGAGTGGCTCCTCATGCTGCTAGCGCCAGAGGACGCAGTGCGTGCTAGCGGCTACAAAACATCGCAGCATTTGCTTCGGCCGTGCGTCGGCCAAGGCTCACCAGCTCTTTCACTTGGGGCACATCAGTGGCATGCGCCAGACATAGTGGGGATTGTTGGATGGAGATGACGCGAAGCGAATAGGAGGCGGAGGGCTGTGTTGCGTGCTGTGCGTGTACAATGGCGCAAATAGTGGAACCCCCCCCCGAGGCAAACACGTAGCGGTGCTCAGCATTCCCCTACGCCATCTGAAGCGCAGACACAACCTGAGCATTTGGAGCGCATGCACCGGGATGGGCAAGGGCGAATGAAGGCAGGGGTGTGGATGGGCGAGCACAAAGAGGTGAAGCAGCCATCCTTCACTGTCCCTGTCAAATCAGTGCTGCAAGGAATTACATATCTCACCCGCCCTTTTTTCTTTGCATGCAGCGCTCAATGTACATGCATCTTTCGTGTCCGCAGATCCTGCTCCTACCCCCATGGTAAAGAGAGGCCCAATGCATGGGATCCTGTTTCCACCCACCAGCGTCCTTCTGCCTTTGCTGAAAAGAAGCGGGCGTGAGTGGGCATGAGTGTCTGCATGGCACACATGGTGTCCTTTATTGCCGACTTGGACCCATGTCCCAGCAGCATTGTCGCCATGCGCTCACAGGCCGACAGATAAAAATGAATGGATGTGGACACCCACTCTCCCATCCCCGCAGCCAAATCTGAATATTAGTTGCCTGCAGCCACTGCCTCTCCCAACCCATCCACTCGCCTATCAAGTGCTAACAAGGGTATCGGGCGTGGGGCATTCCTCACAAAGGGTCCACAATCACATTGTTCTCCCATGGCCGTCGGCAGCAGCATATCGCGCGCAGAGCACATTGCCAAGGAGTGCGGATGAAATAAATGGATGAAAAACGTGACAGCACTGTGCCATTCACTGAGTAGTCAGCCTATCGGCTAGGGAAATTAGCACGGCAGGCGGCGGAGAAGCAACCACGAGCGTTGGTAGACATACAGACAGGCATCTGTCTCTGCATGACGCAACAGCACCGCTGACAACCAATAAGTGAGGATGCGCAGATTGGTTGGGACACCTGGATATACAACGGTGCTTGTCCGGTAAATCCATGCTCTGCAGCCAGGCGTAAATGGCAGAAAAGGACAGGGGCAGAGCAGTGTAGAAAAAAAGGAGCATTGCTCTTCTAGCATTATCAAATACCAGGCTTGGGCGGTTTGTGCAGCCTGCGGCAGCGCACAGTCACCAGCGATTGCAAGTTTTCTGCGGCAGGTAGCATGGCGGCAGACGGTGCAGCTGGTGCTCTCACAGACAACCCCAGGCGGCCTTATCTCACAGAGCCATTGAGCCTGTTTGGGCTGGGCCAGGCAGCAGCTGTCCATGAGAGGCAGAATGCCGCCAGACCCCCATCCCTCTTTTTTGTGCTTGCTCACTCACTCCGTCGGGCCCGTCATCTGCTGCAGCTGGGTGAAGCTGGTTCACATGTGGCACTTGGAGCTTGTTCGCGAATGCTCGATGCCCTCTCCGCATTCACGAACAAGCTCCATGTTGGTTTGGCACCATACAGTGCTGCCAATTGACACCAATTGACACCAATTGAATGGCACATCATGCCCTCTTCTCCCCCCAAAAAGACAGCCAGGGTTTCTGGTATGCGTGCGCGCATCGATGTTTCTACGCGTCCCCTACTCCTTTTCCCGCGACATTGCGTCTTTATACGCATCACAGGGTAACTGGTAAGAAATGCAGGCCAAGCGCTGCTTTCATGCCCCCGCCCACCACAGCACAGCCGCCAGCATCCACGGCTATGCACACCATTACTAAATTTGTACTGCAAATCCCTCCCGGTTTTTGCTTGTGCGCTTGCTGCTCGTTGCGGCTGGGCTTCTGCGCTTCGTGCCACCGCCAGCGCTGCCGCTACGGCTGCTGCCAAACCATTCGCCTCGCGCGGTGCGCAACAGCTATTTTTCTCCTCCCTTTCTCCCGGTGTGCCTTTGGATATAAATATTCACTGGTGCAGAGTCGCAGCGGGCTGGAGCGAAAGACGATCCACTCTCCAGCCTCTTCTTTATCTTCGCATTCGCACCCTCGCTCTCCCCTGCGCCTCGCTCCTCACGCCTCGCTCCTCACGCCTCGCTCGTTCTTTCCCTCCTGTATACATATCCGCCGCCTTAACACGCCGCCTCGTTTCATTAGTATCCTTGTGCAGCGGTCACGCACGCATTTCTCTCTCTCTCTCTCTCTCTCTCTCTTCCCCTGCCTCGCCGCCCAAGCACGTACGCACACACCTCACGCACCGCGACAATACGCAAGAGGGCACTGGAAAGCCAGTGCATGCATGCGCGTGTGTATGTATGTGCGAGAGAGCGAAAGTGAGAACCAAAGGATACAGAGCATAAAAATAGACACCACGCTACTCGCCTCTTCTCTTTTCCAACTCCAACTCCAACTCCAACTCCTCCTGGTCCTCTGCTGCAGCAGAGCAAATGCCTTGTCTGCGCACGCCAGACGAACACCGCCTTCTGCTCTTCGTTGATGACTTCCAATTTCCTACACTTTCTAGTCCTCAGCCGTCTATGTGCACAAAACGAAAACCAGAATCCCGCTTTTGCGCCTTTGTTGTCCATGCTGCGCAGTGGACATGTCCAAAGTGCAGCTGGTTCACAAAGGACGAGGTCAAGTACCTCGCTCACATTACATGCTGCACTGGCCTCTAGCTGAGTCGCCTTGCCAGCTCTCCTGGCGTGCCCTTTCCTGCTTCAGCCACAGCCGCCTTGCTCAATGGCGCCCCCCTGCCCGAAGGCCAGCGCACCTCTGGCTGCTGCGCTCAGCCTTTGTCTGGCTCCTCAGCCTCCGCCTTTCGGTGCTTACCCACTGTCCACTCCTCGATTCTTGTTCATAGCTTTTCTATCGCCCTCTCCATCTCTATGTCCTCCCTGCTCTGCTTAGCCTGTACTTGTCTTTCTCTTGTTAAATATATCATTGCAGGACCCACCGACACGTGGTGCATATATATATGCGGGGTATCCTTGGAGAGGGAGGAGAGGATACGGGTGATATAACATGAGATGTAGTGAGAATGGGAAATCAAAGGTCCTAGGCGAACAGAAAAACTGCAAAACAAAAGAAAAACGGCATTCGTTACACTATTATATAATCAGGCGCTGGCTGTATTGCTGCTGCTCGTGATGGCCGCCGTTAGCAGGCGAGAGTTCGCCACGCGCCCTGGCGTTTCCAGCAACGATGCTGTTGATGGCTGCTGCCGTGTACGCCGTGGCTGCAGTGATGTTGTCTGGCTTCTTCTTCCGTGAATGCCGCGACTTGCTCGCTCCTGCTGCCTGGTGCTGCTGGTGGCTACCGCCATACTTGCGGTACTCGCCATACTTGCGGTACTGGTCGTCGTCATCGCTGCCGCCAGCATGCTGCTTCGGCTTCTCCTTGATCTTATTCCTGGCTGCCTCAACATCATGGGCGTTGAACGCATCCGTCTTCAGCAGCATAAAGTCGCTGTCGAAGCAATCAAAGATCTGGCTTCCAAAGTTGTACTCGTACTGCGTCTGCCGCGCCTGCGTGCTCTCGTTGATCACACGCCGCGCCGCCAGATGCCGTTGGATTGATGGCGTGCTGCTGAGGATGACGCCCGGTCCTCCGCCATTTGACGGACGTGGCAGCCGCGACGACGAGCTGTTGATGTAGTCGATCAGGTAGTCCTGCGAGTCATTGCTGCCCTCTGCATGTGGTCTCCTTACCGCTGTGTCCGCTGCGCGTGTGTGCTGGTGTTTCTGCGCAATGATCCTCCTGTTGACTTTTGACTCGATGGACTTGCGAGGCACTGGGGGCGGCGGCGAATTGCTGTCAACAGACGCTTTGTGCAGTGAATCGGGCGTCAGCAGCGTCATGCCCAAGTCAAAGTCTAACCGCGGCAGCGAGGTTTCGCTTATCGCAGAGAACTTGGGCAGGTGGGCAGCTGCGTTGGCAAGGGGAGGCGAAGGAGATCCGGCATTGCCATTTGCCAACGGCTGTTGCTGCTGCTGCTGCCGGTATTGGTGCTGTTGATATGGCTGGTGATTGCCGGCATTCCGACTGCCCACAAACGCGTGCTTCACCTTGGACAAGAACCCATGGCCGCTTGCGTGGTCTGTTGCGAGGTCCCTGCGGCTATACTTGTTACGCAAGGCACTGCCATCATTGCCGCTTTCGTAGTGAGTGCCATGCTGGTGGTGATCTGTGAATGTTGCGTTGTCAGCAGAGGGCGGAGAGTCGCTGGCATTGCGCTCGTATATCGACTTTCTGAACAGCGACCCGGCGTCAAATGTAACCGGCGCAAAGCTGTCGAGGTTTGCAATCAGTTCATTACCACCAAGGCCGTCTTGCCGAGCCAGCGATTCGCTGCCCTTCTTCGCATCCGCCACACTATTCGAGCCTGCCTGCTCTTGCTGCTTCTGCTGCTTCTGGAGTGGTGGCTGGAGCATCTGGTGGAGCGTTGTTTTCAGACCCATGTAGTCCAGCGTGTCGCTAGTGTCTGCGTCAAACCGAGTGATGTCAAAGCGCATGGACGACATTGTCGACCGTATGCTCTTCTGCGCGATCTCAGCCTCACGAGCTCTTCTCGATGCCATCGCCTGAATAAACTCTTTGCCCCCACGGCTCTTTGACTGCTCTGCAGATCCGGCTGAGTCCTCCTCGCTGCTCTCATCCTTCGCGTGGCTACCAAAGCCATCATTGTACAATCTTCTACCACCGCTAGGACTGGCGACAAGTACAGATTGCCGAGACCTGGTTGTTGTCTGGGAGCTCCGTTTGCTGGCGGCCACTCGCGGCTTGCCAGAGTGCTGGTGTCGGTGGCTGCTCTTGAGAATCAAAAAGTCGCGCATCGGCAGTGCCATCCGCATCTCGCTACCAGTGCTCCGGCGTTTGCGAGCCAGCATGTCAGGGCTGTGCACGGCATCCCTGGTTCTGTCAGTACCGCTGATGTTGCTGTCCGCTAGGCGCTGGCGCAGGAGCTGCATGTTGGCTATCCACTCCTTCTTGGCGCTGGTCGGGCCAGCATTGCCGCCACCATTGCCATCGCCACTGGCATCTCCTTCTCCCGCCACACCCAAGTTTTTGCTGGTCGCAGCCTGCACGTCAAGTGATGGCTCCATGTGCGTAAACTCTGCCTGGTCAACAGCACTTGATTGCAGCAGTGCCGTCTCGGGTACCGCTAGAGGCGTGCTCACCTCCGCATAAGCGTCGCTGCCAGTCGCTTCACCAATGTCCCTCTCTTGCCCTGCGGCTGCTGACGGGTCTATGCTGACAGCACCCAGGATACCGCTCTCCAGGTTGGTTATGCTCTGGGCCACAATAGGCAGGGGCGAGATCTCGATGCTCTCGAGCCTGGGTGCAGGCGTGTCGTTGGGTGCCATGGACGGCAAGGGTGGCAGTGCAGCGTTGGCGTCCTTCCTGTCCCACAGGTCGTCGCTGCCCTTGGACTCTTTCGACCCCTTCTTCTTTATGCTCAGTGCCCGCCTGATCAGTGGGCTAGCGCTGCCCAAGTTGGCCTTGCTTCGAAGCCCGTGCAAACGCCCGTGCCTACTAGCACTGGTTGGCGACCCTTGCTCATCCGAGCTATGGTGCTGCTGAGGCACCTCCAAGCCCTCTCCGCTCTTGATGGTTGGCATAGACCCCAGTACACCATCGGCCGCACTGCTGCTGCTACCGCCATTGCTGCTGTTGTTGCTGGCCTTGACTACGAGTTTGCGCAGTCCTGGTGATGGCATAGATGCCTTGGGCCTCGGCAGCGCAGGACTTGCCGGGCCGCTCTTGAGAGGCACAAAGCTGTATGGCTCAATGTTCAATCGCTGGGGTAAAGCCCTACCACTCGCTGCCTTCTTTTGCGGCTCGCTGACTTTGCTGGGCTGGTGCTGCGGAATATCGACAAGAACCGGCGCTGTACAGGCCTGTGAAACTCGCGCGTTGACAAATGAAATGATTCCAGACTGCCTGTCGGGGTTATCCAAGGGCAGGGAGGGTGCAGCCAAAGCGTCGCTGGGTGGCTCCCCGCCATCGCACCGAGGTTCTTCTGCGTGTTGCTGCTGCTGGTGAGGAGGCACAAAGTTGGTCAGCACCACAAGTGAGGTGGAGCGGTCGGGGATCTCAGGAGCAGCAGCGGTGTTCATCTGCTGCTCCTGTTTTTGCAGCTCCTCCTGAACCAGTGCATTCAACAGCGAGCTTGGACCAATGGCTGGGCGGTTATCAGCAGGAGCAGCGACTGTGGTGCCAGCAGCAGCAGCTGCTGGATAGAGCCCAGTTCCCTTCTCATACAGGCCAGCGTTCTGCCATGACTTCTGGCCATCCTCCTGCTGCTGGTGGTCGTGGTTCTGCTGCTGCGGAGAAGGCAGGTCGCTAAGAGAGAATCCGGCCGAGCAAGGGCTGTTGTTCTGCAGCTGGCTGCTAGACGGCGAGAATACGATCGATCTTGTATTCATGCTCTCAATACTGCTTACCGACGATATAGAGTGGGGGCGCACACGCTCCATGCCTGAGCGCAAATCCGACAAATTGCTCATGCCGTGCTGCTGCTGCTGCTGCTGGGGGCGCTGGAGCATTGGCGGTGCCTCGCCAGACCAGTGGCTATCCGAAGACTCCCTGTGGTAGATATCCTCAGACATGCGCGGGTCCGATAAGGAGAAGCTGAAGTCGTTCGACAGCCGGCCCTCCTCAAAGCCATGGGTGGATTCTGCAGCCATTTTAGGCATACTGCCGTGGCGCGCCGGCGGGTTGCCGTTCATGCTGATACCAAACGTCGTGCTTATCCGCTGCACGAGGTTGACAGCTCGGTCAATCCCGACTTCGCCAAAGCTCTGGCTGTTGATGCCAGACCGTGGGACCATACGAGGCGCGGGGACACTGGTGGACACCGGCGTGGAGACACGCATAAGCGGGACAATGCAGTCCGCGGCGGCTGCGGCGTTGTTGCTGCTGGACTTTGTCCGCCGCCTTTGCAGTGTGGACCTGGGTCCGTCACTATACGCACTGGTGTCAATGCTGGGGTGTGTCGAGGGTGCCAGCGATGACAAATCGGCTCCAGGGTCGATGATGGGTTCCTTGTGGAACTTTTTAACGATGCTGACTTCAACAGACGGCCGCGAAGTGACGACAGGCGACAGAGCGGCTATATTCAGCTTGGATTCCTCGGCTGCCACCGGGTTGCAGCCAGCACCAGAGATAAAGTGATCCTGTGACGTAAAGCTGATTCTCCCATCGTGGATGGATGGCTGGACTGGTGGCGGCAAGGGAAGTGGCGATCCAGGGATGTTGTAGTGCCCTGATCCGTGCGAGTCAATGGACGAGTGTTTGTCCGTTGACGCTGTTACTCCCACTACCGGAGAGTCGCTCGATGGCGGTGTGGAGGATGCGGTGTCGTGAGGGCTGGAGTGGGTGGTGAGCAATCCGCCGGCGCTGCTAGCCAGCGGATTTGGCAGGTCTTTCTCCAAGTTGGGCCGTGAGGGCACGACAGCTGCCGCCGCTGTTGGTGTTGCAGTCTCTGACGCAGTGCGCGAGCCAGCATCGAGATGGCTTTGCAGTTCCTGCTGTGGCTGCAGCAGGCGAGACGACAGCTGGCTGGGTGTGACCTCATTCGGCTGCTGCTGCTGTTGCTGCTGACCAAGCATATCGTCGAGCATATGCGACACCAGAAGAAGCGCGTCCTTGGCTGTTGGGCGGTCGTTGGGGTTGAGCACCAGGATATAGTCGACCAAGCGTACGAGCGCATCCGAGACGTCCCGCATCACTGTGTTCAGGGGCTTTCGCGAGCTAGGGATAAACGCGATTCCAAGCTTTCTTGCATGCACGGCGCCCTCGTACCACGAGCCAGATGCACTCGAGTCGCCGGGCACTGCTTGGTCGTCGGCAGCCGTGGGTGCCGAGATGCGCGGCGTGCCCAGAACCTCAAAGATCCGCCGCAGCTGGTCAATCTGATTGCTGCCGGGAAACAGCGGGTGGAGCATGGCGAGCTCTGCAATGATTGTCCCCACAGCCCACACGTCAATGGGCGTGGAGTAGTTGGCGCACGTCAAAAGCACCTCGGGAGCGCGGTACCAGCGCGTGCTGATATAGTCTGTCAGCGGCCGCGAAAAGTCCAAGTCGTGCACAAGGCCAAAGTCAGCAATCTTCGCCTCGACCACAATGGTTGAGTTGCTGTCTGGAGTGGGTGCTGGAGTAATGCGGCGGCGGATAAGGACGTTTTCGGGCTTTATGTCGCGGTGGAACAGCTCGTTGGCGTGGATAAAGTCCAAGCCATTGAGGACCTGGTAGGTGATGTCCAGGATAACTGTGTCTGGGATTTTCCGGCCCTTGCGCGAGTTGACCAGCTCGTTGAGGTCGCAGTCCATGCACTCAAAGACCAGGAAGGAGCGGTAGTCTTCGCGGAACACGTCCAAAAGCTGAACAACATTGTCGTGGTGCAGCTTTTGCAGGGCGTTGATCTCAGCCTGTGCTGCTGTGTCTTTCCACCGCCGCTTCTTCATCTTCTTAATGGCGACCTTTTCGCCCGTCTCGACGTTGAGCGCCAGGATGACTGAGCTGAACGCACCTTCGCCGATGTGCTTGATTGCCTTGTATCTGCTGTCCATTATTGCCGGTGTATGCTGGTGATGGTGGCTGCTAAGTGTGCGCTGGTATATGTTTTGCAGATGCCCAAGTAGGCTGTTGTGCTGCTTGTTGTGCGATGCAGGAGGCTGCTGAGTGGGGCTTGCTACTGTTTCCCAGCAGCTGTCTATGTGCTTGCTGCTGTTGGTGCTGTCGTTTCCGCTGCTGTCGTTGTCGTGGTTGCCGTAAAGGCCAGCTAAATGGCTATCAGAGATTGAGGGACCTAAGCTGTGCAAGAAGGGGTGGGAGAGACGGCCTGGCGTATCTGTCATTTAGTTGCGTGCTGTGCAGCGTGTGTTTCTTCGCTGTGTGTGGGAGCAGGGTGACTGAGTGGTATGTTTCGCATGGAGTAAGAGGTGAGGGGTTGTTTGGCATGTGGAGGCAAAAACAAAAGCGCACAAGGTGGAGAGAGCGAGTGTGCTGCTGGTGGTGCTGCTGGTGCTGCTGCCAGTGAGGCACGGCACGCATGGAATGGGTGTGTTTGTGTGGTCCGAACAAAGCACCAAGAGGCAGCATGCTCGCTGGAGAGCGGGTGTGGGAAGCCGCATGGAGGCTGGCACACAAGCAAATGCGTCTCCAGCACTCCAGCCAGCATGCAGACGGATATGTAATGCGGCCTCTCTTGCCCACTCCTCCTTTCGCTGGCGCTGCTGCAAAGCGGGGGGCAGAGGGGCGAAACAAGGACACAAAGCGATTATTTTGATCTGCCCGCATTGTTCGCATGTCTGCTATAAAAGGCGCCTGATTTATTCCATGTCTAGCAGCGACATAAGGCTGCCCTGTGCTGGGCTGCCATGGCCCCTGCTTCTGCTTTGGCGCGCACGCAGAGCCGCACTGGGGGAGCTGTACGGTGCGCACCCTGGAGGTGTGGTGGCCAAGCTCACCTGCGCGTAGCCGCCATCGTCCTGCGCAGCCAAGTCGCCGGCAAGCGATGGAAGACAGAAGCGCCCGCCTCCCCTTGCTATCAAAGAAGCACACGCAAAGGGAGGCGTGCAGTTTCTTTCGTCATCCGTAGAAAACCTGTCAGGACGAGCCCAACGCCAGCAGCGCATCTGCTGCATGCGTGCATGCCGATCAGCAAGAGAAAAAGCGGAGTGCAGCAGGCGAGCGGGGGGGGAGCCAGAAAGCAAGCCAGGCAGCGAAAGGCCGGCTTGGCCAGAAAGAAGCAGCCCGCAACGACATCTGCAGATCCAATGCCAGCATCAGCAGCGCGTGTATGCAATGCGCTGGGATGGAAATAGCACAGACGAGGAGCAAACAAAAATAAACTGCAGCGCGCTGAGGCTGCCAATCCCCTGCCGCCCATTCCCAGCAAGAGCAGAGGGGACGCGCTCTCTTTCCATTCTCCTTGGTAAGGGCGTTGGCGTGGGTGCGGAGAGAAGAGGGTCGGGACCGTCTACAGTTTCGGTCCGGACTGCGCATCCACCGAAAAAAAAAGCAGAAAAGCAAAGACAAAAGCCAGGGCAGCGCAAAAGAGGGTGGGAGAGGGAGCGGCGATGTAAGGGAGGAAGGACCAGCACAGTGCGTGCGTGTGCTCTGACACAGGCGCACATGTAATGGCAGTAGTGAACCAAAAAGGAGTGCACCTGCGTGTGCGGAGACAAGGGTGTCCACGTCGCGGCAGCGTGGAGAGCATGTATCTATTGCACATGTATGTGCGCGGGGACATTGGGAATGAGGAAGGCAGCGGCTGCTCAGATTAAGGTTGCGAGCAGCCAGCACACACGCTGAGCTGGCACACACCAGCATTGTCCCTTCCGCCGGTTCGCATGGTGCAGCACAAAGGCTGCAGCGGCGTCCTCAGGCGAATAATGCGCCTCCTCCCGTTCGCTGCAAGCCTGCTGGTTGTGGGCCAGCCAGAAAAGCTGGCGGAAAGGGATATATGCGCCAGCAACAATAGCGTGCACGCTATTATCGCGGAAGTTCAAATATAGCTGCGCCCTACAGATATTGCTCTCACTGCAGCCAACAACCGAGAAGCGCCTCTGGCGGCCAAAAGGATGGAGTAGGAGGCCATGTAGCCCGACCGTGTGTGTCACTTACCGACTGCACAGCGCTGTGCTGCTCGAGGAGGAGTGTACAGAGAAAGAGCTGTGGAAAGTACAGGTTCCAGCCCACACTTTTAGAGCGTCTCTCCTCCCAAATAAAGAAACAAAGCAAGGCGACTAGCGTGTGCGACCAAGAGAGACCGGACAGAACGAATAAGCACGTCTGAAATGAGGCGACCGAAATCTGAACGTGCTCAGCACAGCGTGTAAAGCGTCCAAGTCCAAGCAAGAGGGCTCCGTCGGCAAAACCAGCTAAAACAGAAAGTCCCGCTTGAAGGAGAGAAGGATAAAAGTGAAGGGGGAAAAAACCACAGAGTGAAATGCGAATAAGGTATTAAGAGGTGCGTGTACATGAAAGAGGAGGGAGAGAGAGGAAGGGGCAAGGCGCCTAGAAACCGCATACTTCAGTCCGCACATCAAAAAGCCTGCTTTGGCGAAATTGTTCGATTTCCAGGCACCCACGAGCCAAAGCAGCGAGAATCATGAAGCCACCAAAAATGGCTCGCAGAAGCACTGCCGCCAGCACCAGCACGCCAGCAACAATTGCAGCAACAATAATAACGCTAATAAATAGCACCAATATCCACACGCTATTAATCATCGCCATATCATCGCCGCCCCATGCTGGAGATGCAATGACCACAAACACACGTGATGCAGGCTGTGGCCTGATTGCACAGTCCGCCAACGGAAAACAAACAGAGCAGCCAGCCAACGCGTTCTTCGCCTCCCCGCGCGAAGCCGTGCTCCTGGACACTGCAACAGCAGCGACATCGTCGCTACAAACAGCGGCTGGCGCCATCGGTGTTGTGGGGATCGCTGCCTCTAGCGCCTCAGTGACATCATCAAAAAGTCATTATTGCCAATCAAGCCAGAGCCAAGACCCAAACCATTAAAGGGGGGAAAGCTATAAATAAAGTAGCTGAGAAGGCTAAAGCCGATAAAGTTCCGCAGTGGTGGGTGTCAAGCGCCGCCTACAGCCAAACATAAGCAGCCAAGACAGCTGCAAGTGGACCATCCACGCTCTCCTAATGTCTCATTACCATGCCATCATCTTGTACAGCCACGTGTGCGACGGCATCGCATCGTCCTCGTCGCACACCCAGATGCATCGTCCCCGTGGCGCAAACACCTGCGGCGGCTGCTGCTGCTTTGTTCTCTGGCCCGTCGCCATGTGGCTACGCCTACTGCGGTCCTTGGCCATTTCGCGCTCGATCCTCTGGCACCACCTGACCTTGCGCAGATCAGACGCAGACAGAATCGAGTACTCTTCGCCGCCGCTATCGCCGCTTGCAGCAGGATGCAGAGAACGCTGCCGCCGATCCTGCATCTCTGGCCTAGTGCTGCGTCTGCTGGACATAGGCGCCGTAGTAGCCATGGCGTGGTTTTGCGGGTGGCCATCATCCACATCCATGCTGCCGTCGTCCTGCTCTGCGGGACCCGCCTCGTCTTCGCCTGTGACCCAGCGACGCCACGCCTCTTCAAACCCTCTTTCGAGGTTGCGTGTCCACCGCCTTGTATCAAACAGCCGCGACGCATCGCGCGTCATAAACAGCTGGAGCCGAATGTCCATTGCCGGGCCGTGGCAGATGCGGTGCTTAATGTACCCGGTCTGTGCGTCGACCTCGAGGATGCTTGGCTTGCCACCAGCACTCATTGGGTGGTCAAAGGTGTACTCGTGGGAGGCTTGCGTGGCCCACTCCACCGCCCTCTCCACATACTCGTCAGCGCTATGCACAACCATCTGCCTTCCATGACCCGTGGCGCATGCCACCGAGGCTGCCACCCTCGAGCACAGCTTATGCTCATACCTGGGCCATGTCAGCACAGGCGTGCCGCTCCACAGAATATCCACAGCCGTCGTATGCGCATTGCACTCGGGCGTGTCCAAAAACGCATCTGCCACACGTCCACGCTTGATGTGCATGTGCTTGGGCGCCACATCCGTAAACACCACACGGCTGGCCACCTCCTCGCCGGCCCACTCCACAGCCACTCGGTGCAGGTGCTGCTCACCAGCCGCTGGGAACCGCAGTAGCCAGATGATCGAGTTGGGCGCGCGCTCGAGGATTCGCAGCCACATGCGGAAGAGCGTAGGGTCGATCTTGTACAGCTGGTTAAAGTTCGCAAAGATAAACACGTCGTCCCCCAGCTGCGGGAATATCTCCTGCCGCATCTTGTACCGAGCGTCCTGCTCTGTGAGCCAGAGCTCCTCGGCTGTCTGCAGCTCGCGCAGCTCCTCATCCTCACGGAACCCTTGTCTGTGGTCGTTGACAAAGTACGTGTGGGGCATGTAGATCATGCGCTCCGTGTATACCCAGCTGCCGGCTCCCGCCTCGTCCTTTGCCTCATCGGCCGCTGCATCGATATAGCCGAACTTGGCACCTGCAGCATCGCTAGCAAACGACAGAGCTGCGAGCGCGCCGTTGCTGGAGCCAGCACTCTTTTCTCCAGCGGCACCAGCACCGGCTGACCCCACGTCGCTCTCCTCAGGGTCAAGCTCGCCAAAGTCCCACCTCAAGTCGCCTCCCCACTCGCGCGAGTGGTCCAGTCGCTCTTTGCGGACGGCGCTTCTCCGAGTCACAGCATCGACGGCGCCACTGCCGCCATTCGGTGCACCAATCGCTGATACTGCGCCTACTGCTGCATCGCTGCCGCCAACGCCAGACCCACCGCAGTCCATGATGCCCATGTCCTCATCGCTAAATTCAGACTCGCTTTCGCTCAGCTCTGGTGCATTTGTTGTGGCTGCACTATGCGGCTGGCCCCACCCAAATCCGTGGTTCCGCTTCTCCTGCATTTCAGGCTGCTTGGCGACTCTGCTGCTGGCGCCACGCCTCCTCTTTCGAAGCGCACGCGCCCTGCGCTCGCGCTCAGCACGCACCTCGCAGCGAACAGTCCAGGGCGGACACACAACAGGGTCGGTGACTACGTAGTCGCACCACCCGGCTCCCAGTGTGCCCGCAAAC
Source organism: Martensiomyces pterosporus (assembly GCA_025201845.1). Taxonomy (NCBI): domain Eukaryota; kingdom Fungi; phylum Kickxellomycota; class Kickxellomycetes; order Kickxellales; family Kickxellaceae; genus Martensiomyces; species Martensiomyces pterosporus. The sequence continues at coordinate 57,262 of MU603965.1, forward strand.
CCCATGAACGACACAAGCACGGGTGCTGGCCGCGCAGCAAATATCTCGTTCCTTGCGCCCTTGGTGTACCCGTTCAGGTTGACCAGAACGTGGATACGGTCGCTGACAATCTGCTCGACGATCCGCTGCGTTGACCACGCCGCACAGTTGACAAACGAGTCCGACTCGCTCTCGATCTTCTGCCTATGCGCCGTGCCATCGGGCGGTGTAGTCGCATAGCAGTAGACGCGGAACCTCTGCCTGTCGTGCATGCCAAACACGGACTGCATCAGGTGAGACAGCGGGTGGTTATTGAAGTCCGACGACACATAGCCAATGTTAATATGAGGGTTGGGCGGCGGCGGCGGCGGGTACACATGCGATGGAAGCCAAGGAGCGCTGCCGCCGAGCGTAGTGAACGACAAGCGTAGCGCATTGCGGTGGGAGATCAAGCGCACCTCGCGCGAGTCAAGCGGATAGGTGAACGTATGGAACGGCAGCACCGTGGGCACCAAAGGAGCGGCCAGTCCAGTGGGAAGCCTTGGCCGCTGGTACGCGCCTACCTGGGGGTTCGTCAGGGCCTCAACTGCATGCGGGTTGCTGCACTGCACATCCCAGTACCACCGTCTCTGCAGCAAAATAGAGACGCGCTCAACGAGACGCATCGCCCAGCCGCCCTCGTTACGGATCTGCCTGGCCAGATGAGCCCAGCCCCTCATGCTATCGCCAGGAAGCTTGCTCATATCAGACACACCAGAGACCATCTGGCAAAGCGGCAGGGCTTCGTGTATAAACTCGGCAAGCGACGACGTCGGAGCAGCCGAATGTCTGGGCACAAGCTGACAGAGCCCTTCAAGGAAGCGGGTGAGCGCGCTGGTTGGACGCACCATGTCGCCGCTGCCAGCCTTGGGCGGCTTTGTGAGTAGCGTGTTCGGTCCCCACTGGCTGCCGTCGCTCAGCTGCTGGTCGACGATCTCGACAACACGATCCATCCACCCACGCCGCTTGTCGACTCCATTAGTCAGCCTTGGGCTAGGCGCAGGCGCGTAGTTGATAAGCCTGGCCAGCTTGGCCAAATACGCCTTTGCAGTCGGCCGCTTCGCACGGCTCATGACCTGGAATATCTTGGCTGCCATCTCATCGTCAGCCGAGGTGACCGCATGCCAGCGGACTGCAATCTCGGTATAGAGCCCATCGCGCGCACGCCAGTCACACACCCCAGCCATCGCGTTAGCCAGCCCGCACACAGCCTCCACAAAGTTCGGGCTGGCCTGCACTGCGCGCAAGTACCAGGGCACTGATTCCTGAACACGCCCCATGTCCTTGATCGCGTTGCCAAGGTTGGCGAGAGCCACGTCGAATGCCGGGTTGCACTCGACTGCCTTTTCGTACATGCGCACGGCCTCCGCCAAATAGCCCAGGTCCTTGAGCAGCGACCCCAGGTTGGTGTATAGGTGCGGGTGGCGATTGTCTAGTGTCAGCCCATGCGTGTAGTACTGCATCGCCAGTGCTGATCCCATGGGCGCCTGCGCTGCTTGGTGGCCGCCCTGCACCGAGGGAACCATGGTGGGCGTTGATGGCGATGGAATCGCAGACAGGATGATGCCCAGGTTGTTGCACGTCGATGGCGACGGCACCAGAGAGAGCGAGAGGTAGTACAGCGGCAGAACGATTGACAGCGGCTGAGCGACAATCGCATGGTCCTGGTGCAGCTTGGCCAGCGTCAGCAGCAGGTTGGATGCCACCTGGTTGGCCTGGCTCAGCTGCGTATTTGCCGCTGCCCCGCCACCACCAGCACCGGCAGGCGGCCCTGTCTTGTTGGCCAGCGCAGTGAACCCCGGAAGCACGCCGTTCGTCTCGGGGAAGATGATCTGGAGCAGGCGAATGGCGTTCTGCGGAGCAAGAAGCGTAAGCGGCAGGTTTTTGATGCCGAGGTTGTGCGAGGGGGGCTGCTGGTTGTTCAGCTGCTGGTGGAACATTTGGTTGATTCCTTCTTGAGCGCCAATGTATGCAATGCGAACCACAATGTCGTCCAGCCTGTGTCCGCCAAGAACCACCTCCATCGCCTTCTCGTACTCGCGCCGTGCTCCAGCAACATCCCCCAGCGCGAACCTCAGGTTGCCCTCCGAGTAAAGCAGCGACTGGAGCCGCGACAGCTGCTTGTCCTGAACCTGGTACCGCGATATCGTGCCGCACTTGTCCTTCGATGGCTCGTCGCCAATGTGCAAGCTGCTGTCGACAAACTCGCACAGCTGCAAAGCCTCGTGGTATCGGGGCCCTTGGGCGGCTGGTGCGGCAGAGCCACTGGGCCTGAGCGCGTCTGCCTTCGAACTGCCGGCGGGGCTCTTTGGTGCTGGCTGGGTAGGGTTGCACAGAACACCCATGAGATTCTCGACGGCGTCCCAGTACCCAGGACGCAGCTTGACTGCCTGCCACCACCAGGTCTCTGCCTCGGCCGATCTGCCCATGCTGCGCAGCGTAGTGCCAATGTTCGACATGGCTTCAACGTAGTTGGGGTCGATCTTGAGGATAAGCTCGTTGTACTCGAGCGACTTTTCTGGCTGGCTGTTGCTAAAATACGCACATGCAAGCAGAAGCAGCGTGGGCAGGTGCCGCTGGTGCAGCTGATGCAAACAAAGCAGCATGTCGATTAGCGCCGGATCGCGCGAATTTGTCGAGTACAGCTGGTGCGCCGTCTGCAGGATGTGGTCGCGCATGCCCTCAGACAGTGCCTGCTGCCGAGTTATGTGTGTGCCTGGCACATACTCTGCCATGTCAGGCATGCCCTCGCGATCCGAGCCTGCCACGGCTGACGGCATGCCGGCCGACGCAGGCAGGTGCGTCGAGGCTGCAGCCGTTTTCGCAGTCGATGCAGACTTGGGTCCGTTGAATAGCAGCGGAAGGTCCTGGCGTGCCTTGTGCACAAGCGATGCACGAGGGGCAGAGGACAATCCAACGTGCGAGCGCGAGCCTGAGAGTGGCTGATGCCTGGCGCTGGCGGAATTAAGTGCTGAGGTGTTGAATCCGCCAGAGCCTGAATACCGCCCAGCTGTCGATCCAAACAGTCGCTGCTGCTGCGGCGGCTGCTGTGTGCCCAACCGCCCAGATACCCTGCTGGAAATCAGCGATGGGTGTTGGGGACGCTGCTGCTGCTGCTGCTGCTGGAATGCCGGAACTATGCTGCTGTTGCTTCCCAGCATTGCTGCCGCCTGGTACTGAGTATCGTGCATCACTGAGAGCTTGTTGAAACTGGAGAGCGCTGTGTGTCGCAGCTCACTGCCTGGCTGTTGGCCAGGAATGGCAGGAGTGAATGGCTTCTGTAGCATTTGCGAATTGTAGTCGCTCCGCATATACGCAGGCTGCGCTTGTTGTTGTTGCTGTTGCTGTTGCTGTTGTTGCTGTTGCTGCTGCAGCAAGGCAAGGTTAGTGAACGACGATGAGCGCCTGGTCGGAAGATAGTAGCTGTCGGCCTGCTGTTGGGGCAGAGCAGGTGCAGCCATCAACGCAGGGTCCTGAGAGCCGAACTGCAGCTGTTGCTGCTGGGATATATGGAACGCCGTTCCAGGCACTTGCTGCTGCATCGACTGTGGTGCTCCAACGCCTGCTGGCGGAGCTGATGGCGGGTACTGCCCAGTAGCAGCAGCAACGGCGACTATCTGCGCAGCAGCTGCAGCAGCTGCAGCAGCAGCCATATTGCTCTGATGAAGAGTCGGATCAATCGGGGGCAAAGCCACAGGCGAGATAGGCGTCTGCGGAGGCGGAGGCAGCATCGTTTGTGGTGGAGCAAACTGCTGGGTGAGCAGCATCGAGGGCCCCGTGCCGTTGTTTCCTTGAACGGCTGCCGCGGCAGCAGCTGCAGCAGCAACTGCAGCCATCGACGGGCCATTCTTTGGAACAGGGGCAGCGCCGTAGGCTACTGTTGGCTGCTGCACAGGAAAGTTAAACGGCAGCTGGTGTGGAGGAAGCGGGTAGTCGTAGTGGTAAGCCTGAGGCTGGTATGCATTTTGGCCCAAAAGCGACATCCACTGAGTTGGGTCGGCCGTGTAGTACGAGAGAATGGTGGGGGAGGGCGGTGGCAGCATTAGGGGCTGCAGCGATGATGACGCGTAATACAGGTTTTGCGAATATGAATCCTGTGGCTGTGCTTGCTGCTGAATCGGCGGGAAATGTGGTCCAGGCTGCTGCTGAACGGCAGTGTTTCTGTAGTCCAGCCGCTGGTGGCTCTGGGCAAGATTTGGGTACCCGGACCGGCGTGCAGATGTCTGTAGCGACGATATCGACGGTAGCACGACGCCGTTGCTCCCGCTGTTTGTAGCTCCATATTGCCGGTGCTGAGGAATCGCAGGAACCGCAAAGTTATGATCGGCATGAACAGGTTGCTGCTGCTGCTGCTGCGCTTGCTGTTGGTGTGGATCGATAGGAGACACAGCTGCTACTACTGCTGCTGCTGCTAACGCACCCATGCTCTGAGCAGCCATTCGAGACTGCTGCTGCGGTTGCTGCTGCTGCTGCTGGACTGGGTTTGCCTGAGGCAGCAGCGATGGAAGCAGATCTGGCGGCAGCTGGCTCAGATTGGCTAGCAGACTGGTGTGGTTGAATGCCCACGGATCCACCATCTGTGCAGTGGTAGTAGCGTATGTATAGTAGTCGCTTTGGATCGGTGCACACTGCGGCTGCTGTTGCTGAAAGGCCGGTTGCTGCTGGTGTGGCTGCGGTGGCTGCTGCTGCACAGGGATACCAAATGTAGGTAATGTCGATCTGAGCTGGTAGTCGTAGGCAGGCGTGTCGACACTCATGGCGTATGTGCTCGATGTCCGACGCCGTCGCTCCCCACTCTCGCCAGCACCATAGTGCTCCCCGCTGCTACTGCTGCCATGCGCTGCTGTTCCATATGCCACCGTGGCGTCGTCCAGTGTGTTGCTCGCGATGCCGTTTGTGTGGTGTGCGTACATGCTTGGCTGCTGTGTGTTGTTGTAGGCCATCTTTTTACTACTACTTGGAAGAAGGGGGAGAGGCTCAGCAGAGGGTGCTTCCAGCAGGATCGGAAAAGGCAAAGAAAAAAAAAGGACAATTGCATTTGCAGGCTTAGTGGTGCGTGATTTGGCCATTATAGCCCCTCTCTGTTGGAACAACGAAAGCCTCACTTCTCAATGCCCGTTTACGCTATTCCACACGCGCTTAACTGGCCTTGCAAGCCAGCTGCGTAGCGTGGTGGGGCTCTAGAAGAGGGTGCCAGCGATTATGTGGCTCGAGTGCATCATCCTCTGGCTTTTTCTGCGCTGCCCTTGTTGCTGGCTTTTGTTCTGTACCAAGTCACAATGCATATCAGCCAGAGGCGGCAGACCGCATTACTGGCTTGCTGCTGGTGCAGATACAGAGGCAAACAGAGAATCTGCGCTGACAGAGTGCACACGAAGAAAAGTTTGAATACACGCCGGTAGCTTACCAAATACAACGGGAAAGGGCCTAGCTCTGCTTTTGAAAGGCCCACCCGCACTTGCCTTGTGCTGCGTTGTACGTGTCTGCGCGTCTGTCCTCTGAGAGCAGTGCCTCCCTTTCGAGAATGTGTTTGCAAGGGAGAGAGAGAAAAAAAAAAAAGCAAGTGCGCGCACAGGACCAAGCAAAGCTTTTCTCGTCAAAAAAGACTATATACAGGAAGGCCAGTGTGGGATAAGAGATGTAGGAGGAGAAAAGAAGAGAATGGTTTTTCCTTCGCTGTTGCTGTGCGCTGCTTGTGTATCCCTGGCGTACGAATAGTCTGTGTAGGTGCGCTGCCAGCACAAGAGATCGCTGCTGGAGCCTGTCGTCCTTGTCTAGCAGGGCCCAAGCGGAAGGCGGAATAAATAGTACACGAAAATAGTCTGCTTACAATGGGGGGAGGCCCGCAACGAAGCTATGCACCCCTCGCTCGCTCTATATCCAGGTATATCAGGCTGCACTGAAAAACGAGTAGGAAGACCCAAGGCACACAAGTCCAGGCGGTAGAAAGGCGTGTTGGCACTGGGGAAGCAAAGAGAGAAGAAGCAAAGGAAGCCAAATCAAAGGCGCAAGCTGGGGGCGAGGAGCTCTTCCCAAGGCGTTAGATCTTTTTATAAATGAACGAGTGGCCTTGCCTCTGCCATCATCACGCAGAAAAATAAATGCCATCCGCCTGCCTTCCTGCCTGCCTGCCAATGCCTCGGCTGCCAGATGGCGTGTGTACGTTTGTACGCATGACGTCGCTGGGATTCTTTTTTGGGGGTGAGGGGGAGCTAGAAGCGCTTGAAGCCCGCAACCTATTTTCTCTGCCTTTCTGCCCCTCTGCCTTTCTGCCCCTCTGCCCTTCCGCCTTTGGCTGCCGACTGCAAGGCGGCTCAGGTGCCACGTCCCCGCTGCCCCTATCTCCGCGCTGCAGCGCCAGCGCCAGCGAGAGCGAGGGTGGGCTATTTTCAGGTGCTCGCTTTGCGATTCGTTCTGTTTTTCTCTCCGCATTCAGTCATCTACCAGCTTTGACAATTCACCTCTCAGTCTCGCTCCGACTCCCTTCTCCTTCCCCTCCTCCCCTCCTTGCTGCGCTGCATTCCAAGCTACTCACACACACAACGCGTGCGCTTACGTCTACACACAGAATGACTAGAGCTCATCAGGTCGGCGTTACTCTTGCTGCTGCTGCTGCCGTTTGGTTCCTGGGCCTTGTTGGGATCCTCCCGCTGCCCGAGACGGTCCAGTCGCAGGTCTGGCCAGCTGTTCCGTTCTTGGCGCTCGTGTCTCTTGGCGCCTATGCCTTTATCAACATTGGCTACAACCTCCTGGTTTTCCGCGAGTGCCCCGAGGCCTACCACGAGCTTATGCAGGAGATCCAGGAGGCAAAGGACGACCTCCGCTCGAACGGCGTCGATGTCGCTTAAACTAGCACCTTTGCTTCGCGTTTTCAATGTTACCTTAATAGCACAGCACAAAAATCTGCATCATGGCCTGAGGCCAAGTCGTGTCCGGTTTTGAGTCAACTCCAGCCAGGGAGGCCGACGAGCAGCAGCTCTGCGGCTTGCGTTTGATTGGCTCGCTCGATGCTACCGACAACAACGGCAGAGGCAGCGAAAACAACAACAAGCAGAGCGCAGCTCGCCTTCCTCCTTTTTCTCCTTCAAACTCGCATCAGCGCTGCCTTCAATTTGTCGCTCATTTATTTCCCCTCCCAAAAAGGTTGAACCGAGTGTATAGAAATGGCCGAAAGCCGTCAGACTCTTATTGCGTGGGTCAACGACCTCCTGCAGACCAACTACACAAAGGTCGAGCAGCTGGGCTCTGGTAAGTTGAATGTTGAATGTTGAATGTTGAATGTTGAAGAGGACCCGGATTTGTTGGCGAGGAGATGGCGAGCTGGACTACTAATTTCCTGCCAAAATGCCGCAACATTGCACCATTCTTTGCTGCGTAGGAGCCGCATACTGCCAAATCATCGACTCTGTATATTGTAAGTAGCAGCTGAGGCTGGGCGACATGTCGGCGCCCTTTATTTGGGCGTGCGTATGCGCGCGTGAATCGGTGTCTAGTGTCACAGGGCTGAATATGCGGGTGTGCATGTACATCTAATCCCTCTGTAGTGGATGTCCCGCTCGGCCGTGTCAAGTTCGATGCCAACCAGGCATACGAGTACATGGAAAACTTCAAGATCCTCCAGAACGTGTTTGCCAAGCACAAGATCGACAAGCCGGTGGACCCGACGCGCCTGATGAAGTGCCGTTTCCAGGACAACTTTGAGTTCCTTCAATGGCTGAAGCGCTTCTGGGACTCGTATTACTCCGGCCAGCACTACGACGCCGTTGCCAGACGCAAGGGTCGCGCAGTTGAGGCTCCTGGCCCGCGTCCTCGCAGCAGCGCATCGTCGGCCCGCAGCTCGTCGGCTGGCGCATTCCGCGCCAAGCCTGCTGCTGCCAGAGTGGCAGCCACTAGACCGGCTCCTGGTGCTGGGGCCAGACCAGCTGCTGCACGCCCCACCAGCCGCACAGCGGCCGGTAGCAGCGCCAGCGCTCAGCAGGTGCAGGAGCTGACGAGGCAGATCGGCGACGCGAAGATTTTGATCGAGACAGCGGAGAAGGAGAGGGACTTTTACTTCTCAAAGCTGCGTGAGATCGAGGTGTACCTGCAGCAGGCGCAGATTGAGCCTGGGTCGGAGATTGAGACTATGGCCACTCATATTCAGTCCATTCTGTACAACACCGATGATGGATTTGTCGCCGATGACGCTGATGCTGGCCGGGACGACTTGCAGGATGAGGCCTACGACCAGGTATCTGGCAAGATGAACGACCTCCATGTTGACGAAGAGGAGACCTTCTAAGCCATGTGCCCACCCTCCTCATCTGGGCTGAACCCTGCGTGCAAAGTAAACATTTGTCATTAACTATCTGCTTTCATTCCATCAACACGTTGCTTTGTCTATCTCTTTTTCTATTGCTTTACCCAATTTATTCACACATATTCCTCCCTCGCACTCTGCTCGCTGCGACGGCCATCTAGCTCACTTTGAAGCCTTGCTGCTGCTCCTCAGCTTTGGCCAGACCTTCTCGAACACCCTGACAACGGGCACCACGGCCCACCTCGCTGCCCATGGCGTCAATGCCAAGCTGGCTGCAATACGCAGCGGGCCAGCAGCCTTGACGATCGCATAGCTCGTAGCCAAGTGAAGCAGCACAGGCGAACCGGGATCCAGCCTTGGCCACCCGAGGTACTCGCGCAGCTTGTTGACGTATCTGTTGCCCTCCTTGAGCACGTCTTCGGGAAATGGCACTTTGGGCTCAAAGTAGCTGAGCACATAGTACACGCCGACGAGAGGCACGATTGCGGTCACTTCATGTAGGATCGCGAATGCCGTCATGTGGCTTGCTGGGCGATCCTTGAACGCATGCGCATACCTCCTCCATCCTCGGCGGCTGCCTTGGGCTGGTCCTGAAGACGAATACCCTAAGTTTACACCTCACAGCGAGCAGCAAGATAAGGAAGGCATTAGTTGAACAGCAGTAGCGCTGCAGCTGCTCCCACCAGCTGTGCTTTGAGCAGACTTGCCTCGGATGGTGCTGGTCGTGCGTGGTCTGAAGAGCAACGCATTGGCGGGGCTGGGCATGGTAGACACACGAGCGCCTATTCCAAAGAGTGGTCGATATGCCATTGTGTGTGCTTGTTGCTGTCGCGGATGGTAGTAGTGATGTGGGCGGCGAGGCTACATGCTGGGCTCCGGCATTGAAGAAATCAAGATGATGGCTGAATATATTCGTCAATCCCGCATTTCAGAAAGTATGGAATCGATGCTATAGAGCTACTAGCAAGGCGCGATGGACAGCAGCGATCATGTGTGCTACCGCTGGGGCGCTGTGAACCGTGGATCTGGAGGCCCCAGCAAATCCGCCTGGATCTTCCTGCGGCTCCCGTTGCCGAACTCGACTCTTCCTCTGTGCGTCAGTCTTGCCAGTGCCAGGTATGCAGTGGCCCAGATAATGAACGAAATAGCAGCAACGAACAGAATGTTTATGCCCACAGAGAAGGGCCCCAGCTGAATGACATCCAAGTACGAGTCGCCAACAGGCTGCCCATTCACTACGTACCCCGAAAACTGGTTCTTTGCCATTGCCGTGTATCCGTACTTGATCGGACTGACCCACTGCAGCCAGCGCAGCCAGGCAGTCGAATTCCCCGTGTTGACCAAGAGACCACCAAACAGCAGGAGCGGCAAGAAGATCGCTGGAAGCACCGCCAGGATGGTTGACAGGCTCTCGAATGAGGACCCAAGGAGAATGCCACACGAGAATCCGCATAGACTGAGCACAATACAGACAACCATGTAGAGCAAGAACCTGGCGCCGTCACGGCGGAATCCCAGCAGCCAGTAGCTGATGCAGGCGTACAAAATCGGCGAGACAATCTGGATGGGCAGCTCAACAATGTTCTTCGCTATGAAATACGACGGCAAGGTGTAGTAGCCAGCCTGCCACTCGCGTAAAAACACCATTCGCTCGCCAGCAAACACATTGACCACAGCCAGTGTAGTAAGCAAGTACTGGGTCACGCATGTAAAGAAAATGGCTCCCGAAAAGTTTTGCATCTGCACGGATGCCGGCCTGTTCTGAGTATTCAGAAACACCAGGCCAAGGATCAGGCCGAATCCAATAGATTGGCCGATGCGGATCCTGAGCACCAGTTTGTTCCTCAGCGCATTCTTCGCCGCTCGCTTCATGAGATACCTGATTTGGACCATGGGGGGGCTGACACGGCGGAGCTGTGCCTCTTGAATCGGCGACAATTCCGGCTGATCGATCCTCGACTGCACAATACTGGCCTCCTGCGAGAACTTCCACGCATGAAGCAGGCGCAGGGCACGCTGGTTGACATGTGACGATGATGCATCCAGCTCATGGCCTGTATGAGTAGCATGCGATGCTTGCGAGAGCTGCACGTCCTTACCAGACAATATTGGCGAACCGCGCTCAAATAGGACTGCGTTAAAGATGTGGTCTGCTGGGTTTGTATATAGCCCGCAGGGGTAGCCGAGCTTCGACAGGTACCCAACCAAACTGGCCCTCTCGCCCAGGTACACGATACGACCTTCGCAGAGAATTAGGACGTCGTCGATCATTTCAAACATCTCCGAAGATGGCTGGTGCAGCACGGTCACCACAGTACGGCCTGTCTGTGCAATCTCCTTTAGATGGTGGGTGACCACCAAAGCGGAGTGGGCATCGAGGCCAGATGTGGGCTCATCAAGGAACAGAATGGATGCCTGAGTCACCCACTCCATTGCGATTGCAGTGCGCTTGCGTTCGCCCCCAGAGACTCCCTTGTCAGTGGAATCGCCGATTATCGTGTCCTTGCACTTGTCGAGCTCAAACAATGATATCGCACGTGACCAAAGCAGCCGCTGTTTCTCTTTGCTATCTGAGGCATTCTTCGCTCTTGTCTCTTTCGGCGCTGTTGCCGGAAGCGGGAGCTGGCCCTCGTCAGTGGTTTCATTTACGGCGGCGCCCCCTGCACTGGCTTGTGCTGACGAACTTGGTGCTGGCCGGAGCACCGTGGACATTTCAATAGCCTCCTGGACTGTCTGCGTCGCTAAAATGACATCGTCCTGGTTAACGTATGCAGCAAGCTGGCGCAGGCTAGGGCCAGTAGCTGGGCGGCCATTAACCCAGATGTGGCCACTGGAGGTGCCCTGTGTAAGTTGGCCAGCTAATAGGTTCAGCAGGGTCGTTTTGCCGGACCCCGATGGCCCGAGAATTGCAGTAAGACGACCGGGCTGGAATGTTCCATTGAGGTTTGTGAGAATTGGCTTGTCTTCATACTTTGTTGCTGCAAGTAGCGAGCCAAGTGCCTTTAGTGGATGCAGCAGCTGTGGCCGTGCCTCTGTGTCTGCTGCCTGTGGTTTTGCAGGCACTCTGACCGAATACGAAAGATCCTCAAACGATATCTGAAGAGGGTTAGACGATTCCATCTTTACGGTGCGGCTACCAACGCAGTTGGCAAGTGCTTTGCAACTAGCTGCAAGTGTGTGGCGTAGCAGGAATATGGGATATAGCTTGGTGAAGAAAACACAACCAGCAAGGATGCGCTGGCAAGTTGGAGCCATACATGTCTTTTATATCGCCAAAGCCCTCTCGCCTGCAAACCAGCAATGTAATAGTGTGCCATTGAGTCCTACTGCAGCTCTATATTGCGGCTGCATGTCCCATGTCTGTACGGCCATCATATGATTACGGCAAATGGCCAGCCATGCGCCAAATTTCTCTTTTACGCGAAGCCGCTTGTTGCTACACGCCATCCTCATGTGGTGAATTGGGCTTTGCTTTTGATGATGGCGGAGCCGATGTATTTCCAGTAAACCTGGTGATGACGGAACAGATATATTTCCAATGAACTTAACTACGAGCCAAGATACTAAATTGATCCCCATAGCGGGGTCGGCTAAATAGCACAAGGAGCCATGTCGCCGGAGTGACAGAAAACTAAGCAAATAAACGCTGTCCCGCACAGGTGTCCAGAGGACGCTTGTGAGAGATAACCATCGCACATGAAAACCCATGCCATTCGGGAGGGCTTATGAACAAAATTACCTAGACACTGTTGTGGCTCCTTGCTGCCAGCCTCGCAGCATGGACCTGCAAACTTCCTTGAACGGTAGACCGCGGTCGGCGAAGGTTCTTGGAAAAATCGGTACACCATCTGTGCGTGAACTCTTCTGTAAAGGCGTGGTTTAGTGGGCCGTTTCGTAGTCGATAGCCCCATTCGAGGACCTGCTTGAAGCTGTCGATCCAGCGCTGGTCTGGGATGAGGTGGCCATGGCGCTCTGCAGCAAAGCGAGCACTCATGTCATCCGCTGCTGGGGTCGCGCTGGTGCTGGGAGGTGGCGGATCTGCCTCCTGTTCGCCGTGAGCGCAGGTGAGCAGGTGCACCGCTGACTCTGATCTGCTCACACCATGGGCAGAGTCGCATCTCGCGGGCATCTGAGTATGCTGCCGGGTACCAGGCGGCGCTGCGCTTCATCATTGGTAGGCTCATATCCATGGCTGCCAGCCCAGACTCGGGCCTTGCTCTTGACATTTGCGCATTGTTTGTTTACCGTAGACTGCTGATCTGCACTGGTTGATCAAGACTGCTGCGCACACTCTGGCCTGGCCCAAATGCTTGATTCGGCTTGACGCAGTGGCTGCGAGCGAGCTAATAAAAAAAAGCGGGTGCTGCTAATCACACGAAAAATTATTTTGTGCGCCTTTTCTGCTTCCAACGGCAGCGCGATTCGCTCTGCTCCTTTTCATTTCTTTTTCTTCTTCTCTCGAGGCTCCTCACCCACTCACCAACTCACTCACCCGCTCGCTCACGCCCCACACACATGCACCGGTCTGTGGTTTTGCCAACAGCGCACACATTTGCTCTCCATTCAGCACCTCGTTTACTCTTATTTGCTTCAAGGTCGACGTCATTTTAAAAGCACACGCACATACATACATAGAACAGCCGCACAATGATCTCAAAGAAGAAAGCACCAGCTCCAAGCGATCAGTACACAAACTTGCAGAGTCCTTTAGCTTCACCAAAGAGCAAAAAGAGCAGGAAGAAGAGCAGGTACGTCGCGTCAATGCAGGTGGCGGACAGCAGCGACTCGTACAAGGAAGACGCATCGAGCGGTGCCGAGCAGCAGGCCAATCCCAGAAGCAGCGACTTACAGACAAAGAAGCGGAACAGGAAATTGAAGAAGCGCAGGATTGCGGATGCTATGTTTGGATCACAAAACGACGAGCTCAACACTCTGGCTGAGCGGGGGCACAAGCGGCGCACAGATCGGCTAAAGCGGTATATGAGCGACAGTGATAATGGAGAAGCAGCAGTAGCCGCACCAGTCGCTGAGCAGACCTCGGGTAGCAAAGTCAGGGCTGAGAATCTGGGTGGCGATGGCGATGGCGATGGCGATGGCGATAGCAACTCAGACAAGCCCCGCGTTATCATTACATCTCGATCTACAGCTGGCACTAAGGGGCACGTTGTGGAAATGAGCAAGCACCTGGCCATCTACCAAAAACTCAATGCGAGTACGCTGAATGGCCCAAACAAGAGTTTGCCAAACAAAGAGCAACCTCGGGCACCCAGCACTGTGAGACTGCTTCACAAGGCAGCCAAACCTAGCAGCAGCAGCAGCAGCAGCAGCAGTGTGAGTGGGGCAAGCAAAGCCACAGTGCCGGACAGCAGTGCTAGCTCATACTCGGAGTCAGAGACCTCTGGTGCCGATTCTGGTTCTGACGAGGATTCTGTGTCAACAGATGACGCCAGCGATAGCGACTACGACGAAAAATCCCCTAGCAATGACGGGAGAAATCACTCTGGCTCGTGCCCAAAGTCAAGCGAGCGCGCAGCAGCAGCAGCAGCGGAAAGGACGGCGAACCAGGGTGCCAACCAGGCAAATTCCGAGCAGAACGTAAAGTCGCGGCTGCGCAAACGCAGCGAGGTCAGCTACGTTGCGGAGCACCATCCTAATGGCTATGAGAGCAGCCCTGTTGCAGAGCACAAGGCGAATGTGCGCCCAGAGCAAACGGCACCCGTCTTTTCGCGTCCGCCGCCACTTGGGGGCTTTACTAATGCCACTCGTGGTCGCAGGTTCACAAGCCGTAAGAACTACAGCGAAAACAGCGACACCGATGATGAAGACAATGATGATGGTGACGACGACGACGATGATGATGGTGACGACGACAAGAATCTCACTCTTGGAGGCCTACGCGCTCCACAGAATCGAAGCCGCTCATCCAATCGGCGCACAGCGCTCCATAGGAACGACTCTGGCTTTCGTTCTAACGGCAGTGTTGGAGCTAGCACAAGGCTGTCTGGTGGCAGCACCTCAGAATACCTTAGGCGCGGAGCTGCAGGCAGGCAGCGGCAGCAGCCCCTGGGGCAGGTGAGCAGGGGCACAACACCATCGGATGAAGGCTCAGGCAGCCACTACAATCTCCGCAGGCGGCCCAAACCTGTTTCATATCGCCTACCTGCACCACCAGCATCGCCGCCCGCACAGTACAAGCGGTTCATGGCTGAAATGCGCGAGCTAAGGCGCGCAGCCGAGGAGAAAGGTGCGCTGAGCGACATCGAGGAAGCCATCAAGCCGCTGCGCTTTGAGACACGCGACGTACGCGATGGAATGGCTGGGCAGAAGAGCGACGGCATGGCGATGAGCAACGACGATGTCGAGCCGATCCTGCCCATGAATCTTGCAGACCTCGGCCCTGACCGCTGCAAAAGCGCCGGCCTTATGAGAGAAACGTCGCTAGGCGGCAGCTGTCCTGCTGGAGGAGCGCTGCAGGCGGATGTGGACCCTATCGGCCAGACAAGCGATCCGAATTCCCAGTCTGCAAGCAGAGTTTCATTTGACGACGTTGGGGGGTTTGACGACTACATTCGCTCGCTCAAGGAGATGGTCATGCTGCCGCTGGTCTACCCAGAGATATACGGAAACTTTGGCATAAAGCCGCCGCGCGGCGTCCTGTTCCACGGCCCACCGGGCACAGGAAAGACGCTGATGGCACGTGCGCTGGCCCAGAGCTGCTCCACACAGAATGACGGCCAGAAGATTGCGTTCTTTATGCGCCGGGGCGCCGACTGCTTGTCCAAGTGGGTAGGCGAGGCCGAGCGACAGCTGCGGCTACTGTTTGAGCAAGCAAAGGCGTTCCAGCCCTCTATTATATTCTTCGACGAGCTCGATGGGCTGGCGCCTGTGCGCAGTTCAAGGCAGGACCAGATCCACTCGTCGATTGTCGCTACCTTGCTAGCCCTGATGGATGGCATTGACGACCGCGGACAAGTGGTGGTGATTGGAGCGACTAATCGGCCAGACTCTATTGACCCTGCATTGCGCAGGCCGGGTCGCTTCGATCGCGAGATGCTGTTCCGTTTGCCGGGACCCGATGCGCGCAGACGGATTCTGCAGATACACACACGCAGCTGGTCCAACAAGCTGTCGTATGGCGAGGAGATGGACATTGTCGAGCGCACGCAGGGATGGGGTGGTGCTGACATTGGTGCTCTGTGCACGGAGGCTGTTCTGGCAGCTGTTCGCAGGTGCTATCCGCAGATATATGAGAGCTCGCAGAAGCTGTCTGTTGATGTTGATTCCATCCACATTTGCTCTGCCGATATCAGCCAGGCAATGCGGTCAATAACGCCTTCGTCAAAGCGCAGCGGCACTTTGGGCACAGCAGCTATGCAGAAATCGCTTGCTCCCTTGCTTGACATCCATCTTGATCGGGCTGTCAAGCAGCTGCGCTGGTCTCTGTCGATTGAAGCTCCTGAGGGACAGGATTCACGAGGGGCTTTGCTTGCAGGGCCCCTATATCATGCCGCTGGTGCTCAGGGGAATGCCAACCGGGCTGCCGCTATCACTGCTGTATTCAAGCCGCGAGTTGCGGTGTTTGGACCTGCAGGCATGGGTGTGCAAAACGTTGGCTCAGCAGCAGCCCACGCGATGGAGTCGCAGGAGATCCCCGTATTTGCACTGAGTGCAGCGTCCATGTTCAAGGAGGCAGACGTCACTCCGGCCACGTATATTGCACGGCTGCTCGCTGAGGCACAGCGCAAGCAGCCCAGCGTCATCTACATCCCAATGGTGAATCGGCTTGCATCTATCCTCGACCCACCTACTATTGCGCTTCTCTCTCAGTGCATTGAAGACCTCGCTATGAGTGATCGTATTGGCGTTCTGGTTTCAGCCGAGACTGCCACTGCTCCTGCACAAGAGACAAGAGGATCCACCGATGCGAACCGCGATGACAATAGCGAGCAATTGTGGCAGGCTGCGATTCCTAGATTTGCTAGGCGGTGGTTTAGCAGTACGCCGTCGAGCAACAGGGTGTGCATTGGCTCCATATCGAAGTCGCAGCGCGAAGAGTTCTTTGCCCCACTCTTGAGGCTTGCTGATGAGGTTATACAAAACCCTGTGCCCCAGAGATCCTATAGCTCCTCTACCCAAGATTGCCCGTCTCCAATGTCTGCGCAATCACCAACACCAGCACCCTCACCGACCCTAGTATTTATGCGGCTGCCGACGTCTGCTCCAGCCCCAGCCCCAGTCCCACAGATTTCTGCGGCGCAGCTTGAGCGGCGCAAGGAGCACGACAAGATGGTAGGACGCAAGCTGAAGCACGGGCTGGCCGAGATAACGGATATTGTCTGCAAAAATAAGCTATTCAAGCAGTTCGTCCAGCCGCTTAACGCAGAGACCCATCCGTACTATTATTCTGTGATCACGCCACCGCTCTTTCTCTCGACGATTGCGCTCAAGGTGAGCGCATGCAAGTACCCAACAGCGGCAGCGTATCTGGATGATATTGCACAGTTGGCCGAGAATATGGTCAGCTATTCACGGTTGGGGAGGCTCCGTGCATCAGGATGCACTACGCCGACGATCGAAGACGGAGCAACCAAAGGCCTCTTATCAGAGAGCGACGTTATGGATGCGCTGGCCAACTCAACTGCTGCTGTTGCTACAGGTAGCAGCGACAGCATGAGTGCAAGGACCGAGGCAGTTGTGGCAGATATGGTTTGGCGGGTTGGCGTTCTGAAGGAAACGGTCGGCAAACTGGTAGAGAGGCAGCTGGGTCCTGGCTTGATCAAGGCAGCAGAGGATATTTACAAGCGCGAGCAGGCACCAGAGTCAGAAGCAGCCCAGAGCCCAGATGCTACAGCCCCAATGGCGACAACAGAGGGCGACAGCCAGGTGACAGTTGTTGCCGCAAGTAGCCAGAACGGCTATAGGACAGAGAATAGCCAGCAGCAACAGCTGGATGCGCTATCCGCTTCGGCTCAGCCCTACTCTGCGCAGTCGCAGCCAAGCCCCTCACTACTTCCGACAGGATTTAACAAGTGCACAAGCACTCCAGACCGACTAAACAGCAAGGCACTTGCGAATATGCGAGACACTTCTACTGCTGCTTCTCCGCTCAAAAACCTCAGGGATCGGCGCAGGCTGCCTGCGACGCCGAAGCTGGATCGGCGGTCCAAATCGCAGAGCAAGATCGAGAAGAACACCCTTGGGATCCCGATTGTTGTCGCCGACACGCCTACAAGCAGGAAGAGCAGTAGCACCAAGGTGGACAGCCCGCGGTCTGTGTTCTGCAGCAAGCTGGCCAGTGCAACTCGCAGGTGTTCGGTGGAGTCAATGGAGGCTCTGCGTGTAAGGCTGGTGGCGGAGATCAAGTCGCTTGCTCCAATGAGCAGCGGACCGGCGATAAATGCTGACATCGTGTACGGTGTGCTGAAGAAGGCGCTTGTTGCGTGGAAAGACGACCTTCCTCGCAGTGCACCGGACAACGATGAAGAGTCGGATTCCAACGATATGGCCATTTGACCAAGAAAAGTCGAGTAAACAACCAGCGGAGCTGCGCCAATGGCAGGACTTAATTTTGTGTTTGTGATGTGAGCCCGAGCTTTTTCCGAATGGAAGCGGAAAATCAGGGGTGGGGGATTATGTCAGTCGTGCCTCGTGTGTAGGCTGGGCGTGGTGCTGGATCATCGTCCCTTTCCTCCTTATTCACCAGCTGTTCTTTTTTTTTTTTGCCTTCTAAGAGTATGCTTTTGCTTTGAAGCTCCAGTATTTTCTGCTGACCTCTGCTTGAACCAGCTATCCAGACACAGCTCTTGCTGCCCGCTGCTTGCTCCTAGAGCGAAGAAAAGAAAAAGCAAATGGGGCTTGGAGGCTTCTTGTTTTTGATATTCGGGCTGTGCAGACCTCGCGGCCGTTTCTACCAAGCAGACCGCCAAGCGATGGGGTTCTTCACAGGCTGCGGCGTAGCGTGCGTTGGTCTAGTGGTCCTATCCTCCACAGTGTTTGCTGGAATTCGGCGAGCCACAGGCCTGACTTTTAAGCGCAAATTCAGGTGGCCGCCAATTGACCCCGAGTCCGGCGAGCGGTGGCTCAAATGGTACGACAGCCGGATGGTGCAGATCAACGAGAAGGCCGAGCAGCGGATAGCCTCAACCATTAAGCGGTTTGCAGGGGACATTGAGAGCCCTGCAATCAGAGAGCTGTGGGAGACCAGGCTGCGCGAGGACGTGATGGAGAAGGTGGGGAGATTGAAGGCTCGCCGCGAGTGCATGGTGGAGGTTGTCAGACAGGCCAGGGAGGCCAAGGAGAACCCGCTGTTGGAGAAGCATAAGAAACACCCGCCAATGATGGCCATTTACTTGTATATCGGCGAGTGGGTCTTTGACTGGCTGGTGGAGTGGATGAAGCGCAACCCGCACTTCTGCTACGAGGCAGGTACTCCCGGTGTTGAGTTCGGCAACATGAGAGGTGGACTCCGCCATAGAAGCGGAAGGGTGGACGAGGCGGATATGATGCTCGACAGCGATTTGTTCCTCCACTACTTCCCTATGGGCGGCGAGGAAGAGCCGGGCCTGGCACCCAGGGCACACTCGTTCCCTGCACTGCCCACCGCACCGTCGACATCGTCCAACCCACAGAGAGCCCCCACGGCGTTTATCGCCAGCGCTGCGCTGCCTGCTTCTTCATCATTATACTCATCTATGCCTGTGCCAAGCGCCCCGGAAATCAGCGAGAAGGACTTGGCGGGGGTCTCGTCGTCACCGCCTGTTTCGCAGCCACACCCTGCTCCCTCCGCTCCACCTGCTGAGCAGATGGCGCCCTCGTCTGGCAGCCGCCTGCCCATTGCTGGCACAGCCATTCACTCACGCGTGTCTGTACAGAGCCGGTATGAGCTTAACGAGCCCCCGCCATACACTCCTGTAGCGGACGATGGGCCTGTGTCGAGGCTGTCTGCTGAGCCCCAGTGAGTGTACATTTTACGTGCTAGTTCAATAGCTCTCTTCCCTTCCTGTATCGCTGTATCAACTCTGTCTCCATGCTGCATGCCAAAGACGGCGTGTTGGCCGGCTTTGGTGCCCTGATGGCTGTCAAATGTCCAAACCTCTCACTTGTTTTTTTTTGTTTTTGTTTTTCCATGCAAAACACTGCTTGCATCATTACCCGCTTGAGAGCCTGAATGGGGAAGCAGCGCCCAGACAGAGCTGCATACTGGTTGTATGTGTGCGGATGTGTTTGTGCCAAGACAGAAAAGAAAAGGAATAAAGTACTATACTATAGTTTTTTGTGTGTGCGAGCTGTATATATGAGTGTATGAGAATGAGTGGGGTGATAAGTTAGTGCGTGTGGGGAGGCCTAACGGCATCTGTGTTCCTCACTGAGGCTCCGGCGACAGGTTCACAGACATTTCGCTATCGTCGTCTTTGCTCATAGACGGGCGGCCGCCACCGCCAGCACCGCTGCCTTCGATTTCGGAGGCTGCATCTGGCGCCTGATACGAACGATGCAGCTGAGGCTCTGAGAATGCGGATTGCGTATGGCTATGGTGGTACTGGCGCTGATAAGCGTGCTGCTGCTGCTGCTGCTGCTGCTGCTGCTGGTAGCGTTGATAGTGGTGCTGGTGAGAAGAGCCAGTGTCCAACGGGTCGGATCGGCCAGCAGTAAATGGCGGCTCAGCTGGCCTGCCACCAGACCCCTGATAATGCGACTGATGCTGCTGATGCTGCTGTTGCTGCTGATGCTGCTGATGCTGCTGTTGCTGTTGCTGTTGCGGCGGCGATACTGCCATTCCCGAGTACTGCTGCTGAAGCTGCGAAGTGGAGAGCTGCGTGCTATATGTGGGCGGCCCTGTTTGCTGTGGAGGGGGAGGGGGAGGGGGAGATTGCGCTGCTGCGTATTCTGGCCAATCCAGTGACTGGCGCCTAGTTCTCGAGATTCTCTGCACTCCGGGTGTTTCTGCCTTCACAGATGCCCTGGCTGATGGGCCACCAGGCGGCACTGCCGATGACGACGACGACGCCGAGTGCGGCGGCCGTGGGTCAACCAGGGACACAACAGAGCTCCCGCTCCCGCGACTCTCCCTAATGAGCGCCAGCCTGCGTGCTTGCTCCTCCTTCAGAATCAGGGCCCAGTCCGCCTCTTGCTCCTCTATCGTCGGCAGGGCCTCAATCTCCCTCAGCCTAGTCTCGTAGTCGCGGTACAGAGACTGGCTCTTTGTGCCCAGCTTATTGACAGACTGCCACTGAAAGTAGATGAGCCTCAGCAGCGCGCACCGTCGAATGTTGGCCGGAGTGGTGAAGTCTGTGGTGGCATGCAAGTCGTGCTGCAGAGCCTCTGCCAGCTGTGGCAGCGTCGCCTTGGCCTTGTTCTCCAGCGTGCTGCGAAGAACGGCGTTGCGGTTGTACCGGAGCCAGCTGCGTGCCCATGACAGCAGCGCTGCGCTGTTCGCCTCAATCTGCTCGTTGGTGAAATCGCCCTGTGCGCGGAACATGTTGAGCATCGCTATGTCGCTCGGGTAGAACGACTCTAGCGTAAGCAGGTGGAGCAAAGCAATCTTGTACTGCCGCTGTGTGGCCAGCCAGCTGTGCGTTGGCTGCGCGTCTGGGTTTCCTCGAGCAACAGCCTCGCCGCTAGCTGGGCGCTGCTGACCCGAAGTCCTTGCGTACTGCTGAGCCTGCTCCGCCATAGCGCTCCTGCCTGCTCCAGCCCCCTCGCTTTCCCCCGCCTGGCCTGCCTTCGCTTTCCCCTTTAGCTTCGAAACTGGAATTGGTGCCACGCGGTCGGGGTGGAGGAGCTGGATGCTCCCCATGCCGGCACCGGCACCGGCACCAACACGAACTGAAAGGGGCTCAGCGCTACCTCGGCCACCCCCCATGGCAGCGCTTGTCTGTATTGGGGGCAGCATCGAATGCGGGTGCAGGTGCCTTTGTTGTGGCTGCTGTGGATGCTGAGGGTACGACGGCGAGGCTTGCGGATAGCCCACGTCTCCGCTGCTGCCACCATGGAAGGAGCCCTCCGGCGTATCAGAAACCCTGGCGCGCTTAGCCCGAGACGTTCCTGGCAGCGCCATAATGGCCGGTGGCACCTGAACTGACCGCACACTATACTGCTGAGACATGCCGGATGATGAACCTGTGGCGCTGCCTGCCGCCGTGTACCCAAATGCAGATGGCATTGATTGGTGCTGAGGTTGGGGAGAGTACCTGCCGCCCGCTGCCTGCTGCTTTTGCGGCTGCTGCACATGAGAGTGGTGGGAGGACGGCGGCTGGCTTTTCAAAAGCTGCTGGGAAATCAGGTATGGCGGACGCAGCCTCACTTCCCGCTGCTCATCGCCTCTTGGAGATTGGGGAGACGCGGGCCGGTTGCCTTGCGTGGGATAGGGCGGGTGCTGAGGGGACCATGACCTCGCAGCATGCTGCTGCTGCTGCTGCTGCTGTTGGGTGTGATGTATTGACCCACGCCTCAGCCTCCCAGACTCGTGCACCCTGTAGCTCACAGGTGAAATGGTCACCCCAGAGTATCGCTGAGTGCGTATTGGCCCGCCAGTGGCAGTGAGCGAAGGCGAGTGTGCAGACGATGACGGGGCGGTAGGAGCAAGCGCAGAGGCGACGCCGGAATAAGGAGAAGGGCCGGTGGTGGGCAGCAAGACGGGGGACGTGCGACTGCTATAGCCCGTGCCCTGCTGCGAATGCGGCTGCCTTTGCTGCTGCTGGTACAACGATGATGACGGCGGCAAGGCGTAGCCGCCCGATGATGCTGGCTGCTGCTGTTGCTGCTGTGGTTGCGGATGACCGCCATACTGGTGGTGCCGGTATGTGGCATATTGCTCTTCCGTGTCGCGTTCCTGATACACCACATCACTCTGGGTGCGGTGCAGCGACTGGGGTTGGTGTGCGTGTCGCAGCTGTTGCTGCGACTGTGGTTGCGGAGGCAGCTGCTGCCGACGATGCTGGTCACCTGGCAGGGCACCTGGCAGGGTCTCAATAGCGCTGGCAGCAGGCTTGGGGTATTGCGCCAGGGCGCTCGTCTCGTGTGCAGGTATTCCGATGCCACCGCCCACCGCGGTTGGAGTGCCAGTTGACGAAGCAGCGCCTGGAAATTTCGACGACGACGCAGACGATGAGGCTGCTGCTTGCTGCTGCTGAGGCTGGAGCTGGGGCTGCAGTGACTGGAAGCGGCTGTGAGAAGGTGAGTGCCCTTGTTGCTGCTCGGCGCCTGGGATAGTTGGAGACACATCCATCGGCGTTGCAATGGCTGATGCAGGAGCTGCCAGGGGGCTGCGAAGCACCTGCTGTCTAAGGTCGGCATACTTCCGGACGGTGGCCTCCAACGATCCGATCTGCTGCGTCTGCTGCGTCTGTATCTGCACCAGGCTCTCACAATGCCGCTCGATGTGCATGACCCGCTCCAAAATAGTCCGAAGCGTATCTGTGTTGGAATCGGCGTCCTCGCCTTGCTGTGGCGGCCGATGGTACGGCTGCGGCAGCGGCATCTCCTGGGTTGAAGGAGTGCGGGATTGTGGTGGCTGAGCCGCGCCTTGGGTGTCCTGTGCCGGGTGAGACGGCAATGTGTGCTCTGTTATATCTGCGGACGAGATGCGGGGAGATGAAGGGCCCCCTGCCGCAGCATCTATATTTGCCTTTTGTTCAACATCCATCAGAGCGCCAGGATCTGTTTCCGTGGCCGTGTATGCTGGCGCCATACTGGCCGCTGTAACTACAGAAGCCGTGTGGATGTCTGCGCTTGTCTGCTGTGATGCAGATATTGTGGCTGTGGTTGGTGCGGTAAGAGATGGACGTGGGGGTAGCGGAGAGACAGTAGTAGGCACTGAAGTATCAGCCAGGGTTGCAGGAGTAGAGGAAGAAGCAGGTGCAGACGAGTGACTATGAGAATGGGAGTAAGAATGAGAATGGAGATGGAGATGCGATGGAGATGTGGATGGGGGTGAGGAGGAGAGAGATGCTACCACGAATGTATCTTGTGCTGCGCTTGCTCTTCCCAGGCTACCACGATGGCCGCCACTGGGGCTTTCGGTCGGCGTGGCAATGTTCGATGGAGTGTCTGGCGTGTCAGCAAGCGGAGAGCGGGACAATCGAGACTGCACAGCGCCAGGAGTATGGAAATTATACGATGGCTGTTGCAAAGGTAGTAATAGCTGACTCGGGCGGTGGTATTGTCTAGGAGGCGATGTGGATGAAGTAAGAGGGTAAGCGGCGGCTGGGCTTCTGCCGCTGCTGGTATCGACTTGACCGTGTGGGGGCGGTGGGATTAGCAGTGACTCACGCACTGCAAATGAAGAGCCATGCCCTGCCACTCTGCCACCCCTGCCTATGCCCTGTTCGGCAACATTTTGTTGGGCCACACTAGGGGAGGCATCGCTGCTTGCACCGGCATCATTGCGACACCGCCGCACCTCTGCTTCCTCCATTTCGTAGTCCTCGTCCATTGCCCTGCCCTCAGCTCTCGTTGTTCCGGTAGGGGCGGCAGATGCAGCAGCGACAATTTCAGGGTGGTTTCCTTCAAGTCTTCCTGTGGCCGGTTCCTCTTTTGGAATTTGGTGATGTGGCAGTAACAGTGGTATTGATGGAGTGCCTAAATCAGGGAAGGCGAGATCTGCTGCTGTGTCTGCCCGAATATGCCGGCTGTGCAGTTGGTGGTGTATTTGTGAGAGCGCCGATGATGCTGATGCTGGTGATATTTCGGTTGTTGCTTTTGATGGTAACAGGCTGGGGGCGGAGAAGGACGATGAGGCGCTGTCGTTTTCAATACTACCCCTCCCGCTCATTCCGTCACGTCTCTTGTGGAGGCCTCTGCTGCTGCTGCAACACTTGTTCTCCCTGGATCTCTGGTTTTCGCTGTTGCTGTTGCTGTTGCTGCTGCTGCTGCTGCTGCTGCTGCTGCTAGTGGTAGCGGTTGTTTCGGTGGTTGTAGTGGTGGCGCTGCTTCTATTGTTAGTGCTGGACCTGTTGGTGAAAGGAGCATTGGTTACATGTACCTCGGCAGCAGCTGAGCGCATCAAATACCCGGGTGACGTGCGCTAAGAGAAAGCAGGAGAAAGATATGGAAGTCGAATGAATCAGAAATAGTGCTGCTGCTATTTGAAATAATAATAGTAATAATGGTCAAGGTGAAATAAGGAAAGGGGTGTGAACAATCAAGTGAACACGATTGCAAGCGTGGTGTCGTAGTTGTGTATGTATGTCTTGCAACGTGTCCAAGTGGCAAGAGTTAATATGTGGGAGGGAGCAGGGGAGCAGGGGAGCAGGGGAGCAAGAAGAGGTGGGGAGGAAGGAGACAGGAACGACATAACGTGTGGGAAGAGCAAAGCAAAAAACGCGCGAGATGCGGTGGTGGGTGGAGTTGCAGAATAGTGTGCGATATGGTGGCTGAAGGAGAACCCTTGCCCGACTGATTCTTTCTTTACCTAATGCGACCTGTGACAGCGGGACAAGGGTGTGAGAATAATGATATCCAAAAGTCACTCTGGTCTTTTTTGGTGACAGCCGAGATGAAGCTGATGCGCAAGCTATGGAGAAACAAAGCCCAAATGACGTATAAGGCCACCGACACGGCACATATATAGACTAGCAAGTAGATGGATAAGCAGAAGGAGAATGGGCTGTGGATGTGGACGCATGCGTGTGCATATGTGTGTGCAAGTGCGATTTGACAATGGAAGCCAAGTTCACAGGGAGAAAGCTGATTTCTCAGATGTATGGTGCGAAACCTGCTCCCGAACAAAACAATGTATGTGAAGAGCCGGAGGCAACGGAAAGCATAGGTGTGGGTGAGAAAAAGAGAGAGGGAAAGGGAGGGAAGGCAGACAAGAACCAAGATTGAGCATGCAGCGAGTCCTAGCACATGAGCCCGCTCGCCCAGGAGAAATAAAACAGGGAGTGAGGATCCGCTTCAACGCACACATACACGTCGATCGCGGAGCTTAACGCAGTCAAAGGAGCGATAGAGAAATACGGAGCAGCTGTAGGGGGCGCGAGGACTGCTTGTGCAAGTGAAACCCTCTCTGCAGCAGAAGGAGAAAACCCCCCCAGGAGCTATACTCTACCTATGGCTGGGCTTGGATTCGGATGCGTGTGGACGACCGTGAGTATATGCAGCTGCAAAATTCGGCAAGCTCCCCGCAACCGCTGCAAAATGGCTGTTAATGCGAGCAAGTGCCGATGGAGTACGGAATGCTATGCGGGTGTTCCTTGCCTGTGCTTTAATCGCTAGCTACGCTCGGCTAGGGGCTTCAGCTTCCAAGCAATGGAGAAAGTGATCTGGCCTATGTAATAGCTGCCTTATTTTCTGGCACGGAGGCTCCAATTATGAAATCCCCGGCGGAGTGATGAGTGAGGCGCGCTTATTTACGTTTATTAGCCGGGTAGTGCTGGCTGAACTGCTGGCCGGAATGATCTTCTGCGTAATCGGAGCCTACTTTGCGCGAAGGACAGGTGGAAATCATAATAAAAACAGCAGAAAAATTTTGCGTACTTTTGGTTGTTAGTGCGAGCTGAGTTTGAAATTTTTTAGGCTTGCTTACTTGGTTGGCTGCCATCAATGAGGGATTGAGATGGGATGGGCTGGGATGGGATGAGTTAGTACAGCCTGCACAGAAGGATAAAGGAGGATCGACAGATGTCAGATAAGAATGTGTAATGGAGATCACTGTTGCAAGAAAGAGACATGGGTGCAGCTCCTGCCTCATCCTCTCTCGTTGCAGTGCGGAGCGTGTAGGCAGCAGCAGAAAAGGCAGCAGCTCTCGTGGAGCAGAGAAAGCCAAGGCCTGCTTTCAGCTACTTTTCTCTTGCTGGCGCATTGTATAGCCATGCTCACCGCACTTGGGTGCATTAGTGATGCTACGCATGGAGGCTTGTGCAGGGTGTGTGGATGGAGGGAGCGATGACTTTGTTGCTCGCAGGTTCCAGTCAAGAACGTGGTGTGCCCATCAGCCAAAATAGAAATGAGCATGCGTAGAACTGGATTTGCAGGCAAGCAAGGCAAGTCAGAGAGGGGCTGGGCTGGCTTGCCATCCCGATTCCCAACCAGGCGCATCCACGTAAGAGCTGCTGCCATTTTCTCCCCATGTGCACATCCAGGTATTAAAAGATTTGCTGCTCTGCTTTTGTAATAAAAAAAAGTCCCCCAAATGACGTCAGAAAATCGTGTTCATAGCAATAACACAGGATGCAATAGAGAAGGAGGAGGCAAGGAGACACATCTCTGGGTGTGGGCAGACTAGAGGCTTCTTTGCTGTGGCCAGAAAACGCCGGGCAGGAGAGAGAACAAGCAGTGGGAATAAGAAGAAAGGGGTCAAGCTTCGTTTCTCACAGCGGCCACTTACACAGCTTCACGCCAAATGTAAATAGCCTGGATATGCTGCTTTCTTAATCTGGCTCTAGTTCCTTGGGCGCAGCGTGCCTTGTGCAAAGGATATATAAGAGTGCTCAATACAGGTCACAATGATGAATGTTAATTGGCAGAAAAGCGGGTGGAAAGGGTGGGAGTGCGTTTGCAAAAAGGGGAGGGGCGAAAGCATAGAGTGGTGCGGTTATAAGAAAGCGGAGAAGAGAAAGGTGAAAAGTAACAAGGGTGGGATGGGTGTGGGGGAGGCAGTGGTATTGAAAGAGCTCACAAGCAGAGCGCAGGAGAGAAAACAACAAGCCAAGTCTTGCTGCGCGACATGCAGTTTCTGCAGCAAGGGGCAAAGGAGCAAAAGAGCAGGCGAAAATGTGGACCCTTGATTATGTGGACAAGCACAGGGTTCCTTGCTTGAGCTTTGTCAGACTCAATGGTGTTCCAATCGGGCTTCGCAATTCCAAATGTGTCAAGACATCAACCTCGCCGATGTGGACAAGCTCGCAGGTGGAGAAGTTCGCGGAAATCCAGGCCATTATTCGGCGACGCAAGTCAGCCATCATCCAAAATTTTCTACCCCTGCTTGAGTGGGAGATAATTTCCTCTTAGCTCTAGCCTCATGCTGTTCTTTGTTCATCGCTTCTTTAACAAGCAAGGGGTGAATCAAATCATCTGGCTGCCCTCTCTCTCTCTGCCTCTTATTGTTTGTATTCCACATTCTCACATACGCACCTGGGACCCAACCCTTCTGAAATTCGCATACGCCCCTGTGCGCACAACAAAGCAAAGGGTGATTACCATATTTGTCAACGTTGTGCCTTTCTCTGTTTCGATATATGAAGTAATATAATGTATTGGCCCCAATGGATACCTGCTCGTATATTTTTTCTTTATTGCTTCACCGGGCCAAGCGGAAAGGAAAGCCCCTCTGCAGCCAGCACACAACAACAGGACACGCTGTGCGCATCCCTTCTGTACCGCTGACAACCTTTTTTGCTTCACCAGCTTCAGCTGTTGTTTTCTTTCTCGCTCTCATGCGCCCAGCACAGCCCATTCTTGCTCTGACTTGAGTTTGCATGTGCGTGTGCGTGGATGGCTTCTCACACAGCTCTACACAAGCGAGCCCTGCTTCTATTTTTCGGCTAGGTCACCCGCGTACAATTGTCCGTAACTACAAGGCGAGAAAAACACACTAGCACACATTCACTCGGTAGCAGAAGGAGCATGCAGCTGATTCTGAGCCTTTGTACGGCGGATAGCATATTCACAGGATGGGCACCGCACTGGTCGCTTTCCCTACAAGCCAGCGCTCTTGCAGAGAAAAATGTGCGTGGGTGTGTAGACAAGCACTGGGTGCCAGGTGATTTCTCAATTTCCCAAGCTGCTTCCTTTCCCACTTTGAACAACGGCTCAGCAATGACAGCTGCCAAGCAGTTGCCCTGGCCGAGTACAGACAATGCAGCGCTTCCATCCATTGTTCTGACCGACGAATGCCCAGGACAATGCCCATGTGCTGTCTCGAATCAGCCTTCCTTTTCTGGCTTAGGTAACCCCTACTCTCTTTTCTACCCTGCAAGTGCTGCCTCCAGGCTGTCAAAGGCGGATGCCATGGCTCCCCCAATCCTACAAGCCTGTATTGCATTGTCCAGCCATGTAGTAGAAACCGAGCAGATTAGCACGCTGATGCCATGGATGCGATGCCAGACATACATCACCCACCGCAGCAAAACAAGGGAAACGGACATTGCATTCAGCATGAGCAGGCACTCGCAGTACGTGAGCCGCAAGCTATTTTTAACACACATGATGGCCATCATTATCGCGCCAAATAGACGCTAGAAAAACTCTGGATGCTTCGGCTGATTTCTTGCTACGAGAAGTGTGGATTCGCCATGAATAATAGACACAGGTATTCCCTCGAGCGAAAAAGGAAACAAGCCATATTCCAATAGTCATAATCTCATAAGAGAGCGCGCAGAGAACAAAACAGGATATATGAGCGCTTGGTACAGCGCTGTGACGAATAGCTTTCGGATACTGCGATAAGCCGTTTGTCTATTCGTTTTTGAATGCTCGATATTGCAGAACAATTCGATTTTCAGCATCAAAGAATGAGCATAGGGCCAGTTTCAGTGCACAAAGATAAGCCATCTCGCATTGGTTGCTCCTATTCCAG
This sequence comes from Martensiomyces pterosporus, assembly GCA_025201845.1. Lineage (NCBI taxonomy): Eukaryota > Fungi > Kickxellomycota > Kickxellomycetes > Kickxellales > Kickxellaceae > Martensiomyces > Martensiomyces pterosporus. The sequence continues at coordinate 86,097 of MU603965.1, forward strand.
AAGCGCCGCTGTTGCCACTGTTCGAGGTGCTTTCCTCTGCTAGCCACCGATAGATCCAGCTGCTGGCTAAAGGAAAACAAAAGCTCACCAGTCGCTAGACTCAGCATGCCAGCGTTTTCATGGGCAGTGGATCGCCGTTAATGTATATGCTGTTACGAGCAACGTGCAGGCAGCTTGGATATTAACACACCAAGATTCCCTGTTGCTTGCAAATCACAGGCTGCTACTGCTCTGCTGCTTTTCTTTCTGCCAGACACACATGCAAGCAAGTAACGACAATGCTGCCTTTTGCGTTTCGCTCTACTAGCAATGGCAGCTGTAGCGACAAACAAACAGGTGCGCTGCCTACTTGCTTCTCTCGCATTAGTTGCAGGCATATATCCACGCAATAAATAATCTTGATCAGGTTGATTCTGCCACATGTCCAAACAGGTCGCTTGATTCTCTTGAATCGCCGCCGGCATGGTTTTTTCTTGGGCACAATGTACGCAGACCACCCGTCCACAAACGCAGCCCCGTGGCGGGAGCAATTGGTTTGTTTTAATGGACCGGCAGCGAGCAGGCCGGGCCGGGCCATTGTGAATTGTGAAAGTGCCTCAGCGCGGTCGCTTTCTTTTGAAGGAGGCGTCTGCGTGTCGACATAGCGCGCAAGCGGTTCGGCATGTTTTCACAGTCCATTTTTAAAATGCGATCTGCTAATTTCTGAAACGAACGGGCAGACGCTGCGTTTTGGCTGTAGGTAGAAGCGGCCCACTTCATGCATCCTCGCAGACGCAGACGCAGATGGGGAGGGGGCAAGAGACGTAGCTGCCGGCGCGCAGTCGATACAGCCGTGCAGGCAATACGGGGGCTGGGGTGGCCCAAAAGGAAATGCTTGCTGTGCACATGGAGCAAAGGACAATGTGCAGCGATCGGCAGGCATCACACGGGTCATTGGCATATGAGGTCCTGACGTGGCCACCTACATGTCTATTTTTGACATTCCTAAGCAAGCCTTTCCCAGTGCATCATGGTGGCCCGCCAAACACGCGCAATTCCTCCGCCTTTCCTGCTATTGAGGAATCGTCGACAATGGCACGGTCAAGCGAGAGAATGAAAGCTGTTTACAATGGGGCCTGCCGACCAACGAACAAACACGAGCTCTGCGTTTACTGCACAAACAGCGTCGGTTTCCACTCCCTTGTTTGCTGTCTCCCTCTTTACAGGCGGGCAAGCGGTCATAATGAGTTTGTTGTTCTTGCCGCCACTGTGAGCTGTATTCACTGCTGTGCTGGATTTCCGGTATAAAGACCTCCTGTGACTTGGCCATCCCTCCCCAGTTTTGTCCCGTCACATCGTGTGCTCCGCACTCAGCATATTCCGCGCATTTCACCCATCCAACGCAACCTCTCCTAACGGCCGCTATAAATACTGGCAAACGCCTTGCTGTACCGACTCTTGCTTCTGTGTCCAACTGCCAGCCCCCTTCTTTTCTGTCATCCGCTCCACTCCATTCCCTCGTGTCCCTCCTACGCTCTACAGTCTGTTGATCAGATTAGTGCTGCTCCCAATAATCGAACCCCTTCCATTTTACGTTGCATTTTAAAGCCACGACCACTGAAGAAATCATGGTGAAGTTTGCCTCCGTCCTTCTGCTCACTGCCACAGCCCTTCTTGGCTCGCTCGTTGGTGCTGCCCCTGTTCAAGTCGACATGCTGGCTCGTCGCGACTTGCACGAGGTCAACCCCAACTACAGCACCTACTCGACCAACGGCGGCAGCGAGAAGACTGTCACGGTCACTGTCACCAAGTACGTCACCCAGAACAGCCACAACGGCCACAACGGAGGATACAAGACGACGTCGCAACAGGCCCCCGCATACTCCACCCAGCCCATGCCCAGCAGCTACGTCGCCCAGCCATCGCCCTCGCCCTCATACTCCGACTGGCAGCAGCAGATGCTGCAGCAGGTCAATGACGTGCGTGCCAAGGCCGGCAAGCAGCCATTGAAGCTGGACTCGAGGCTGAATAAGATGGCTCAGGACCACTCAGACTACCAGAACTCGATCAAGACCATGACCCACGACGACTCTGCGGGCTCCCTGGGCCAGCGTTGCTCGAATGTCGATGTCCAGTGGCATGGAGTTGCCGAGAACGTTGCATGGAACTACCCGGATGTCACAGCTGTTGTCCAAGGATGGGTTGAGAGCCCTGGCCACTACGCCAACATGATCGGTGACTACACCATCTGCGGCTTTGGTGTCAACAACCTGTACTGGACCCAGGACTTTGCCAGTGATTAGGGGTGCTCCAACCCTGCCTGTGCCTTGCTTCTTTTTTTTTTTTTGGACCCACCTGAACTTGTTTTTCTCTGGTACAAATGAATTCAGGTTGACTCGTATGTCTCGCCACACATCCCTACTTTCCAGAGATGGCTTTCTGTGGTTGCTTGTCTGCAACTGGATTGCAGCAACTACACATCGTCGATAGGGGCCACATTGCCACTCATGCGTTGCGCAACATACCCGCGCACACGGCGTCGTTACTCTCTACAGCAGCACTTTATTTAGCAGCAGCGAGGAGGCAGTGCAGACACTAGCGCATGCACACGCAGGCCTGGCTGACACTGCCCTGCAAGCCTGAAATTCGCGGTAGAGAATACCGGATGGGCGGAGGTAGAATAGCCGGCCTCGCTTCTTTCGCACACCCGGCCTAGAGCCCTATTGTGCCGCCTCGTCCACTCGCTTTTTGCGAACTCCTTGCAAATCCCTATGATTTGCGCCCAGCTTTGCTTTGTCTGATTGCTGCTCCTTTGCAGCTGGGTCTTTGCAGCCGCGCACATTGTGCTCTGTTGAGGCGATCGCCACGCCCGCTCCTATGTATTTTTAACTGTGCTTTCCTGCTCGTCCACTGCCGCTCAGGCTCACACCCAGCATGCGCGAGGTGGCATCAGCGCGATGCTACTGCTCCTAGGAGACAGGCTGGGGCATGCTCAGTCTATTTTGATCGCTGCGAGTCAGCCTGCAGTCCTGCCCACTTGGCAAAGTGCAAAAGGGGCTCGATGCGAGCGCAGAGACCCACACCAAGCAACAAATTCTCAAGAGCACGAACCGAGGCAGCTGGATTTGGAAGGCTGCGCTGGAGCTCGCGCCATGAAAACGCCAGACAACCCCTCGCACGGAGCGAGGCCCATGCTTGGCGACTAGGGACGCGTCCTGATGCTGCTGTTTTTAGGCACATCGGCCCTGTGGTCGCAGAGGAAGCATCGCGCTGTCTATTCCTTTCATATCACATGCGAATGGATTTGGCGCACAAGGCAGCCGCATAAATGCACATCCACAGTGGATGCACAGAATGCACCCGAAATCGCCTTTTCACACACACGCACAGCACCCACTGGCCCATGCCAGCTGCCTGTGGTGCCTGGTTGATAGCGGCTGTGCTAGTAAATACAGTCACTACATCTCGATGCAGTGGCAGAAGCGACAGCTCGGACTTCACCCACAAACCCTGATAGCTTGGGGGATTCGCTCACCACATGTAGACGCTCCGATTTGCCACTGAGAGCGAGGGAAAGGGTGTCGCTCAAAAACGGAAATTCATTATTATCCTCATGTACTTTAAATTGGGTCCTGCTTATTCCAGGCATTGATACACAGGAGAGAGAAACTAGCATCTATGCACTAGGGCCAAGGCGAATTTTAAAAATAGCTGGCTGCCTAGCAGGTATTTTTCCAAGGCAGGCTGGAAGAAATAAAATGGTAACGGCCCTCCCCTCCAGCTGCTCCTGGGTTTGCTTATTATCCTGTAGTGCTGGCTCCTCTTTCCGTTGTCTTCCCGCCTCGCCTCAATAGCTCCTCCTATCTCCACTGATCTTATTTCTCTTCATTGCTCTATATTTACACACTCCATTCATCCATCCATCCATTCATCCACCCATCTATTCATTCGGCAGGCTCCCACGCCACTTGTTTATTTCTGCATTTCTTTGTTAGCCACTTGTTTCTGCGGAGATGTCACCCGGTTCATCTTCTAACGAAAAGCCTGCCGCTGAAGCATACTTCAGCCAGAAGAGGGACTCGTTGACTGAGAGCATGCCAACTACGCCTATCTCGCTCACAGAGTCCAGGCAGCCATCAGCAGCCATGCCAAGTGCCACCGAGGGCGAGGAGTTTGTCGAAAACGCCGGGCCCAAGCAGCTTCTCACAGGCAGCAAGTTTGCCATGGCCATCATCAGCCTCGACCTACTTGTGTTCCTCTCTGCGTTGGACACCACCATCGTCGCCACTGTGTATGTTCCTATCGGCAACAAGTTCAACGCGCTGGACAAGGCCGAGTGGATTATCACCAGCTACCTGATTACCATGGCTGCATTCCAGCCCATCTACGGCAAGGCCAGCGACGTGCTGGGCCGCATCGAGGTCATTGTATTTGCCATTATCATATTCTTCATCGGCTCCATTCTCTGCGCGGTCTCCAACTCCATGAACATGCTTATTGCCAGCCGTGCCATCCAGGGCATCGGCGGCGCCGGTTTGATGAGCATGGCCCTTGTGATTGTTGCCGACATTATGAACGAGCGCGACAGAGGCAAGTACTTTGGCCTGTTCAGCGGCACCTTTGGCATCGCCTCCTCGGTGGCTCCAGTCATTGGCGGCGCCATAGTGCGCAACACCAAGTGGGAGATTGTCTTCTGGATCAACATCCCCCTGTGCGTGGTGGCAGCCGTTCTCATCGTGATGCTCCTGCGTATCCCCAGGCCCCGTGGCTCGTTCCTGGACAAGGTCAAGCGCATCGACTTTATTGGCTCGCTCCTGGCACTCACAGGCATTGTCCTTATCCTCATGGCGCTGTCGTGGGGCGGTCGCGAGTACAGCTGGTCGTCGAGCCAGGTCGTCTGCTGCCTTGTATTTGGCGCTGTCGCCGTGGCCATCTTTGCGGTCTACGAATGGAAGGTTCCCAGCATGCCCATCATCCCCATGCACCTGTTCCGCACGCGCAACGTGGTGCTGGCAGCCCTGGGCAACATGTTCTTCGGCTTTGCCATCAACGGCCCGGCCATGTTCATCCCCCAGTGGGCACTGGTTGTCAAGCAGGCCAACGAGGTCACAGCAGGCGCCTACCTGGTGCCATTTATGCTGGGCATGGTCATTGCCTCGATTGTTGGTGGCGGTCTGATGTCCAAGACCGGCAAGGTGCGTGGAGTCATCTGGGTGGGCTCGGCTCTCCTCACATTGGGCAACGGTCTGCTGATCATGCTTGGAACTGATGGCGGCCTGGGCAAGATCATTGGCTTCCTGCTTATCGGCGGGCTGGGCTTCGGCTCCTGTGTCCAGGCAATGACCCTCATCGCACAGTCTGCCGTCTCGGGCCGCGACGTGGCAGCCACCACCACCTTGGTGTTCTTCTTCCGCTCTCTGGGCATGATCCTGGCCGTGTCGGTGCTGAGCAACGTGGTTCAAAACGTCCTTATTACGCAGATAGCCAAGGTTGTTGCAACCTTCCCCGACTCGGCTGTCATCATCCTCAAGTCGCTGAAGGACCAGGCTCTGCTCAACACCGACCTGGTGTCGTCGCAAGTCAGGAGCGCTGTTATTGATGCCTACTGGAAGGCCATGCATGACGCCTTCATCGCTCTCACCGGGTTCACTGCTGCCCTCTTTGTTCTCTCGCTTGGGTTCCAGCACAAGGAGCTCCAGACGACGCTCAAGAAGACCATCGACGAGTAAGCGCTGCCCCCGCCTGCTGCTGCTGCACTTGATTTCCCCATCTTCTTTTTCTCAGTTTACCTCAAACTCGTCATTGCTGACGAAAAAAAAATGTATTCCTTTCCTCCAAGCCAACAACTGCTGGCGCCGATGCTGGTGGCGGCGTGCATACACCAAAACAACGCCGCAGCGCTGGACAGCAGCCCAAGGAGCGCTGATTTGCACTTTGGGGCGGCTGGTGTGTGCCTGACGTCACCCGCCAGCCAAGCGCACTTGCAATAGTGCTGATATCATGCCGAGGCCTTGTTCGCCCGGAGCCTAGTTGCTTGTGTTGTTTAGCTAGTAATTTGCCACATAAGAGGGGAACAAACAGACAAAGGAGAGAGCAAGGCGAAGAAAGGTGGGATAGGTAGCTAAGAGGAAGGAGAAAGAGAAATGCCTAAGTGGTAGAGAGAAGGTGGAGGGGGAGCTAAGGGGGAGATAGTGGTTAGTGCTGATGTTGTTGTTTGGTTTACAGAACGAGGCATCCGCCCTTCTTCTTCTTCTTGGTCTTGGCAAGGAGCGCGGCACGAGTCGCCGTCTCAAACACCTCGCGGACACCGTCGTTGTGCTTGGCAGAGCACTCGAGGTACTTTGTAGCTCCAATCTTCTGCGCAACAAGCGAGGCCTACAACAGACAGACAAAGCAAAAAGGAAAGGGGAGGGGTTAGAAACCTTGAAGCGCGCCAGGCCGTTGCCAGCCGGTGGCTGTGTGCAAAGGCAGGTGGGGTGGAGGTGCGGGGGGGGGGGCGAAGTTTTAATAAAGCGGCGGCCTCCGAGCTTGATTAATCACAACGCGAGTGCTCGATGCGCAGAAGGCAGTTTCCACTTCCTTTTGCTCCCTCATGCAGAGATTGACTCTGTTGTGGGCAAACAACAAAAGGCCCGCTGAAAGGCGAGGGGGGGAGCACCGAGTGCAAAGAGGATAGAAGCAGCAGGCGGCAGCGGTGCACATTCATGTCGCTGAGGCAAGAGTGGCAGCACGCATGCATGCTGTAACCAAGTGAAGGGAAACTGGCAGCAGCCAGAGGAGAGGGGAGGGGAAGCGCAAGACTTTCACAGGCAGTCATCAAAAAGAGCGGCAATCCGTACATGTGCACAAGCATCGACACGGGGATATGACAGCCAACAACAACAATAGCCACAACAATAGCCACAGCAGCAACCTGGGCAAAAGGCACCGACTTACCTCCTCAGGGGTTACGGGGTGAAGGTTGTTCCTGCTGAGCTCCTCGATGGTGCGAGGGTCGTTACGCAGGTCCTTCTTGCACCCAACAAGGATGATGGGCAGGCCGGCGCAGAAGTGGAGAACCTCGGATATCCACTTCTCCTGGACGTTGTCCAGGGAATCAGGCGAGTCGATGGAGAAGCAGATGAGAATCACATGCGAGTCGGGGTACGACAGAGGGCGCAGACGGTCATAGTCTTCCTGACCAGCAGTATCCCAAAGCGCCAGCTCGACATGCCGGCCGTCAACCTCGACGTCTGCAACGTAGTTCTCGAAAACAGTCGGAACGTATACCTATCGATGGCAACAGCGAGGAGACAGGGTGGTTGGTTAGAAAACAGGCGCGCAGGAGAGGGGTGGGAGTGGCGGCGGCATGGCCATGCCCGTACCAAAGGAAGCAAGGCAAGGAAAAATCAATGCAAACCATGGCTATTCTAGGCAACAAGCAATAGGGCAAGTGCAGGGAGAGTAGTGGAGCTAGCAAGCAATAGAGCATGGCTACGCGCTCGCCCCTGCCATCTACACGAAATTCTCTCTTTGAATTTGGGCAGCAAGGCAGCAAGCGACAGACTCCTGCGGAGAAGCCTCTGCCTCGAGACGCTGCCATGTGCGGTTACTCTGGAGAGCGAAGCAAGCACAGCAGCCCGCCTCTGAGTGCATATGCCAGCGTCACTCTGCCAAAGGCTGTCGCACAGCTATTTGCTACTCAATCTGAGGGAATTGAGGTCCTCAGATGAGGCAGGAGTTGCGGGCACTGACAGAGGCGAAAGCAAGGCAAGGCAGACCACAGCTAGCAGAGCAGGCCCAGACAAGCAGGCGCGCAGGTGCTGCTTCTGCAGAATCGAGCACACGCCAGCAGATTAGACAAATAGAAAATATACGTACCTCAGGGAAAGTGCCATTGGAGAAGACAATCAGCAGGCATGTCTTTCCACAGGCACCGTCACCGACGATGACCAATTTGCGGCGAAGCTCAGAGGACATTAGCACAAATACTACTTTTAAAATAAAATATTATAAAAGGAAAATATTTGCAATTGAAAAAAGAAGAGCAGAGATGAGGTTGTGTTTCGTGCCTAGTGCGTGTGCGTTGTGTGCTTGTGTGCTTGTGTGTTGCGGGTTGCGGGTGGGGAGGTGTATGTGAAAGGGTGCTCGCTGGTTGGCTGGCTGCGAAGAAAAAAAAGCCTGATAAGTGTTGCGAAAGCGGTATTGCAAGTATAGTGCGCGCCTTTATTTTTGTTTTTCGCCCTCCTCTGTGTGCGTGCTTGTGCTGCTTGTTTGTGCCCTTGTTTGGGCCGATGAGCACAGCGGCAGCTCGGCTCTGGCGGGCGCAGTGCTGGGCAGCCCTTTTTCGCCGGCTCTGCACGAGCGAGCCGTGACTTGGCCCTCAGGCCTGCAGGCATTTCGGCGCAGCAATGGAGCAAGCGGAGGGCGCTGCATATCGCCTGTGCTGTGCAGAGTGACGCTTTGCTTTTCTCAGCAGCCTGCCTGTAGTATCTGCTTCCAGGACACTTGCTTTCCATTTGCCCCTTCATTTTCAGCCAGTGCATTAGTAGCGACAGAAGCAACACGGTGCTAACCCCTCATTCAAATGACGACCCCAAAGGTACGCAAAATGCAAGGCGCCTCACGAAGCCCTGTACAAGAAGCGCGCACATTCAATACCGCTCTGCCTGTGTGTGCTGACTCTTATCTGCTTGTATCCACCGCCATTTCTGTCCGTTGACCAGTAGCCAGAAAAGACGTTCGAGCAGTGGCAAGACGATGCGTTTTCAAACGTTCTCTCGCTCACACTTGATGTAAGTATTCAGGCGCAAAGACAGCAGCGCTCGCTTTCGCCCAGCTGGCCCAAGGCACACGTAATCGCATGCGTGTTTATTGGTAGACAAGCTCGCCACTAACAGCGCCTCGCATGTGCCTTTTCCGCCGTAGAATACACACCCTAACCGCAGCAACAGGCTTTACCTGAAGAGCGTCGCTGACGAGCTCAAGGAAGAGGCCATTCCGCTACTAGTTACGCGTGAAACGTTCGACAGGGTTCTGGTGGCACGCCTAGAGGAGGGCCAGGTGGTTGCCAGTGGAATTGGCGTCTTTGACTACTTGCTCAGCAGCTGGCGGATGGCCAACACTGTGGTTACCAATCTGACCGGGGCCAAGGGCAAGCTGCTCGACCCAGCCGTGCGCGACGCCCGCGTGCACGTCCTCAAGGAGGCACAGGCACTTATTGTTTCCTACATGGGCATATCACTGCAGTATCCCGACATGTTCCCGCAGTTCGGCCGTCCTGGCCAAAGAGTCGTCGTCGATGCGCTTTTATGCGACCCAAACACGGCGCCGCACAACGCAATGCCACCAGAGCTGCTGAGGCAGATAATCAGCAGGTTCGCCTCGGACGGCCTGCCTGAAGTAGTCGCCCCAATAATCACCGAACTGGGACTGCGCTCCATTGTGCGTGCCAACCACAGCCTACTGCAGCCTGGATTCCGCAGTCTCCTCGAGGCCCTCGACACCCTGGTTTCCTACCCGGAGATTGCGCAGGCTGTGCCGCAAATGCCCACGTTTGACCCCGAGGAGTGCCATGGCCGTAGAATGCAGACGGGCACAGCACTGGGCCCGTTCCTGGCATTCAGTGCATTCCCCTCGGGCGACCCAGCCATCACCAGCGAATACTATTTGGATGCTCCAGACCGCAGCCAACCCGACCGCGAGGCGCTGCATTCGAGTCTGCGCACCACCGTGCAGTTCCTACAGTCGGCATTGTTCCAGATCATGGATAAACTGATTCGAGCTGGCGCTCCTGCGAGAACAGCCACACTGCAGTACACGTTGCGCGCGCTGGCCACCAATGCTCTGAGGTCCGCCATGCAAGTGGATGTGGAGAAAGTGGTGGACGATGGGTTTGCTGACAACCTGGCCTCCGCTTGGCTCAGGCTCTCGGAGCCCTTCACTCGCGACGCCACACTCAAGCGCATTGACCGCGTGGACCCTGACTGGGTGTGTCTGCGTGCGCTGCGCGATGCAGAGTCACAGGGACTTGACGACCCGCAAAACCACATCGGCACATATTGGCGTGAGCTGACCAGGGTCAACGCCGACAAGGAATCCATCGACAAGTACCTTGAACGCCGTCTTGCTGAGGCTGGCAGCGCAGAGGGCGCCAGCAGCACACCAGGGTTTATTGCGGACTGCTTCTTCACCACCGCCAGCTCCCTGCACCTGGGGCCCATCGCGACCATCAGCCAGTACAAGGAGATGCTGAAGCGCATTGGGAGATACAAAAGCGAGCTGCAACGCATTCAGCACACACCGGAGATGCTTGCGCCAGCCCAGCGAGCCAGCCTGCCGATGCTGATGCAAAGGTGGGAGGAAGAGCTGAAGCGGATGAAGCGCGAGAAGATTGCGATGGATGCGCAGGTGCTCGACCCACGCCGCCTGGCCAACATGATGGTGTTCTACCGCTTCGTCATGTGCTTCTTCCTGCGCCAAGTAGATGCCAACAAGGCGTTCCCTCAGCAGCACTTCACCATGCCAGAGGAGACCAGCGACAAGCTCCCCGAAAACTGGTGCATGCTCCCGGAGTTTCTGGTCGAGGACCCCATCGAGTTCATTGTCTTTGCAACCACCTACTTCCCAGACACCCTTACGGACAGCACGTCGCAGGTGGGAATGGGCGATCTGCGCACATTCGACGACGTCCTGCCCCTGTTCCTCGTCACCTTCCTGGCACGCCCAGCCTATATCCGCAACCCTTATCTGAAGGCCAAGCTGGTTGATGTTTTGCATATGCTTACGTACCGCGACCCGCGCGAGGATGACGACTACGTGGATACGCTGGGTGGCAATTTGCCAGGAAACCTGCGCCTCCACCCGGCGATTTACCAGTTCCAAAATGTGCTGGACCACAGCGAGGTTGCCAAGACATACCTGGTCCCCGCCCTGCTGCGCTTCTATGTGGACATTGAGCAGACTGGAGCTAGCTCGCAGTTCTATGACAAGCTCAATATCCGCTACTATATTGCGCGCACCCTGCGGTCGCTCTGGGCCCGCGGGCCTGTTCATGTGCAGGCTACCAAGAGGTTCTTCTCGCAGCAGTATGTAGACAGCCAGTCGTCGTCAGCGACCACTACGGGCAGCCAGCGGAAGGACCAGCAGGTGATTGAGGAGTTTGTTGCACGCCTGATGACGGACACGACCTATCTGCTGGATGAGTCGCTGGGCAAGCTGGCTGAAATCCACGAGATCGAGAAGAAGCAGAGCGAACGGGCAGCAGAGGAGGAGACAGGAGGTGAGGCAGATGAGGCTGTGAGGGACCAGGCCAGTCGCTTGCAGGAAGCTGAGCGGATGGCTAGCTCCTATGTGTCTTTGGCCCACGAGACGGTGCATATTCTGGCGTTCCTATCGCGGCTGGTGCCCCGGCCATTCCAGGCTGGCGAGGTTGTGGATCGCCTGGCGGCCATGCTGAATTACAACCTGCAGCTGTTGACGGGACCCAAATGCTCGAACCTGCGTGTACGTGACATGCAAGCGCGGTTCTCGTTCAACCCCCGCGTGCTCTTGTCGGAGCTCACCAGCGTGTACACCCACTTGGGGCTGCCTGCCGAACACACTCGTCGCGATGGAGATGTGGTGGCGGCAGGTAACGGCAACTCTGCCTCTATGTCAGGCTCCTCGTCCCCGTTGCTTTCGTCCGAAGAGGAGAGCACGCGAGCCATCGAAAGGTTTGTTGCGGCAGTGGTGGAGGACGGCCGGTCGTACTCGCCTGCACTGTTCCAAAAGACGTACGAGATCCTCGAGCGCCGCTCGCTCAAAAACGCAGAGTCGCTCCAGAAGCTCCAGCTGTTTGCGCAAAAGTGCCAGGCGGCAAAGGTCGACTCGAGTGTCAATGAGTATTTGGAAGGCGAGGCACCCGAGAAGTACTTGGACCCCATCATGGCGACGCTTATCTTGGATCCGGTCAGGCTGCCCACGTCGGGCGAGGTGATGGACTTGGCGGTCATCAAGGGCCAGCTGCTGAACGATCCTAGGGATCCGTTCAACCGCGCGCAGCTGACAGTGGACATGCTGGTGCCGCTGCCGGAGCTGAAGGAGGAGATAAGGGCGTGGAGAGAGGCGAGGCTGAGGGAGTACTACGCGACCAAGCAATCGGAGCAGTAGGGCGATTCCGATCCGCTTCTCCTGTAAACAGCCCCATTTGGCGCTGGTCAATGTTGGGAGAGATTGGCGCTGATAGATTTTTTGGCTCTTGCGGATAAACAACCGAATATATCCATTCCAAGCTCTGCAAGGCGCGGGTTCTTTGGTGTGGCTGTGGCGGTGGTTGGTGGTTGGTGGATGGAAGCAGTCTCTTATCAATCTGGAGTGCGCGTGCTGGCTGATAAGGCATCCGAGAGGCAGCTGCACTCGCAGCACGCATACGCACAAGGAGGTGTTCAGCGAGTATTGTGTTTATTAGAGGAGCTATGATACAGAGGGGATAAAATGGATATCATTATAGTACAAACGAAATGAGACGGGCATACGCGCTGCGCTTGTTTCTGGAGTGGGGGCGCTCTTCTTGGGAGCCAGCCGCCGTCAGTAGGCAGACGCGCCGAGACCGTACGCCTGCTTTGAGCTGCTGAGCTGAGAGGTCGACGACTTGATGGTAAGCGAGTTTCTGCCGCGGTACGAGTATCTTCTGGTCTTCTTTGGGGCAGAGAGCTCGCGCTGGGCCATTTCGTGGTGTCTGTTGTCAAACATGATGTGGTCGTAGTAGAGGTCCATGCAGTCGCACTCGAATCCACAGCAAGAGCACTTGATCATCTTCAAACGGGTGTCAGAAATAGGTGTGGGATAGCTGAGAAAGCCTGCGCTGTTGCCAGAGCACGAGAAAAAGCGTATTATGCGTGTGGAGATGGAGATGGAGGAGCCACGACTGGGGAAGCAGAGGGAACAATCGGCTTGCAGCTGCAGGCAAAGGGGGCCATTTAAGTACTTCAGCGGAGGACGCCTGAGAAAAAGCTGGGTGTGGAGAAATTACCGCCGGTAGCGCAAAACCAAACACCCGAGGGAACCCGACAGGGAAGGCAGCACAAGCAGGAGCAGCATCTTGCTGATAAGGAAGCGCAGGCGGAAATCGCATCTGGCACCTGCCTCCCGCCTTTCGCCAGCTGCGCGCCCATGCAAACGCAAATGCACGCCGTGACCGCTTTTTTTCGCTGTAAATTTTCACAAGCCCGCAGACCGCGCAAGTCAATTGGCCCGCAAATGCGCCGCCATGCTTCGTCTGCGCAAATACCCACTGCAAGCTTGTGTTGGGGGGAGCGTAGCAAGAAAAAAAGCTTTTCTGTCAATCGCCCGCTTTCGGTGGGCGCCTTCCTATTTCGTGAAAGCAGCACTGCGAACAGCAGGCGTGGGTTGGCAGCAGCTGGCGGGGGCGGCGGGGCTGCGCCTTGACAGGCTCTGTGCAACCACCAGCAGGCCTCGAGTGCACAAAAAGGTACACGGTGCCAAGTGATGCCTGTGCTATCTCGCCTCAAGCCCAGCAGCGGGCGTGCTCCTTTATCGAGCCTGGAGGGGCACTGACGAAAGCACATGCCCCTCGGTTTTTCGGTGCGGGGCGCCAGCGCTGTTTGGCTGGTACGCGCCAAGTTACACCTGCCCCCTACTCCCCCTCGCACACGATTCCTTTGCTGCTGCTTTTCATGTGTGCGTCGGATAGCTTTCAGATGGCGGTGCTTCTAGCGCTGACGGCTAGCGCCCGTGCTTGACCCTGTCCGCGGGACGAAGGCGCATATGGAAAATGTCTGAACAACGTGCATCTTGCGCCTTGGCTCTGCCTGGCAGGCTACCCGAGGCCGCATTCAGCAGCAGTAGCAGTGTCTGCCATCCGCCTGCTCATTCGCCTGCTCATTTGCTGACAGCGCAGTGCCGGCGCACTCAAGCCACACGAGCTTCTCTGCTGAAGCACAGTAAATCCATTTAATCAGAAAATGTGCTGGCAGGGCCAACTATGCTGTCCGTCCCTCCCACCCCCATTTTCAAAACCCGCCGCCAGCACAAGGCGCTGCTGCCAAGCGATATTGCTGAATGCAAATGGGTCAAGGATGCGCGCCAGCCCGCCTTAGCGTGAAGCAAGCAAGAAACGTTTCCTTTCTGCCCGGAAGCGCAATAAATACATGTCCAGAGGCAGTAGCAGTGGATAGTACGGACTATTTCGAATTCGGTGTTTCAACGGTGAACACTTTGCTGCGCCAGAGGCAGATGTGCTGTTTGGCTCTGCGCACACCCTACCTCGATCGAATGCCGCTTAGTATTTAGCGTTTCCACGAGGACATGGCCGACTTGGCCCGAGCCTGTGACACCTCCTGCTTCCTCTGCTGCTCCTACTCGTCGCGCATTGCTCCATTCCATTATTTTGTGCATTGACTGCCTTGTTTCCTCTCTACCGCGCATCGGCTCAAGACCTCTTCGCCTGCCTGCCTTGACATTGAAGACACGCGCTACTCTCTTTCCTTGCTGTGCAACGAAAAGCGAGTGGTCGAATCAGCAGCACATATACGACTCGTGTGTGCAGAGAGCCCCTCATCTGGCCCTTGCATTTCGCATCCAGCACAACTGCCTCCCGTCCCTTTCGGATCCACACACAAAAGGTGCGCCGCCTCGTCATTTTTGTCTTTGCCAGTGCGCTGTCCAAATAATTCGCTGTGTATCCTCTCCGAATTCGATTATGTCCGTCGATTATTCATATCTTCCGCCATTGTCTGTTCTGCCATATTGTCCACTGCATGCTTCCCTTGTGCAAAGAATATGGCGAGTTCTGCATATGGGCTGCTAACACAATCTATGCTGCTTTTGCGTTCACTGTTGTTGTTGCTGGCTCAGCACATTAGGCAGACAGCAGCCCAGGTAAACAGCAGCAGCTTGCACGCTGCTACAGCCGCGCCACGCCTCCCTGTCTCGCTGCGCTAGAAATAGGATCTCGGTCGCCTCTCTCTCCTTATATAGTCACTCTGCTATTTTTTTCGTCTTTCAAGTTCCTTTCCTCTCTCGCTCTTTTCCCTCGTTACGCACACTCCACCTCCTTCCTTTCGCATCTCCCTTGCAACGCCGCCTCGGACCTATCCTTCTACGACATCTTGCGTGGGCCAAGCGCTTTATATTCTCCTATTCACGCACACTCCCGATCCTGCTCCCTTGTCCCCTCCCCCTTATTCCTCCCCTCACTTCACTACTCCCATCTCTTCTCGTTTCTGAAGTTTGACACTCCTGTTTTCTGGCTCCTTTGCACACTTGAGAAAGAACGAAAACATGAAGCTTTTCTCCGCTCTGAGCATTGCCACCCTTGCTCTCATCGCCTTGGTTGACTTTGGCACCGCCTATCCCGTGCGGCTGGACCGCCGGGATCCCGTCACCAAGGTAGTGGAATACGTCCACTATGGCGACCACCAGCCCAGCCCCTCCAAGCCGGAGCCAGCCAACTACCGCCCTGCTCCTCCCCCTCCCCAATACGAGCACGAGAGGCCCACGTACCAAGGTCTGGGACCCAATGACGAGCGCGAGGTCCTCTGCCTCGTCAACAAGGAGCGACGCCGCGTCGGCCTCCGCCCACTCGCCCTGCATCCAGCTGTGACTCGTGCAGCCTACGAGCACTCAGCGTACCAGTCGCGCATCCAGTCGATGACCCACAGCGACCCGCAGAACGGCCAGGTGGGAAGCAGACTGCAGCGCAACGGGTTCAACTTTGCCTCGGCAGCAGAGAACATTGCTGAGGCGCCGCATGCCTCAGCAAAGGAGGTCTTTGACATGTGGATTAGCGACCCGCCGCATTACGAAAATATCGTTGACCCGAATGCCACCTACATGGGCTTGGCCTGCATCAACGGGTTCTGGACTCAGGATTTCGGATCGTCGACAGACACCCGCGATGCTCCAGAGCACTCGGCGCAGGACTACTGCTGAAGTCCATTCAGCATCGATGCCCCCCCTTCTTCTAAGCGTCCTTACAATGCGCGAGATTTTCTCTTTTGTTGTACTGCTCCTTCAGGAAGGGGGCTTAGCAATGGCAAGCACATGTAGGATTGACACCATGCCACATATTCAGACGTGCTTTCTTTGCGCAAGGGCCTCTTGGGTGCACTTGTTGCAGCATGTATTTAGAGTGATCGAAATGAAAGAAAACTCGTTGGAGGGATGTGTAGGAGAAGAGGGCTATGTCGAGCGGGTGTGGCGAAGGTGTGTATTTTGCCATGCAGCATGGCATCTTTTAGGGCGGATGGAGCCAGAATAGTACATGTGTATGGAGTATCAAATGCTCGGTGCTAGTGAAAATGGGGGTGGGGCGTGGTTAGCACGCCAAAAGGCTTTGCCGCTTGGTGGACCGTGTTCTCCGCTGCTGCTGCCTGAGCTCGTCTTGCTCCTTCAGGCGCTTCTGCTCCATCTCGAAGTGCCGGCTGTCGAAGAGGAGGTGGTCAAAGTAGAGGTCGGCTGAGCTGCACTCAAACTCGCAGGTTCTGCACTTCATGGCTTGAAGGCGTGTGGGTAATGTGTGTAATGTGTGTGCAAGGGGAGAACAATTGGGTTTAAATAACAAGTACCAGACCAGTTATCAGAGCAAAATATAGCAGGGTATAAGCCACTAGTCAGACAGCGTGTACATGGAAGGTGGGTAGAAAGAGATGGGTGGGGAGGAACATGGGGGCTCGGTTAGAATATGCCCGAGGGGAAGGGAAAGTCCCATTGTTTATATACATGTCTTGCCACACAAAGCACGGCTGCTGCTCCCGGTAGCTCCCTATACGCATGCAAAACGTTTTCCTTCTTTGTGGGCGACAAGGTTTTTGCTAGCAGCGATCATTTCCCCGGCCATTTTGGCCATATAGACCCAGGGGCGGAGGCACGTAAATACCACTCTTCCCTCCGCGGCCGGGACGTGGCACTGCCCACGGCTGCTCGCGATTTGCGCTGCTGGCACATATTTGCTTTGCCTGGGCTGGCTGTCTGAGCGGCACTCTCGCCACAACGTGCAACTCCAAATGGCCGCCGTGCTATTACCGAGCCCAATGGCACAACAACAACAAACGCTTCGCAGGGGAACATGCAATGGCAATCCCGTCACGGGGCTCTGGCGAAGTTCCTCGCAACAGTCCCAAGGTCGGTGGGAGCCTGTTGGCACACACACACAGGCGCCATTATTAATAGAACACCACCTGCATCCCAGCACCGCCGCCTAAGCACACACAGCAGCGAGGGCGGCGGAGCACATCTCTCTCCGGTCTGCTTCCTTGTTGCCCCGACACATGTTTTGAAATGGCACCGCACTGATCACCCGTTTGAACATATGTGCAACATCCGCCTACATGACACACCGCCCGCCAGCCTTCATTTCCGCTACCACCGAGATATGCCGGTGCATCTTCTGATGACTTTCCTGATTTCCTTTCACCTTTCACACACGCATGTCCATGACACATACCATGAAATGAAAAATCACACTTGCTCCTTATCGTTGCATTTGCCCTGATGTGTGTACATGTATTGGATGATAACAAGTGCTCGATAATGCAGCGTGCAATTCATATGACACCCAGCTGGCTTCCTTTTTCACACGTGGGAAAATTTTTGTCTTGCCCGAGCAACAGCACAAACAGTGCTGTGTTTCTTTTTTTTTTTTGGAGAGGGCCACCGATGTTCGGGCAATGCCGCTACATGTGCAAATACAAGCGATAAGATGAGCACCGAGCACACACCATGCGCTTGCTGGGCGTAAATGTATCTGTGTGCATGTATTTTTTTTGTTTACCTAAAACAAGGCAAATTCTAGGCGCCGCTCGGCATATGAAAACAGGCGCAGCGCGTGCAGACTGCCTATTTATAAGTGTGGCGAAGGAGACCGATTGGGGAAAGGGGGATGGAGCAAGCATCATTGAGAACGAAACGAGAAGTCGACATCTATTAAAAGACGGCCAGGAGCAAGTTTGCAAGCTCGTGGGCTTGATGTCGCGCCAGCAGTCCACCAAGTGTGCATGTGCCTACTGCCAAGAGCGGAAAAGGAAAATACACATCCTGTGCGAAGCGCTGCCAAGTGCTACAGAAACGCCTTTGTCCGCGCATCAACCTCGTCCTCCGTCAGCTCCGTCAGCGTGCTCATGGCCTGCGCCTGGTCCCTGCCCTTCTTTGGGTCGCACCAGTAAAAGAAGACAGTGGCAGCAATGAACAGCGCAAAGCACCACACATACGCAAACCGCAAGTTGTGTGTTGCGCTGTTGATGCCAGCAGCCACAAGCGGGCCGATAAAGGCAGAGCCCTTGTCGGTGACGCGGAACAGGGAGAACATCTCGGCCTCCATCCCAGGCGGACACAGCTCAACGAACTGGGCCCTAGTCAGAGCAATTGTGGCACCATTGACAATCCCAAAGTACGCCACCAGGGGGAACAGCTCTGCCGAATGGCGCAGGCCCCAGGCCGTAGTGCCAAAGCCCACCATCACATAAACGCCCATCAGGATGCACAAAACACAAACAACAAGGATCAGCGTGCGCGTCCGCAGGTTAAACCTCTCCTGCACCAAGCAGAACCCAAAGGCGCCCATCATCGACGTGATCGGCGCAATCAAAATAGCCACAGCCAGCAGGCTCTCGTCCATGTTGAGCACTGTTTGGGCAAACAGACTGGTGACGGTGTTTACTGTGTTCATCGAATCGGCCAGAAGGAACCACCCAACCAGGAACTTGAGTGTCTCGGGCAGATGCCACACATCCATGCACGTCTGCTTGAACGATTTAATGGGGAGCACGAGTTTGTTGGTTCCCTCGGGCAGCGGCGGCCCTGGGCGGTCCCTCAGGTGGAAATAGGGGTAGACCGAGAACACCAGCCACCAGACGCCAACTATGGCGCTGCCGACCATCATTGCGTACAGCTGGTCGTTGCTCATGGCTGATAGGACGCCGACGCCAATGCCCAGTACTACGACGGCTGCAAGGTTCATCCACAGGTTGCCCAGCGCCGACATCTTGTTTGTCACAAACTCCTCGACCACATGCGGCGCAAACTTTGCGTCCCAGTGCGCCTTCTTCGTCTTCAGCAGCTTCGTTCGTTTCAGTACGCTGGGAATATCGTCCGTCTCGCCTCGCAGGTTCGCCAGCCTCCTAAACACTGTCCGTGGGTGCGCGCGAGAAAGCAGCGGGATATACGCGTAGTAAAACACCAGCGAGCACCCGTACCCGATGCTCCCCAGCGTATATAGGGCAGCAGCCGTGTTTATTAGGGAGGACCGGCGAACACCCAGGAGGCAGATGCAAGAGGCACCGCCAAATATCGCGAACAGAAACATCATGCGCTTGCGGTTCTTCGAGTGGTCGGCCAGCGTGCCCATGCTGATGTACATGATGGCCTGGATCAGACTGGCAATGGTGGTTATGTACAATGGAAAGCTTGCCGTATCGATCCAGTGCCCAGCCCACCGGTAATCGCACTTGTAGTTTGTTGCGTTGTAGTCGCATGGCGTCTCGTGATCCAACTCGTATCCCTCCATGGCTGCCATGAGACTCAGTGCCGTCGACATGTAAAGCCCAATGATGCTTGTGTTGAATGGCTCTGTCTACACAGACGTAGTAATTGGACATCAGGGAGGCAATGTTGGTAGGGTGCATGTCAGGGGTTGCGCACTTTTGCTTATGCTTTTCTCGCTAATTTGTGTGGTGGTGGTGGTGCATACAGCAATACCGTAGAGATACCATGCCCACAGCTCCTTGCGGGTGACTGGCGTGTCGCCAGACAGCTTTACTATGTCCTGTGAGAGCGATCCTGGGCTGGGTGAGGCGACGTCGCTTATATTGCCTTCCACGCTCTGGCCATCCTCGCTGGCCTTTTGGCGCAGGTTCTCTGCAACGCACTGCTCTTCTGTCTCGTACATGAGCGCTGCTGTATAAAGGTACTGGGTGGTGTCTGCAGTACAAAAGGGAGGATGTATTAGCGTGTTTCTAGATATGGCGTGGCAATGGGACAAAGGTAGAAAAAAAATAGCGCCAAAGAGAAAAACGAAGCCGCTCTGTAGAGAAACCTGCAGTATGACCAAACCCACGCCTCGTCGTCATCGTTTTCTCATGGCTTGCCTGTGGAGACAGGAGGAAATAAACGCCATGTTAGAGATGAGCGCTCTTTTCTACGCTGCCATTTGTCTTCTAATACAACCTGTTCCATGTGGAATATTCCCTACCATCCAATTGGGCTTGCCGGTGTGCCGTTGGGATGAGGGAGCAGGAAAAGCGGCACACTCTTCAAGAAGCTCCCTTCCCCGCACTCGACGCCCTCCCTGAGCACGGCAATGAACAGCCTGAACAGAGTTGGGTTTCTTTGTTGCGCCGTTTACCGATCGGCACGCACGGCTGCCGTCCACCTGACCCAGCCAGTGCAGGTGCCATTGATGTGAAAAAAAATCAAAAGCAGAGGTGCAGCCTCTCTGCAAGTTCTCTTTCAGCTGCACCTGGTGCTTTTGGTGATCGCCCCCTCCGTCCACACACATCCCAATGGTAAACAACAGATACATGCTGGAAAGGTGGGAGCGAGCACATAGAGGCGCAAACCGTCGTCTGACCCGACACGTATTAGCTACTGCTTTGGAGGGCACTCGGAAAGAAACGAGGATTCGGGTGTGGCATGATGGGCCCTCTCTTTTTTTTTTTTTTGGAGTGTACTCTGTGATCTGTGGAACCACACTTGGGCCGAATCAAATGGCACCGATGAGGCGCATCTGTCGCCAGGGTGGTGACGAGAGCTTGGCATGCAGTGAGTGCCAGCCATGCTGAGCACAGAATTAACTATGCAGAACAGCCTCGTGGCAGGATTCTAGCTGATGGATGCCCATCGGCAAGTGAAGGCACAGCTGAACTCGAAAGTACGGGCATTTTACATGACATTGCATCTCCACACAGCACCCTGCTTTGGGCAGATTCTGGGGGGTACATGCAGTTCTAAATGCCCTGATGCCTGTGCAAAAACGCACAGGATTGCAGGCAGCTTTGTTTACAGGTAAATCCTTACAGGACTGCGAGCATTTGAGATGTATTCAGGACCTAGACAGGTTGCTTTTTCCCTCCTGCAGTCCAGCCCTGGTGGTTGAGCACGCCTTGTTGATTCCTTCGGTTTCCTCAACTGCAATACAGACATGTACTGCTGGAGCCATGACTCGGCATGCTGCCCGGCTGGAGAGCCAATGTCAAGCACCAGAGTGGGCAGAAGCTGCTATGTTGATGGGCCTGCTGTTCGGCTGAGGTGCACTGAAGGGAATGTCTCGCAGCCCTAACGACTGGCAGCTGCTGGGGGGACTATATATGGCACAGGTATGGATTGGAGGCCATAGCGCACAAAAACACAGCAGCTGAGGATGTGCATCGGGAGATCTACGAGCAAAAACAAGCACAAGGGTTGAGGTAAAGGCAAGGACTGGTTGCAATAGCAAATGGGATACAAAAACCACTGCTTCTTTTTAAAGCGGCAGGGAGGAGCAGGCTCCCTTTGGTCCCTACACTTTGCATATCCATTTACTACCATTTTTCAGTTTCATCCAGTCTCTATCCCTATTCATTTTTGTCTGTTCGGCCATTTTCATCTTTGAGAAGCAGCCCGGATAACATTATACGCATCTAGCCGACAATATGAGGCAGCCAGCGCTACTTGCGATTCTCACACTCATCCTGGGGATGGTGTTTCCATCTAGTGGGAGTTCATCTAGTCTCAGCAAGCGGCTGATGGACACCTCGGCAGTTGCTGGGTTCAGAGGCGCTCTGCTGGTTGTTAACGGCAAGCAGACGACATGTGAAATCGCGCTAATGGACAATCGCTCCGGGTATGTCGCTGCCAGCTGCTTGGAGTTCAATGGCGACCGAGTGAGCTACAAGGCGACCTACGAAGTATACATAGACAACGGGCCCAAGGTTTCACCCTCGAAGTTCAAAGTGGATGAGCTCGATGTCCATCCCTCATTCAACCAGACAACATATGCCAACAACATCGCCGTTGTCCAGTTCAACATGGCCGAGCAGCAGCTGTGGAAAAACTACATTGCCGCAGTGCGTGTCGAGTGGGACGACCTGTACTATACGCGCAGGACATTGTCCAACGTGGATAAAGTTATGTGGAATACGCCTACTGTCGAGGCGCAATTTAATGACAGCGCCGATTGTGCCAGTGCTAACGACCTCTACAAGCAGAACACAAATGGATTCTTCTGCACGAACACGAGCACGGTCTCCATCTACAACAGCACCTGCCATATTCCCTATGGAAGTGTATATGCCGTCGTTCAGCCCAAGGATATGGCCATTGCCGCTGTCTATAGCCACTCTTCGGTATATGGCCCGAGTATGTGTGCAGATGACCGCCAGCTCCACTACTATACCATCCTGGCAAACTACGTTGCCTGGACCGCTGGCGTCATCAAGCGTCCTGTCAACACATTTAGGCACACCTCAAATAACTGGGGTTCGACCAGCACATTTACGATGAACGCGACATCAATGCCAAGCACCTCGGGCGTTAGCCTCTTTTCAGGCGACATATACTCACGGGAGGCTGTGGTAGTGTCGCCTTCCAGCTCTGCGGCAAGCTCCACACCAAGCACCGCCGTATCGGCATCGCCAAGCTTGTTGGCGGCTTCTTCTGTGGACACAACCTCCGCTGCAAAATCTACATCCGCTGTGGAAAGCTCGTCTGGCCACTCGGCATCTGCGAGTAGCAGCAACGGGATATCCAAAAATGCCATCATCGCTATTGCGGTTACAGTGCCCATTGCAACGATTCTGATCATCATAGGGCTGTTCTTCCTGTACAAACGGTGGTATAGGCAGCGCAACGAGCAGATGTGGGATCCCAACAGCGAGCGTAGAAACATCAACGCAATGCATATTATGAACGAGCTTGGTGGTGCTTCAGGGGACAGCGACTTGCCTGCATATGAAGACCAGCTGTCCAGAAATGGCTCCAAGCACACTGCTGACAACAAGACCTGATAGCATTGATATCCTTTCCATTCCCCTGGTTTATTTCAGCTGGGTTTTCATAGAGGCCACATGTATAACCACCGAAATACACGCTTTATGTGGAGCTGCAGTACTTTGGTGCCTGGAAGAAGTAGAATACACGCTTGCGCACGACGAGAGCGAAAACAATGGCGACACGATTGAGGCAAACAGTGACGAAAGCTATGCCATGAGTAAGATGTCGCCAGTGGATACCCAAAGCATCAAGTTATTTGCTGGAGGCAGCGACCTGCCTGCCTATGACAACCAGCTGTTTGGAGATGCTGCCATGCCAAGGCACGACAACAAGGCTTTATAAATCGACAGTACATTGTTCACGCTTCACATGATCCCTTTTTTATTTTATTTTTACAATGCAGCATACTTCCATACCTGCATCATGTATATGATTGCGAGGGAGACATGTGCTATAGAAACAGCGGTACTATCAAAATGGGAGGGTTCAGTGAAGCAGAGCAGGGCGGTTCGTGGAGCAGCGGCTAGTGTGGAACAAGAAGCCTGCTTCGCCCTCGATGACCGTGCTGCAAGTAGGGCACAAGTGAGCGCTGATCTTGTTTTGCCTGAGTGTGCGCTTGGGTCCAGTACCAGGCTGCGGGGCGAGTGCTTCTGCTACAGCAGCCCTTAGAGCATCGTCGCTGGCATATTTTTCGTTCTTCTGCTGAAGCTGCTGTTGGCTGATCTTGGCTGTGTCCATGTCCATTTTTTTTTAGTGCAAGTGTTTTGCAGGAATAGGTGGTGCGAAATGGAGACTGTGTGTGCGCGTGTGTATGTGTGTGGAAGAAGGCAGTGAGAGAAGGGAGGCAAAAGCTGTGTCGCGCGTACACCGAGTACACTGGCTGCTTTTTTATATCGCCCGTGGCTTGGGTAGCGGTGAAGAAAAATATATCCACGCTCTGCAGCTGCTGTCGGCATTTTTTTTTATGTTAGCAGCTACAGCATTGGCTTTCCAGTACTCTCGATTCCACGTGAGCAGGCTCAGTGAGCAGAATAGGCACAGACAGCTGGTGCTGTTCTTGTCAAGTGTTTGGTACATCAGTCATCCAGTCAGGTGACCGGCATCTCTGCCCATCTGCCAAAAAAAATAAAAACGCGCGCTCGTAACTGCTAAAAACGTAAACCACGTGGGCATGTCATTAAATAAGAACCTTTGAGGAGGCGTCGCTTGGTTCCAGCCGAATAGTACGCCGTGAATAGTATTTGCGGAATATCAGGGGCAAGCTCTGTCTGGCAGTCTTGCGGTTTCTGGTTTCGGTGGTGCTGTGTGTACCAAGGCTTTTCTCTTCAGAGGACGGCCCGGGTGTCTTGGATAGCAGGGCGGCTCTCTTCGTCTTTTGCCACTTAAGCAAGTAGAACAAGCCAGCGCCGACAATGGCTACTGCCACTGGAATGCCCACAGCAAACCCAATTGTCTGGCCCTTTGTTAGGCCAGAGGTGTTGTCCTGAGATGCAGAAGCAGTGGGCGAAGGGCTTTGTGCAGAGTCATCCGAAGAGGCACTTGAGGTGATTGCAGACGTGTCAGAAGAAGAGCTTGCTGTCGTCGGACTTGAGGAGGAAGGATCAGTGGTTGCCAGCAACCTACTGATTGCATTTTGTGACCAATCCCCGCCATACACAGTCACGCCGTCGATGGACATGGCCTGCGGCAATGCCATCTTGTACCCAGGGTCGTTGTTAGGCTTGAACCTGTCGTCGGCGATAGACTTGTTCACCGCCCGGCGCAGGACGCTTTCGGCGAAACTGACGTAGTTCGTAAGTATCGTGTAGTAGCTCAGCTGGTTTTCGCCATTTACGTCACATGGGCTATTCCCTGAAGACGCGGTATGGCTGTAGATGGCAGCCGCTGAAACGTACTTGCTGGATTTTGCATAGGCGATGCCAAATGGAATCCCACAAGTGTGGGTGTCATAGGTCGTGTTCTGGGCCCACCCGCCGCACAGGAGGTCGTTGGAGTTTGCAAAGTAAAGGTTGGACATTGCAGCGCAGTGGTCGTCAGACTGGAAATGCGACTCGATGGACAGCTGGCCCCACTGCAAGCTTTCGACGTCAAGCAGCAGCTTTCTGGTATATGCGATGCTGGTCCACGATGAGCGGTCCATGGCGATGGGTGTGCCGATTTCATCGCTGGTGTTGGTGCCGCTAAGCTCGATTACAGCAATGTTGTTGGCAAGAGTGTCTGGGCTGTATGACGGGTGCAGGTGGATTTTTATGACTGCTGCCTGCTTTTGCTGGCCCTGGCTGTTGCTCAGGAACACTTTGTAGGTTGTTCCGGTGTTCTGCTGAGCTCCTATGTAATCCAGGCAGCTGGCGGCCACGAAGCCTGAGCTGCCATCAATGGGCACTACGGAGCACGTTGTTTGGGTCCCGTTCTTAGTCAGAATGCCAGTGTAAAAGCCTGCAACATCAGAGTCTGACAGGGAGTCACTTTGCCTCTTTCCATGCTGGCTCGGATAGCCGTGGACTGTCTGGAGGGCGGAGTATGCAGTTAGGAGGTATGCAAAGATGGTCGTGTAGTTCATGTTCGTGAAAAATCAAGGGTCGTGGGTGGTAACAATGCAGTGCAGATGAAATGGAATGAAAGGGGCGAAGAATGCAGTGATAGGTGATGCGGAATGAAGAAGAGTGAGGGTTAAGGGTGTTGAAAAATGAGTGAGATGACGATGAGATGAGGAAAGGCGGAAGAGAGAAGAGAAAACAGCGGAGAACAGCCCAAATCAGCTGAGTCCTTCTATACTCGTTTGCCCACGAGTGTTTACCACGTCTATATTATTAGAACTCCATAAAAAGAACGATCGGCGCTTTTTGAAAATACAAGTTTTCCCGCTTGCTTATTTAAAATACAAGGTGTTCGTGAATCGGATGCACTCGGGGCATTAGCCCGCATTAACACGCATGAAAAACAGAATTGACAGTGCGCTGGGACCTCGCTGGCCAAGATGTGCGGGCATACAGAAGGTGTCCTGGTATCCTTGCCCACTTGTTGGCCACCTTGGGCTTCTGCAAGTTTCATTCCTGTGCCAAGAAAGCTCAATGCACCCAAAAACTGATTTCCCCACACGCCCAGCAGTGCTAAGGAAAGCGGTCTGTGGATCTTCCTTTCCGATTACCCTTTATTCCACTCTGTCACTCACAGCAGCACCAAGCGGAGCTTTAGCGCGGCCCCGCCATTGCTCCCTTCCTACGGAGGCCGATTCCTCCGCTCCTTGGTGTCTTGATCAGCTGGATTTGGCCGCAACAGGTCTGGATCCTTGCCAATACTAGAAATAGTACGGCCTAGATTGAAAGACCATCCGCCCCTTTTGCTTCAGCGAAGTATTGAAGCACCGGAGCAAAGCCGTGGCCCCCTTTGGCTAGGCCGTTGGATGCAATTAAGCGAGCATGTATATATCCAGGCCGAGCGCGGCGTCGTTGGGATATTTGAACAGCGAAGCCTTAGGCTCGAGCTGCGCAAGAATGGGCTTGGAAGACAGGCAAAGAACATTAATGAGGAGGGCTCGTTCCATACATACACAGCTAAATAGCAGCATATTCATTCACAGCCATGGCATATAAAAGGGCATGGCATGTCGTGCCAAAAGCTGGCGTGTCAATCGTATTTACTCTTTTTGGTACCGATACTATTGTCCAGCCACACGGGGTAGTGAACTCGCATTGATTGGTGTCTGCACCCTACAAGAGAGCTTTTAACTTCTCTCCATCTTGTCCATATCTCTCTTCATCCTAACTATATAACTGCCCTCCATTGCTGCGCATTTTCTCAATCATGGCACCCGCTGCCAAGCCGACTTCCTTGCCTTTCGCTGTCTCTGCGCTGTCTAGCAGGCAGCTCGAGTTCCTGGCTCAGATCTCTGCCGCCTTTGCAGTCTCTGATGAGCAGCTGAGCGC
>MU603965.1:113240-148861 GCA_025201845.1 Martensiomyces pterosporus
CCACAACCTCCACCACCCAGGTCTTTATCGCCTCGCCTGCCAGCACCCAGTGTGTGTCCAGCTTCTTTGAGTTCGTTGCCTACTGCATCCGCGACTATCTACAGACCCACGACCTGGAGAATGCTGCTGCCAGCAAGCCCCTGCCCTTGGGTGTCACCATCGCGCTCCCAGTTGCCGAGTGCGGCTCTGCCGAGTGCATCAAGTGCCAGGTGTCTGAGGTGACCAAGGAGGACTCGCTCGATCTGACTGGCGGCGACATTGCGCGCAGGCTCTGCGACACGATCCTGCGCAACCACCTCCCCGTGCACATCACCTCGGTCACCAACAACGTCGTCAGCGCACTGGTCGCCGCACAGCACACCGACAAGACCACCCGCGTTGCTGCCTCGTTCAACCACGGCGTCAATGCCGCGTACTACGAGAAGCTCCACAACGTCGAGAAGATCAACCCCGCCGGAAGTGCTCACGACACCGACGAGGTGGCCATCAACACCGAGCTCGGCCGCTTTGGCTCGTCCACCGAGTCGCTGCCGCTCACCATGTGGGACCACCGCATCGACCGCGAGTCGCGCAACCCTGGCCACCAGGCATTCGAGAAGATGGTTGCCGACCAGTACCTCGGCGAGATCGTGCGCAACCTGATCACCGACTTCATGGACAGCCATCTCCTGTTCACAGTCAGGTGCCCAGTCGAGAAAATCAGCAACAACTACTCGTTCCACACGGCATACATGGGATCCATCATGGAGGACGAGTCCGAGGAGCTCAGCACTGTTGACGGAATCTTCGCTGCGGAGTACGGCATTGCCACCTCGCTTGGCGACCGCCAGATCATCCGTGCGCTGTGCGAGACCGTTGCCACCCGTGCATCACGCCTCTCTGGCGCAGCGCTTGCAGCCCTTGTTCTGAAGAGCAACGCCAATCCCAGCTCTGCGTCGGTTGCTCTCAGCGGCGCTCTGTTCGACATGAACCGCAAGATGTACGAGAACACGATTGCTACGCTGCAGGAGCAGCTGATCAAGGCGTCTGCCGCTCAGGCAAACATCCACTTCCAGCGCCGCAATTCGGACCTTATTGGCGCTGCGGTCAATGCTGTCTGCGTCTAGCTCCAGTGTGATCCACGTTTCGTCTTTCCGCTCTGTGTAAATACCGTTTTCAAATGCCGGGCCGTGAGGGCCCATGTCTATTTTCAACCACCACAACCTAAAAATAAAGCCTCAGCATTCCTTTCTCACGTTGGTGCGTGGCGTCACGCCCATTGAACTAAGGAGCCAGCAGCGAGACTCGGGTATGCCGTGGGCCACATGGGCTGCGCAACAGAATTCTTTTCTGGCCGACACTTGTTTCTTCCGCGCCGTGCGACGGCTGCCCGCTCACTAGCCCTCATCCTAGCGGGACACGCTCTGGCAATATAAAACAGCACGCGTGGAGGAAAGGGCGAGGGCGTGCAGCGAGTCTGGACAAACAAACGCAGCACCCTTTATTCACACGCCTCCGCCTATTCTTTGCTCTCTATTCTACTCCTCGCTCTTCAAGACACTTGCAAGCAACAGACACAACGCACTCAATGTCGTCGAGCAACTACGATATCCCTGATGCGTCTGACGCCCAGAACAAAATGCTGGCCAGCATTGCGCAGGACTTCCAGACCAGCGATGAGCACCTCGAGGCCGTCGCAAACGAGGTCTACGGCTACCTGAGCGCCGGACTGCAGAACGACGGCGCACCTAGAAGTCTCCCGAGCCACATCTCCTACATCAGGCCCGAGATCATCCGGGACATCAAGCAAGCATCCAGAGATGGGTGCGTCGCCCTCGGTCTTACCATCAATACCACTGCCCAGCGTATCAAGATCGCCAGCATCACGTTCGACAGGACCGGCGGCGACGCCATCAACAAACAGATATTCCTCCCGCAGGCACCAATCAACACTGCCAGCGACTTCTTCGAAGCAGCCGCCACCGACGTCGCAGTCTTTATCAACTCGCACAACCTGGCCCCTGACCACGGCCAGCCGCCGCTCTTGATGGGAGTCACAATCGACTTGCCCCTGGAGGAGACTGGAAAGAACAACGGCAGGGTGGTGGGAAGCGGCAGGAAGTGCCCAAGCATCTTTGAGAACGTCGATATTGCCCAGGGCCTGAACGCTGTCCTGATCAAGAAGCACCTGCCTGTGCGTGTCACCTCCACCACAAACTGCGTTATCAGCACCCTGGTTGTCTCGCAAAATCGGTTCCACAACACAAGCGTTGCCCTGATCCTCAACCACGGCGTCAACGCAGCCTACTACGAGGCCACGTCGAAGATTGCTAAAATCAGCGACACGGAGCTGGGCAGCAGCAACTCCCGCATCGCCATCAACACTGAGCTTGCGCACTACGGCAAGGGCTCCCAGGTGCTCAAGCGCACGCAGTGGGATAACCGCATCGACCGCGAGTCCGAAAACACGGGCGACCATATCTTTGAGAAGCTGGTGGCGGACAAGTATCTGGGCGAAATCGTGCGCAACCTAATCACCGACTTCATGGACGCCCAGCTGCTGTTCCCCAGGAATGCCGATGCGACTACATTCAGCCAGGGATACTCGTTCTACACCTCGTACATGATCATCATGGAGGACTGCTCGCCCGATCTCTGCGAGGTTGGCAATCTGCTGGCTGCTGGATTCAACATCCAGTCGTCGGTCGTCGATCGCCGTATCGTCCGCGCGTTGTGCAAAATCGTTGCTATGCGGGCTGCGCGCCTTGTTGGTGCTGCCTGTGCTGCAATCGTCAAAAAGAGCTCGGAGGCTCTGCCGAACCCCGAGCCTGTCGTTGCTTCGATCAGCGGCCAGCTCACGGATATGAACCAGCCGTATGTCCAGTGCGCTATCAGCACAGCAGAGTCGCTGATTGCCGGATACGGGCTCGAAAAGGCAACATTCTACATCCTCGGCGAGGACGGGTATACTGTTGGCGCAGCACTGACATCGCTGAGCAGATAGCTAACTGTCTCTGCGCGTTTTCAGATATTCTAGGTGCTGTTCCTTAATTATTTGTTTTCACTTTTGTCGAATGCCGACTCTAGCTTGAAGCCCGCCTTCAAATGCCCCAGATCTTGATAATGCCATCTGCATCGCCGCTTAGCAGCGAGTTTGCGCCCTGTCGCCGCACCCTTGTGACCGCCGCATTTCCAGAGCTAATGGCCCTAGTCTGCGATCTGCTGTGGTGCGTGTCCATCAGGCCAAAGTCCGATGCAAAGCCATCATGCTGCATTGAGTTGCTCTGGTAATGGTGCAGCTTGCTATCTCTCGCAGCGATCCAGCACTCGGCAGAATACGACCCATGCGAGCTATTGCCCAGCACAAGCTGGACATCCGTCACGGGGCTGCCGAACGTCAGCGTCTGCAGGACGCGTCCCGAGCGAAGGTCCCAGAGGAGTGACGTGCCATCGAGTGACCCCGTGAGGACGGACTGGTCATCGAACTGCAATGACGTGATGGGCTGCGTGTGGCCAAAAAACTGGCGATGCGCCTGCGCAGTGCGCAAGTCCCACAGCCGAAGGGCTCCATCCGCCGTCCCTGTGGCCAGCGCAAACTCATAAAACTGCAGGGCGCCGATAAAGCCTGCGTCGCCGTCATCCGTGCCACGCTTTGATCCGCCAGCAGCCATAGGCGCAAATGGCACAGGCTGTCTGGGCGTCATTGTCGACCGACCCAGCGTTCGAGGCGACGCCCATGGCAGCAAAGCAGGCGAACCAGCGCCGCGGTTTGCTAGCCGCACTGACTGCGACTCCTTTGCGGCCCAAGTGACGTTGATCGCTTGCCGCAGCGACCCGGTAGACAGGTCCCACTCCCTTACGGTCTTGTCCGCACTGCCCGAAATTAGCGTACCCTCGGATGCCTGGAAGCAAGTGACGGCATCAGTGTGCCCGATAAACGTGTTCTCGCAGCACAGCTCCAACGGGGGAACGTGTCTGCATATCGTAGGCGAAACGAGAGGCGTGGTCGACTGCAAGGTCATAATGGTCCGTGGCTGCCTCGGGTGGGGATGTGCTCCACCGGCACCAGGCTTTACAAGATCGCCTGAGGACCCAGCGGAACGTCTAGGGAACATCATGTTGTCTTCGTCATCGTTGCTGGCGGCAGCAGCAGCATCTGCGTCGAGATCCAGGTCGCCATCACTGTTCAGCATGCCGTGCTCCTGCGAGAGCGCTACATACTCTTCACGCAGAATCCTTGTCGATGGCTGGGGCTGCACGGAGTCGAACATGGACAGATCCCACATGCGAATGCGGCTGTCGTTCGAAGCAGATATCAAGAACCGGTCGTAGAACTGCACGCCGCGGATAACGTCGCCATGCCCGCTTATCGTGTATTTGCACTCGCCTGTGTCGCTGTCCCAAACGCGCACTTGCGTGTCTAGCGACCCTGATGCAACAAGACCCTGGATCGGGTCATAGTCGATAGAGGTGATCGCAGCGTAGTGGCCCTTAAACAGCTGCCTAAGTCTCCTTAAGCGGGGCACGTCATCCTGTTCATACACAGCCCCGTCGCCTCCCTGGTCTACATCACTGCCATCGTCGCTGACATCCTCGACAGTGGTTTTTGCGCGCTGTTTAGAGTCGCTAGGAGATAAGAGCCCATCGCTGCTTTTGCGAGCCAAACAGCCACGACCCTCGACTTCGTCAACAGCCACATCGCTTTCCTCTATCTCACGCTGCTTGCGCTCCTGATCGACTGCGGCAATCCGCCCATCGATTTCTTTGCGATCCGAGATAGCCTCCATGATCCTGTCATCTATTTCACGCAGCCTTTGCACAAGCTGCTTTCTCGCTTTCTCCAGCCGCCTGAGATAGTCGCTGTACTCGCCACGGCGCTCCACCAGAACCTCATGCACCATATCGTCGGGCGTGCTCTCCAGCATTGCGTAAAAGTCGTCGGCTGCCAGCTCCAGCGGTGCAGTCCCTTCGTCCACGTACGACACAATCGATGACCTGCGGTCATCGCCGTCTTGCCTCAAGTGTGTGTGAAGAGACCTACGCTGCCGCTGGCCAGTGCCTCCAGTCTGCGAGTCAGTGCTGTCTCTCCTGCTCTCCTTCCTGTGCTCGCCCTCCAAGAACGCATTAAACCCGGAGAGGAGCGATGGCGTGGCAGAATCCAAAGGCGGTGCTTCTGCCAGCATGGCTTCAGGCGATATAATTTGCGGCCGGCGGCTACTGCCAGCCCTGTGGTTGCTAGAGCTGTGCTCTATGCGCCTGGTTTTGCTGTCACGGCCTTCTAGCTGCCCGCGAAGGAGGCGGTTTATCAGTGACTGCGACCCATTCCGGAACAGTAGCTTGTTAATAAGGCGTGCTAGTAATCCCTGCGAGCTGTGGTTGCCATAGTACGCCGGGTCGAGGTCGCCCTCTGTTTCCATGCGTCGTAGGCTCATGCTTCCACCCCTTGGCTATTCGTTTTTTTGTTGTGAATCAAGAATCAGCGGCAGGAAAATGCGGTAATTCTATTTGAGCATAAAGACGGCGGATTCCATTCTAGGAGAGAAAGCAGAGATAGCAGGAAGGAGGGGGTGAGCAGCCTGGCGATTTTATTCACCGCCCCTTGCGCGACCCGTGAACGCCGACTGACCCATACGGCTCCTGGCTGGGGAATCTTCGCTCGGTGCTGTCTGTGGAGCTAG
This sequence comes from Martensiomyces pterosporus, assembly GCA_025201845.1. NCBI lineage: Eukaryota > Fungi > Kickxellomycota > Kickxellomycetes > Kickxellales > Kickxellaceae > Martensiomyces > Martensiomyces pterosporus. The sequence goes on from MU603965.1 coordinate 118,898, forward strand.
CTTTCGGGTTGTTAACCGCACAATAGCCGCATCGCTTGTGCTCATACCCACATTGTTATCAAGATCTCTCCAGATGGCATCAGCAAGCAGCGCACCTTCGATCCAAAAAGCTGCCGTAGCGTTCACAGGCGGCAAGGACTCGGTGCTTTCGCTGCACATGGTATCGGACAAGTTCCGCCGCATGCTTTCACAGACAAGCGCTGCGAGCAGTCTCTTGGACAGCGACCCTCTTGACCCAGTGGTTCTCGTTTCGTTCCGCCCGCGCAGCGAAGACGGATTCAAGGCGCACAAGTTTGAGTGGATGCAAATGCAAGCAGAGTCCCTAGGCCTACCGCTCGTTGTGAAGTACATTGGCGCTGAGCCCACGTTCGAGGACAGCTACCGGCGAGGAATCCGCGAGCTAAGAGAAGAATACGGCGTGGCCAAGCTAGTGTCTGGAGACATTGAGGATATCGGCGAAGGGTTTATGGACCGAGCAGCGACCAACACGGGTGTCGACCTGGTGCGTCCGCTGTGGAAGCGGCCCAGACTCGAGATCCTAGACTTGCTCGCGCGTATCGGCATCACTTATACCATCACTCTGACTAGGCTTGAGAAGCTGCCTGCGCCAGTCTCAAAGCGTCTTTTGGGGCATGTCATCACCACAGCGTACCTGCTGGAGCAGTTTGCTTGGTACGACGAGAACCACGAGCCGCTTGACCTGGGAAACAGCGTGGATTTGGCTGGGGAGTATGGCGAAATGCACTCGATGGTCCTGGACTGTCCCTTGTTCAAGTGCAGGATCGAGCATGTTGGAGGGAAGTGTGCTGTGCATGAGACCAAATACGGGTCGTATATGTACCTCGAGCCCAGTGAGATTGCTAGAGTGCAGAAATAAAAGCAAAAGCTAGTACCAGGCAGCTCGGTAGCTAGCATCTGCTGATTGCTATTCTAATTCCAGCGTAGCTGCACCGGCATGTCGCAATCCGCCTTCCTCGTTCTCATATCCTGCGAACCACATGTATACATGCTCCTTTATATACATGGGCATTCGGAACCATTCTCGGAGGATAGTGGGTGGGCAAAAGCGGGGCGACGAGTAGGAGCGCTGGGTGATATGCGTTCTCATTAAATAGTGGTGACGCCACGTTTAGCCTTCAACTGTAGTTCAATGCATGGGTGTCAGAGGGGATATGTGTAGTGTATAGCCATTTTATTAGTATTGCCAAGTTGCTCGTATAAATGCGTGTTGTAAATGCAGTAGAAATGGGAAAAAGGACACATAAAAGTGGAATTATACGCCTTTACATGTCCCCCGTATCCACAACACTATTTGCACATTCAGCAGAGAAAAGAGGCCTTGCCTTGTTGCCCGTATCCCCTGTAGAGAGGCCGCCGACGTGACTTTCTTGAATATTGCCATGCCGTGTCGAGCACACGCTCTCATCTCTTGGCTTCTTTTCGTACTGCTATCGCTTTGCTAATATTCCCTCCTATCCATTCATATACTATTCGCATTCAACAGCGGAATGCCCTGTAGATGAGAAATACTGCAGCTACCAAGTGTCTCTACAGTATCCCCGAAACGCTACAAAACACGCACCTCTCACTACATAGCGCGCGCGTGTAATATACTGCCTGTCGTCATTGCAGTCGCGCTCAAATAGCAATATAACAACAGGGCACGCATATTACGACGCTGCAACATTGAAACGGGCGCTCCCAGTAGCAGCTAATCCACAGCACTTGAACAGAGCAAGGCACAAGCAAGAGATATGGTGGACGCTTCAAGCAACAGCATAACCAACATCTCTCTGTTCATAATCCAGATAGTCTCTGCGGTGTCCGGTTTCATCATCGCCGCCAGCGTGACCTTTCTGCGCAAATGGCACCCACCCATGGCCTACACAACGGCGTTCCACATAAGCTTCTGGATAGGCGTGCAGGCGATAATAACACACTCCGGCTCTGCGATCTCTGTTCGGCTACCGGACTCCAGCATTGACATGCAAAGAAACGAGCCTCTTGTCAGGTTCCTCGTATGGACGCAATTTGCAATGCCCCTGTGGTTCGTCTTTCTCAATGCAACAATCGCCACCGACCTGATGCTCTCGCAGCTGTTCCGGCTGAGTGTGGCGAAGCTGCAGGTCATACACAAGTGGTATGTCCCGCTGGCCACGTCAATGGCCTTTACACTCGCGTTCCCGTTGCTGATATACCACTCGGAGTACCGGCCTAAGGCAAACGTGTTTTCGGTCCAGTTCCCTAGCGCGCTCTCGGTGACACTATATTATATCCTGGCGTTTGACCTTTGGATCGCCACGGGCATTGTGTATTGCTTTGTCGTTGTCAGCCTGGTTGTCTGTGTCATCGTCATCAAGCTGCGAAAGAAGCGTGCTGCATGGTCGCAGCAGCAGCAGCAGACCCAGACGCAGATGGAGAGCGGGTGGGTGTCTCCATTGCCAGTAGACAGCAGTGGGGGCGAGCAACGACAGCAGTATGCTGCCTCTGAGCCTGATGGCCAACAAAGAGAGCCAGGGTCGAATAGCGCTATCCAGAGTGCAGGCGGACAGGAGGCGAGCGGTACCACCAAAAATGTGCAAATTGACCCGAGGCATGTCTGCACCTTTTCAAACTACCACTCGCCTGAACAGCAGCCGCTGCAGCCGGCATACCTCAAAAAAGATGACCAGGAGGCAGTAAACAACTCGGTGTTGCGGGGCGACACGCTGATATCAGATGGTCTACACCCAGGAGAGGGCTGCACTCTGGGCACTTCGGACAACGCTTTGCCGTGCACACCGGCTACTGCTGTAGTGGCTATTCGAAGAAACAGCATATCGTTTGCGGTTGAGGAAAGGGACATGGAACCTGCTTTCCTATATGGGCGGCCGGCTGTGCGCAACACGCTGCAGCTGCCACTCACAGCTGATAAGCCCGTGTCGTCTCAGCGGATTTCACTGCGCCTACGAACAGCACAGACAGCACCAGGTTCGGCAGTGCACTTGGCGATACCAGTGACCAGCCACTGCCAGGGCCAGCAAAGACAAGGAGAGTATGCCAGCGGAGCGACCATCATCGGTGGCAACGGCGCCATACCGGTGATACAAGTCCAAGGTGCCACCTCACCATGCGAAAGTCAGTCAAGCGACCTAGTGGTCATTCCAGTATCTGCTAACAATAATGGCAGCGGCGCCAGCAACGTCCAGGCTGTAGACGAGGGCAGCAGCAGGGGCAGCGGCAGAAACAGGCGGCCAGTGCTCACGCTGGAAAACATACCCACCCCAGCGACGCTGCAGAACCACCGCTCCACATACTCAGGGCACTCTTCAGGAAGCAGCAGCCCATTCCGAATTCCAACACTGGCGCTTGTTCGGCTGCTGCTCTATCCGCTTATTCCGATCCTCTCGTTCACGCTGATGTGCGTTGTTCGGTGGGTATGGTTCAGGTCCACGATGCCGTCCAGGTGGGAGGTCCTCAGCGTAGCCTCAGGGATGCTGAGAGCGATGGAGGGGTTCCTGTGCCTGATTGTGTTTCTTCTCAACCCGGCACTCAATCGCTCTTTCCGCGAGATACGCAAGCGAAGCACTCCAGTCTTCAGTCAGTAGGCAGGGCTCCAAAGCACCGCAGCTTGTCTGCTGGCCACTGGCGCTTGATGCTTTACTCGATTCACTCGCATATAAATATCTAGACATACTTTTGTATATTCCGACATGCTCGCCCACTCAGTATAAAGCCTCCACAAAGAAATGTGCACGTGGTTCTTGTTGGACCCTACTTAAATGTGCTCCACGCTACAACTCGTCTTCATCCTCGTCTTCATCGCTCTCTTCCTCCTCGTTATCCATATCGTATGGCCACCAGTACCTCCCGCGTCTCTCAACAACAGCAGCGCATCTTCTGCCCTTGTTCCCATTGCTTGTCAGCACAGTAGGGAATTTAGATGAGGCTTCATTGAGAATCAGCAGCTTTGAAAGTGCCAATGGCCTCCTCCGCTCAGCCTACATAGGACACTTGAAGTGAGCAAAAAGCGGCATCCATGCACGTTAATGCCAGCTTTGAATACGCCCGGCACGTGTGTCACAAGACCTGCATTAGCACATCGTCCCTTTTGCCGCCTGACACCAGGTGCCGCATCAAAACGGCAACAATGCAGCGGCGTATACGTTACCTGTGTAGCCTGCCCGTTGCCAGCTGCAGGGAAGTAGTGAACCACTGTTTCGTCGCGATACTCCAATGCCCCCAGATATGGCGAGTCACAGCCATCTATCGTGAACACGATCCCCAAGACATCGTCGTCAAAGAACGAAATATCAGTGAGGTGAATAGGCACCGTTGTCGGGCTTGGCGTGGCTTCGTCTCTTATTTCCACTACCAGTGCTATTGACGCAATTGTCGGATTAACAGCGGCATCTTGAGGTATCGATATTATCTCCAGCACATCGCTGCTGTCCGAGCTCGCTGCGATGTACATGCTTGCTGCGCTATTGCTCGATCCAACCTGGCGCATGTCTGATAGGTGGCCGATGGGATCGTTTGCCTTCATGCTGATCTGAGCACGTGTGCCACCGTGACTGAGATCCCACTGAAGGCTGCTCCCCAAGACGCTGGATGGCCACTTTAACGAGCTAGCAACGAGTGACTTGATCACTGCCAGGGCTTCTTGACATGTCGGTGGCACCAGTGCACCGCTCTCGTCTGCAAGACCCGCTTTGGCTACCGCAGCATCCATTATCTCTTTGGAATGGAACACAAACCCAAACGGCGCACTTGGCTCCTGTGAGCTATGTGTTTGGCGTCCTGAGCTGCCAACCCATTTTGGTCCAGCAGTTGTTGGTGAGGCTAGCCGCGAGTAGTCCAGAGAGTCCAAGTGCGCCTCGTGCACGAGGACATCGAAATATGCGTCTGTCAGAGATGCGAAATGCGTCTCAGAGTCCTCGGCAGTGTATACAATGTCGGATATTCTCGGCTGCTGTGCCTGCTCGCTGGTTTGCCGGTGGAATGCCTTGCGGATGAACCTGAGCAGCAGTTTATAGTCGGTGTGTGGCCGCACGGGGCGCGATCCATCGTCTGCCTCGTCGTTGTGATCGTCATTTCCAATTCTGCGCGATCCTTCGTTCTGCCAATTGAGGTCCTGGATGGCAAAGAGAGCCCAATCGACAAACTCCTGGTTCTCCCTCTGTTCCTCGCGGACACAGACCATGTACTCCTCCAAACGCGCATAAAGCCAGCCCAATATCACGACTGCTTTGAGCAGCTGGCTCTTGGAGTCTTCCTCTGTACTATCTGTCTGCTCCTTGCTGCCAAGGTGGCTGGCCTCAGCCAATACGACCTGAAGCAGCTTGGTGATGGCAAGAATAGCCCTTTCGATTGCAGGGAGCGCGTGCTGGTACACCAGCCTATTGATGACAACGGCACCCAGTCGGCCGGCACTTTCCCAGTTACTCAGCTTGCTTGCCTTGAGTTTCGCCAGAAGGAACTGAGATGTCGGCTCGCTGGCACGGCCAGTGACTGCTAGCCTAGTCATTTCTGCCTCGGGGCTGGTTACTTCATCTACGCCGTGGTCCTGAAGAACGCGCTCAAGCGTGTGCATCAGCAAGGATCGTGAGGCGCCCCCGCTTCTAGCCTCGCTTTCCTTAATCAGACAGTCAATGGTGTTCTCCAGGTACAGACAAAGCCCCGATATATGTGCCGATGACGACGCCAGAGAATGTAGAAGCGGCGAGGGCGATGCGAGGATGGGTGTGTTTAGTGTAGCAGTTAGCAGGTGAGAGACATGGCTGGCACTTGAAGGCACACTCGATAGCAGCACATGGAGCTTTGAGGAATCGCTGTTTATGCGCGCGTCGATGGCCATATAGTTGGTGGGGTCTGCTGTGGGTGGCTGCCAGTTCCGAGGCGGACGCACAACTGGTAGCGCAAATATCCCATTGACACACACCCAGACAGCACCTGCTGATGTGACTGCGACCATTGAGGTCGGCGTTTCCACGGAAGAGTTGACATAGCTCGGCACCGATTTGCCTTTGTCTAAGGGGCTCAGCATGGGAAGACTGAACTCGAATGGCAGCGATTCAGGGGCACTAATGTTGCTCTCACCGTGCGCACTGCCGCTGGATTCATCGTTGCTGCTCTTGCACCAAATCCACTCCAGAGCCGCAACACGCTCACCCTCACTGAGTTCGATTTTAGACTCATGGACGATATCGCCATGAGTTGGCTCGCGCTGCACAATGCTTCCATCAGCGTGGAGAGCCGCGATGTATGCACCCAGGGGATGCCATGCAATCGCGCGAATGGCCTGCGAATCACCGCTTGCCTTTTCAGCGTCATGGGCCGCGCCAGACCGTGGCAGGTGGTCGCTAGGTGTGCGCCTCCAGATAGTCTGGCCACCGCTTAGTCTCACGAGCCGCAGAGCACGTCCCTCTGGGACTGCTAGTACGTCGATTGCTGGGCACCAGCGCGGAGCGACAAATTCATTTGTGCCTTGCTTCTGCTGCCTGGACGCTGCGCCAGGCCGTAGCTGCAGCGTCTTTTTTCCCGAAAGTGACTGGAACCCATTGACTCTGTATGCATCGCCTGACGGCGACATGATTTCTACTGGCATCTTCTCTCTGCTTTAGGCGGATAATAAAGCCGAATATGGAAGAGTGGTAGCAGGGAGGCGTGTATAAGTTCTGTGTGTGTGTATTGATCTTATTAAGTGAAGCGCGGCTGCAGACAAGCAGCGATTTCTGATAAAGCCTGTGCGCGCTGCTGAGCATGTATTATGGCTAGACAGCTGGCGGCTCGAAACCTTGGCTGATCTTGTAGTACACCAACGTGGAGTCGGTGTCGACGATGCAAAGATGGACACTACAAGCATTGGCAAATCTCACTGAGTCGTGTTAGTAAATGGGGTTACATCTCCTGGAGACCACAGTGCCGCATCATCGCCATCACCTGCTTACGCCTCTAAGTGTTTGTCGCCAGTCTGTGTGCTCGCTACAAGCTTTTGCGATTCCTTGAGTGCACTGGAAATCCAGGACATCGAAATATCCTCAGCTGCCATCACAGGAATGAACAGCTGATGGCTTGAGCCTGCCGTTGCAGCAATAACAACAGGCACATCTGCTTGCTCTAATACGCCTGTGTGCACATTCGGCAGCCGCTGCTCTATACAATAAAACATAAATAGGTGCGGTGTTAGTGATGCCTTGTAGCATGGCATCCGAGTATGGCTTGCGCTACTGACTTGTTGGATGTACTCACCGTATTTAAGATCCAGATAAGCTTGGAAAAGCGCACGAGCGCGCAGCGGGTACCGCTCACAGATGTCAGCCACCTCTTGATACTACCACCTTAGTTACAGCAGAATGCGGAAGAAGAGATCTTAGAGGCATGCGATCTACGCAGCAGCTGGAAGCCCCTTGAATGGCCTCAGCATGCACTGGTGCTTGCTACTTACCTTTGGATGAGAGTTCATGCTTGCCACTATGTGGCCACCTGCCTTTTCATGAACACCCACAGAGATCTCTCAAAAGGCGCCAATCGGAGTGATTAAGGGGCACGCCACATATCGATGCACTGATCTGATCAGTGGATCGGCATTTTTCTCTTCCTTTTTGCACCGCATCAAACTTTGTTTCTCCCAGCTCGCCGACGACACGCCTTTTCGCTCTCCACCCACGCTTTACTATTCTAAATTTCCACTATAACCCCAATTTCCGCTTAGAAGCGCGCTTTTGTAGGAAATCTTGGCCATGGTTCTTCCAGCTACAAGCACCAACAATGTCAAGGTGTACACAGTGTCGGGGAGCAACCTCTCTCGCAAAATCCCCGACTGGCTGGCACGACGTAAGCGCCGCGAGCTCCAGAAGGATATCGAGTGGACGACGCGCATCGAGCTGATCCAGGACTTTGGGTTCCCCGAGGCCTCGCTGCGGATAAAGGCGACACCGGACGGCGAGTTCTGCATGGCCACTGGAGTGTACAAGCCTCAGATCCGCGTTTACGACTTTGCGCACATGTCGATGAAGTTCGATCGGCACACAGACACGGAGAACGTCAACTTTCTGATCCTCTCGGACGACTGGACAAAGACTGTGCACTTGCAGAGCGACCGCACCCTGGAGTTCCACAACGAGGGGCAGATGCACTTTAGAGCGAGGATCCCGAAGTTTGGCCGCGACTTGGCATACCATAGTCCATCATGCGATGTCCTTGTTGGCGGTGCATCTTCAGAGGTGTACAGGCTGAATGTCGAGCAGGGGAGGTTCCTTAGCCCGTTCCAGACCCAAACTTCGTCAGGCATCAATGCAGTGCGCGTTAACCCGGCTCATCAGCTGTTTGGATTCGGCACTGAGGACGGGACTGTCGAGTTCTGGGACCCCAGAGCGAGAAACAGGATTGGAGTCATTGAGCCCACGCTTCCGAACATCTTGCAGCCAGTCAGTGGCACGCGCGGGGGGTTCGAGATTTCGGCCTTGGATTTCCGTGGCGATGGACTGGGCACCGCTGTTGGCACGTCGTCGGGCCATGTGCTTTTGTACGACTTGCGTCAGGCGCGGCCGTGGCAAATCAAGGACCAGCAGTACGGGCTCCCCATTAAGACGCTCAAGTGGATTGAGCCAACAAAGAACACGTATAGCGGCGATTCGGCCGACACTGAGGGGGCAAAGATCCTTAGTGCGGACTCGAAAATCATCAAGCTCTGGGCTGTCGAGTCTGGCCGGCCATTCACGTCGATTGAGCCGCCGAATGACATCAACGATGTCTGCGTGGTATCCAACAGCGGGCTGATGTTTGTTGCCAACGAGGGCATGGAGATCCAGAGCTACTATGTCCCGCAGCTCGGCCCTGCGCCTCGCTGGGCACACTTCCTCGAGAACCTCACGGAGGAGATGGAGGAGAGTCCCACCCAGACCATCTACGACGACTACAAGTTTGTTGTGCGCCGCGAGCTCGAATCCCTGGGTCTTGCTCATCTCATTGGATCGCCTGTGCTCAAGCCATACATGCACGGGTTCTTCGTCGACCTGCGCCTGTACGAGCGTGCCAAGGCAATTGCTAATCCCTTCGCTTACGAGGAGTACCGGCTGCGGCGTGTCCAGGAGAAGCTTGCCGAGGCACGCGAGAGCCGCATCCGCGCCACCACCAAGCTGCCCAAGGTCAATCGCGCGCTTGCGCAGAGGCTGCTGCAGCTGCAGAAGGCCGAGAAGGCAAAGAGGCTGAGCGAAGATGCAGACGAGCAGGCAATGGGCGACAGCAGCGCCGAGGAGGACGGTGTCGAGCGCAAGCGTGCTGGCGGAAGACAGCGCAAGAAGGCAAAGGCCGCTGCCGCCACTGCCACCGCTGTGCTCAAGGACAACCGCTTCCAGGATATGTTTGCCAACCCCGAGTTCGAGGTTGATGAGGAAGACGATGAGTTCAAGCAGCTGCACCCGACGATGTCTAAGAGGGAGAAGGCGCGCAGCCAGATGGCCGCCAGAGACGACGATGACTCCAGCGATGACGATGAGGGCGTTGACATTCGCCGCGGAGCCCTGCCTGAAGTCGATTCTGACGACGATGCGGGCGATGGCGAGGAGTACAACTCTGACGACGAGTACTACCAGTGAAAATGAAGGGCTAGGATGTAGGGTTTGCCATTTCACTCCACCCATTTATACATTAGACACCTGTTCGCGCTCTTTCCTTTGCTGGCGCGGTGCTCAGAGGCACCTACTGAATCGCCGCTCCCTGGGTGCTGCTGCTGGCGGGATTTCTCGTCGCAGCCTGTTTTTCTTTTGGCAGTGCGTGATCGCCTAATCCAAATCTGCGGATCTGGCCCCTTCCCGTGACGGCAACAGCGGGGATGAGATCCACACAGGAGCCGCCCTTCCCTCAAAGGCGCTTTGGAGGTGGACGGAGCTATAAGAACCAGCAACGGACTGAGCGCAGGCGATGATGCGTACCTTCTTTTCCTTCTATTTAGCCTGGCTGCATATTTTTGTTTTCTACTCTAGGGAATCCACGCTTGCTTTCTTCAAGACCCCCACATACGCCTGTAGTTTGGCTGTCGCACAGCAGCAGCGCTCCCTTCATTTAGAACGAACAGAACAGCCAAAGCGGCCGCTTGCTCCCTTCTGTACATTACGTTTTTATTTGCGACCTGCAGCAGCAGCTACCTAGCCTTTCTCCCTGTTGTTTCATTTGTCAGCCGGTCAGCGCCCGCATACAACAGAGAAAGCGCAGGGCTATATAATCAAGCTGGGAACAGCTCTTCCCTACACACACTCTTCGTAGCCCTGGGCGCTCACCAGCTTTGAGCAGCAGCACACGCGCGCGCACACACGTGTAGGAGGGAAGAGAGAGCCCATGGTGTCGCACTTCTTTTCGCCTTTGCGGACGCTGAAGAAGAAGGCACGCGGCCGATTGAACAGCAGCGCCAACAATAGCTGGAGCGACGACTTTGACGATGACGACTCGATTGTTGACGTTTCCACAACGGCAAAGCCAAAGTCGAATATGGTAGGTCCTCACACTCGATATATCCCGATTCTTCCTTGCTGCCGCTGTTCAATTATCCTGAACGGCCTGGCGAGGTGCTTGCTTGTTGCTCGCAAAACCTGTGACGCTATTTACAAGCCAGTGCGTGCTGCTTTGGTGTTTGCATCCTCATGTGTAGATGACTGGCGTGTGCTTCTGCTGTGGAAGGTAAGCTACCGCAATCCAATTGTCTGCCGATGTTTGTGCACGGCAAACCACCCAGGCCTCTGAGGAACTCTCTGGTTGACCACTGAGCTGAGATGCCTTTTGTCTTTCGGATCCGCTTGCCAAGTGTAGCAAGGTTTCGTTCCCGCAGTCAGTTTCGTGCTTCAAGTGCACGGTATGCGACACAATAAACGATCTGAATCCGCTTGTGCGCACAGAGAAGATCGTTGAGGACGGCCAGGTCAAGTCCAAGCGTAAGTTGAATGAACAGGCGAATGAATCAGCGAATTAATGTGCGCATCTGCATCATCCAGTATGCATTACGACAGCATGTTCAGCGGCACACTAATCAAAGCTGCTTCATTTCTGCATGTAGCGCGAGTGCCACCGCCACCGCTGACGTTGGACCGACTGAAGGCTGGTGTGTATGCTTTCAAAAAGCACCCGGAGAAGCAGAGCCTGCTGGAGGCAATGATCAGAGAGTCGTTTGGAAACTGGGACGTGCTAAACTTCTCCTTTCCCAACGGCAAAGATGTGTCTAGCGACGACCCTGGCGTTTCGCTCAGCGAAGTCCACGCAGCATACAAAATCATACTCGCGCTGGTAAGCATCTCCAGCAGCCATCCACCACCCACCATTGCGCTGTCTCTTGCAGCAGGCCAGACCCAGCGGCTAATGCACCTCCGAGATCGCCGCACTATACCATGCTGAATTACCGACCTTTTCCTTTGTGTAGCCATCTCCGTTTATTCGCGCCATGATGAATGGCGTCGAGCAGATACTGCGGCGGCCTGGAAGGTAGGCGTTCGTGCACTTGCTTATTTATTCTGGAAAGGCGGCAATCCGGACGGACTTGGCGCAAAAATAGCGCCCGCGATGCTCTATTTTTACTATCTACTCAGAGAAGCCGATCTCTTTCTACATGCACTCTGTTGGTGCTACCCTTGTAGGCCATTGAAGCAGCGAGGAGATATTCGCTTTCTGCTCATCATCATGGAGGTAAGTGTTGGCGTGTGCAAAGCATGCCTTCTCTTTTTGCTGCCCCCTTGGCGTCGGCTTTGCTTTTAGCATCAAACGAGCGGAAAAGATGAATGGCGCACGCTTTGAGTTGGCTGCTTGGCTGTGGCCCCGCTGTGTGCGAATTGTCGGTGGGATCTAAATATACCAACCACATGCTCATTTTGTCTGTCTGTAGAACCCGCTTCTCCTGCAGCAAAGCTTTCCGCAAGAGTCATCCTATCACCACCACATAGTCAAAAGCATCGTCGGCAGCATTGCCAATCTCCCCAACCGCGTGCACTACACCCTCGTCCTGTGGCTCTCTCAGCACAGCCAGTCGTCGCTCAAGCGCAAAGTGACCTTGGTCAGCCAGTTTGTCTCGTACAGATTGGAGAAATACGACAGAGCGCGGCGGCGCAATCAGACCCAGCGCATGACCCCGCTGACGTCATACTCGTCGCAGTCGAACCAGACCGAGCTGCCTGCGTTCCAGAGGACAAGGAGCATCACGCATGCTCCGCCCATGTCCACAAGGCGTCGGCCGTATGCCGAGAGGATCGGGAGGCACAACAGGATGAGATCGAATACGGATTCGCGTATTTCGCTGAGCTCGCATGAGAAGACGGCGCTGGCAGAGAGTAGGGATGCGTCGTCGTCGGCTGAGGGGAACAGTGGACCAGGCACGCCGGAAATAGCTGCGAATCATGCCGAAGGTGGCCATGCGGGCAATAGCCCGTTTGCTTCCGGTGCCAGTGCTGCACAGGGCACAAACCATGCGCTGCCTGGATCTCGCACTAGGCCTGCTGCAAGTAGCAGGCCAGGCAACCGCGCATCGCCACTAGCGACGTCTGTCCCAATCCCGCCCAGGATGAGCGGCTATATGAATGGCCGAAGTGGCAGCGCAGACACTGCGCACCAGGGATTCCAATCAGACGCCGAGACGGCTGATGCTGCAAACAACATATCGACGTTTGCAGGGGCAGCTATGGAGGGCGGCGCCAGCGACCACAGCAAGCCCCTGTCACCGACTGGGCTCGGCATCGAAAACCTGGTCATAGGCGAGGCTAACCCGGCATTTCCCTCGTTGGGCTCGACTCCGCCAAGTGCACTGCCGAGGCGCATGGTTGACAATGGAAACCAGCTGCAGCAGGCACCGCCACGGATACCAGCCGCTCCTAGCCCGATGTATATACGTGTCCCAGAGCTAGCACGCGTTGAGGATGACTGGGCCGACAAAGCGACTCGCAAGCGGCGTAGCAAAACAGTGGGAGGATGGGCCAACGAGGGCGGCAGATCGATGCCTGGGTCGCTCACAAGCGGCTCAAGCAACGTTCTACCTGAGCCTTGGCGCACCAATGACACGGACTCGCCATCTGCTAGCGACCTCACTCCGCCGCCACAGGCGCATGCGCGCGAAAACTCTAGCGGCATTGCCGAGATGACAACCCCCGATCCAGTGCTAAGGCAGAGCCAGTTTGTCCCGCTTCGCTCGCACAAGAACGGGTCCCCTGCCAAGCCTGAATCGCCGGTCACAGCATCGGCAAACACACTGCCAAGGCGGAGCGATGCCGCTGGGAAGGATGCCAGCCTGACGTCGTTTATCCCCATCCGCAGCACGCCAGAGATCCCCCAGGGGCAGGCTCTGGCTAGCCATGCTGCGCCAGCTGTAGAGTCTCTGCGGGGCTCCAGTCGCCCTGCCGCCGATTTGGGTGTGCTGCCAGTCAACCCATTCCGCTCCCTCCGTGGCCCACCCAGACCGCGTGCATCGAGCATGACGCTCAGCGACTTTGCGGCTGAAGCGAGCCAGGAATCAAACAGCGTGCCACCGCCTGCACGCAAGGACGCTCAGCTGGTGGATCAAGAGCTCGCCGTTCGGCCGGCTAGGGACTCTGTGCTTGGCGTTTTGGATGGCACGGCAGAGCCCAGTAATCCGGCCACTAACTTGGGTCCGCGCTCTTCGCTGACGCGCACACGGTCCAGCTCTGAAGCACCCATTAGACGCCGCGCAGACCACGAGATACTGACAGCAAACGAGCCGCCGTCGTCCAACCTTGTCGGCGACTGGGGGAGCGGCGTCGACTTGGACGACTACTATGTGGGTGCCGACGGCGTGTTCTACCCAAAGTCAAGCAGCCTGGTTATGTACCAGCACGACTGGCGGCTTGTTACGGCGGCCAAGGTGATGGCGCTTTTGCATGCGGCCAACCTCCTGCTCCCGACTCGCTCGCGGCTGCCTATAGAGGCATTTTACAATGAGGCGATCGACAACATGGATCTCATCTCCGACTATGATGCATGGCAGGCACGCGTGCCGGGTGCGTTCTCGTTCTGCCAGTACCCCTTCCTGCTTAGCCTTAAGGCCAAGGTGCAGATCATGCAAGTGGATGCGGCACGCCAGATGGACTCGAAGCTGAAGGAGGCTGTTATTTCGGCGCTGTTCCAGAACTACCACTCGAGGGTAAGCAACCCGTCGCACCAGCCGCATCTGAAGCTCCTTATCCGCCGCCGCTGTCTTGTTGAGGACTCGCTGCACCAGCTGGCGACGCGTGAGCAGGACTTGAAGAAGAGGCTGAAGATTGAGTTTGTAGGGGAGGAGGGAGTCGATGCAGGCGGGCTGGCTAAGGAGTGGTTCATGCTGCTGGTGCGCGAGCTGATGAACCCCATGTACGGCATGTTCCGCAGAGAGAGCGACGATTCGGCTGGGTCGGCGCCAAACGCGAATGGCGAGTCGGGAGATGGCGCCTGGGGCGGCGCGTACTGGTTCAACCCGGCGTCGCTCGAGACATCGAACCAGTACTTTTTGGTCGGAGTTGTGGCTGGGCTTGCGCTGTACAACTCGACGATTCTTGACTTGCACCTGCCCTTGGCAGTGTTTAAGAAGCTCCTGCGCACAAACTTCTACCCCACTCCCTCGGGCTCCTCTGTGTCTCCGTCGTTTGGCTCGCAGGCTACCGACAATCCGCCGCCGTCAATCGTGTCAGGAAACCACAGCTTGCAGCACCCCAGCGCTACTGGTGGATCCGGCGGCAATGCGGGGAAGGGCAAGGGCGGTAACGGCGGCGGGGTGAATGGGCAGAAGGGCGCGGCGTATGCCCCGCGGTATGGCCCAGCTGCAGCAGCGAGCGGCAAGCTGGGCGGTGGTAGTGGTGGCGGCGGCGGCGGCGCCAGCGGCGCTGCTGCCGAAGGCAGGTCACCCATTTACGGCCTGCTCTCGCCGTCGGCGCAGATTCGCTATCAGATAAACGAGATGATGTCGGATGTGTCGGAGTTCAGGCCACAGCTTGCTCGCGGGCTGCGCCAGCTTCTGCAGTACCGCGGAGACGACGTCGAGGACGTGTTTTGTCTGTCGTTTGAGGCCTCGTATGACGCATACGGCGAGGTTGTTACGGTTCCCCTGGTGTCGAATGGCGCTAACATCCCTGTGACCAGCAGCAATCGCGTGGAGTACGTGACCAGGTACTTGCAGTGGATCCTCAACGACTCGATTGCCAAGCAGTTTGAGCCATTCAGGCGTGGGTTTTATTACGTGTGCGGAGGCAACGCCCTGTCGCTGTTTAAGCCGGAGGAGATTGAGCTGATGGTTCATGGGTCGGACGCCGACTGGGATCCCAATCAGCTGGAAGCCATCACGGAGTACGTGAACTTTGGCGGCGAGGAGGAGCAGCACAACAAGATGCTGATTGCGTGGTTCTGGGAGATCCTGCATGGCATGACGCCGGTCGACAGGCGTGCATTTTTGGCATTCGTGACGGGGACGGATCGCATGCCGACGGTGGCGAATACGCAGCTGAAGCTGAAGCTGGTTCTGCTGGGCGACGATTACCGGAGACTGCCGATTGCCCACACGTGCTTTAACCAGCTGGGAATTTGGCGCTATAGGAGCAAGCTCGAGCTGCACCGCAAGCTCAGCATGGCGCTTAAGGAGAGCGAGGGATTTGGTCTTCGGTAGATACATGAAATGCACACTTTCTGGGCCTCGATTTCATGTGTGCACCATATCTATCTACGGGCATGCTGGGCGTTTGTATGTCGTTACAAGAATGCGTCTAGAGCGAACACCAGATTAGCGTAGCGTCTTTTATTTTTGCTCCATTATTGACAGCATGTCTGAAACCTACGAACATGCGGGCCACGAGGGCGACAGCGACAGAGAGTCGATGTCCTCGGGAGGCAGCTCCAGCGGCGATGAGTATCTATGTCCCATTTGCCTCCAAAAAGTAGCTGATGCAGGCTACGTTGATCCATGCTACCACCAATTCTGCTTTGCGTGCATTTGCCAGTGGATTGAGTTCCGCCCGCAGTGTCCACTATGCAACGGCAAAGTTGATACAATCGTCAAGCAGACATCATCTGGTGGAGTAGCGAAGCTAGTTGTTGTTTCGGGTGCTGCCAGGGAGCCACACAGAGCGCAGAATGCCAGCAGCTCGCGTAATAGTCGCCGGCGGTGCAATGCCTCCTACGGGAGGAGCCAGGCCATCACGCAGGCAGACGAGGAGCTGGGGATGCGAAAGCGCACAGCCGTGTATGCGCACAGCCTGCATCGCGTAGACACGCCCCCGCTGGCGGAGAGTAGCCGTAGGACGCGGATATCGCAGACGCCCAATGCGCTCAAAAGGGAGATTGGCTCTGAGCGGTGCCGAGAGTGGATCCGCCGAGACCTTCGGGTGGTTCTCGGTGTTGGCGATGTCGAGTTTTTTGTATCGGTCGTGGTATCGGCTGTACGGGATCTGGGGTCGCTGGAGATGAGCGATGTTGGAGAAATGGTTGGCAGTGTCTTGGAAGACAAAGCGGGAGTGTTTTTGCGCGAGCTGGCGGCGTTTGTGGACTCGCCGCTGAGCATGGCCATGTATGATCGCTACGTTGCTTACAGCACAACCCAACCCACTTCAGCTGCCGATGACCTGTAGATTTTTATACATTAATTCGTACACATAGAAAGGCGTTACAAGGTGGCTATTGAGACGTGGGCGCAAGCACTAGCTGAAGAAGCAGTGTGCTTTGTGCGACAGATAGGAGGAGAAGGTGCTGAGCCCCATGCCACAGCGCTCGCAGGTAAAGTTGTTCTGGCTGCCATCTCGGTCGGGTCTTGACTCTACAGCTAGGCGCGTCCTGATGGCCTTTACAAGCTCCATGGCTCACCGATGCTATATGCGCAGAAGTTAGCTGGCTTGGTATACTCTTTGAAAGCACAAGGTAGGTGAGGAGGATTATCAGGTGTGCGCTCGCTGAGGAATGGAGTGCTTTGCATCGCCTGCCTGGTGCCTCTCCAATATATGCCTAAAGCATGTGGAGTGCGACGCCCTTTCAGCATCATTTCTTGCGTAGACATGCATCGCGAAATATACTGAAATAGCAGGGATGTTTATTTTTTCGCATTTCTTGGGTCTGCGAATACGTGGAGGTGTCCACCGTTTCGCTCTTGAATGGGATCATTTGGCATATATTGATTGTACACATAGCATTTGCCACGCATATTCCCTTGCCCCCTTGCATTCAAAGGCGCTTGTGCTGCCAAAGCACTATTTTTCTTTTTGCGGAGCAATGAAGGATGATGGAACGACATTGAGTGGAAAACGCCCTTTTGCGCCCTGTTGCCAAAACATGTGTTCAGACTGAGGATACTCCTGGCAATAAATAGCAAGCGTTCACACACAGCATGGTTGGCGGTTTTATTGCTTCGAGGCGCAGAGGCGCCCACTGCTTCATTTCCTTTGCTAGAGGCAGCTACCACTTCGATATTCAGCTACAGCTGGTGTTACGAGTGCATGGCAGCATCAGATGGATTGCGCCCACGCGTCAGCAGGAAAGCACCCCATTTATCGCTCCACCGAGTGGCGTAGCAACTGGCGAGGGCTCAGCCAAGCCCCGAATGCAGCTGAGCTTGCTGCGCCCGCGATTCCTGTGCAAGTCCTCTGCCCTTTCGAATCTACGACGCGGAGCCCAAGAAAAAGAAATGCCTTCATGCAGATCCGGAGGCTTAGCAGCACAAAGCGATTGTTTTCTATTAATTACGTGTATCCACACAGGCAGCCAACGCAATGCTAATTAAACACAACAAGGCGCAGGCGCTGGAGGTCTGACTTGGGGTGTTGCTCAAGACGACGCATGGCGTTTCATCGCCTGCTTTTGTTGTCCTCAATTGGCAGCCCATTTCTTGATAATGAGCTCAAGAGAGGGTGTGAGAAAAATAGAGTAGGTGCGGGCTCTCCTCCGCCACCCTCTCGTGTCTGCTGCTTCTACTTCTGTGTGCGCTGGCTTGCTCTCTTTTTTTGTTACTCTGTAGTTACTCACCCGTTCCATCTCTCTCGCCTAATCCATTTATTCCTTGCTTGCCTCGTGGATGCCGGTGTCGGCAATCCTTGATATGCTCCATCATACACAGCGCTTACACTGACCTGTACATACAAGCTAGCATTTTTGTCACTCTACAACACCTTCACGTATTGTCCGTAGATGCCTGTCAGATACCGACCAAGCAGCAGTTGTCGGATGGGGAGAGAGCATCACTGTGCTCTATATAGACTAGCATCAATTTTAGCAATGCTGGCATTTGGCACACGCTCAGCGCGTGCGGAGATAATAATAGCAGGCGGGCAGCACAGGTTCAAGAGCTACATGCTACTCCAGCAAGGCGGTTCCGCACAGCCAGGCAACGTGCAAGCCGAGTACATGGCGGTGCGGCTAGAATTCCAGCAGAACTGTCAGCCTGACATGAATGCGCTCTCCAGAAATGTAACACATGCAGACCTCAGTGGCGCTGCACCCTTAGTGGCGCTAGTGGTCCCCTGGAACGACGCTGCGTCGGCCGGCTGCTTCACATACGCACAGATAGCGCAAAGTCTAGTAGGCTCGCAGGCAGCCAAGGAGCTGCGTGTCCGCGGGGTGATCTTTGGCAGCTCCATAGATGGCGACCAAAACGAGATAGGCAGCCCGTTGGCGGAGCCCTACGGCGACTTCAAATCTGTGGATGCCGATGAGCTGGACCACTTCTTACTAGTCCAAAAGTCAACAGCCCACCTGCTATGTTCAGCACCAACAGCCAACATGACGGTGCAGATAGTGGACGACCCCGGGCCGTGGAACCGGCTGCTGGATACGGCGGGATTCAAGGCACAGAAGTACTCGTTCATGGCCATTTCCATTGGCTTCATCTTGTACACGTTCTGGGAGATCGGCCTGATGCTGTGCACGCAGACCGTGTGGAACAAGCGCATGCTCATGTACGTCTCTGCAATCGGCTATCTCATCGTCTTCACCCTCCTGCAGCCGTACAGCGTGAACAACCGGGCCTCGCAGATAGTCATCTACGTGTCGTGGATCCTGGGCTACATCAGCTTCACCCTGTTCATCGTCGCATGGGGCACGATGGTGGAGAAGATCCACCACCAGATGAGGTCGCTAAGGCTGCATCGCTTTGTGCACTACGGCTCAGCCGGCCTCGTCTCTCTCACGATGCTGCTGCAGGTCTGGGGCTTTGCAGCCGAATCGCACCCACTTGCCACTACTGCCGGCATGGTGGTGCTGTACGAGATGCCTGTGGTGTTTGGCGTGCAGACGGCGCTTCTGGGGTTCCTCGTGTGGGCGTTTCTCAGGCGCACGTTTGAGATCGCCATATCGCTCTACACCAAAAGCGTCCTTCGCAACGTCTCGATTCTCTGCGTGGTGGCCCTTGTCGGGTGCCTGTGCATCGTGGCGTTCAGCATCACCCTGACCACCCCCGCAAGATGCTCCACGCAGGGATACATGGCGGTTGTGGTTCTGTACCAGCTGGGCCAGTGCCTGCTGTTCTTTGCCATATTCGCCGCCTTCTGGGTCAGAGACCACGCCAAGAGAACAAGACCCCTGTTCCACCAGCACGAGTTCTATGCCGAAGTCGAGCGCCGCTCCGCACTTCAACCTGCTGTACCGGGCAGTCCAGATATGGTGCTCGGCCGCAGCAGGGTAGAGGACGGCCATGGAATGCTGGTGTCGTTTGAGATGCTCGAGAGAGTAAGACAGCGCAGAGATTATGACTCGTCGGCCGTCGTGCCTGTGTTTGACGCAGATGCCAGGAGCAGCCGGAGAAGCAGTCTGGGTGAGTCGTCGGTGGTCTCGGTGGTTTCCCTGCGACCCGTATCCCCGATTGCAACTGCCACGCCATCTCCTCCTGCTCCACCTTTGCCATCTATGGCCTCGCGTGAGCCGTCGCCGCCGCCGCCGCTACCGCCGCATCACCTATCGTGGACGGTAGCGCGGAAGCCAGGCCAGCGACGCGTATACGTGTCGCTGGAGCCGGCTACCGTGCGCCAAATGCGCAACAACAGTAACAGCAGCAGCAGCTAGATGCATCAAGAAAAGCAGTAAACCCTGTTTGAAAAGCCGTGCTGAGCTACTAGCCGTGGATGAAGACTATTGAAGCACGAAATGGCGGCACTGCCAAGAGCGTGGATGGCTTTCTTGTCTCGTAAGATGTGGATAAATTGAATGTACCAGTACTTAGAAAGAATGAGGAGAGACTAGAAATGAAAGCAGGGATTGGAATTGAACTAGGAAAGACATGAAGTATAAAAAAATAAAAGGTGGTGCTTGAAACAGATAAAGGCATGTCTGCTAATACCAAAGGGATGATCACACTGGGATAGAGGAAGGTATTAAAGGTGCTTCGTTTTTAGGTGTGGTGGCGGCAGTGTGCGCTTGTCTGCAGTAGCGACAAGGAAGAGCAAACAAGCCACATCACCTTTGTGCTTAGAAGAAGAAGTAGCCGAACAGGAACGCGACCAGGGCAACCACCATTACAGATTGCAGCGAGAACCCATCAACGGTCTTTTGCGCAGTCTGTGCATTGGCCACCCGCGGAGTAGCGCCAAGGGAGCGCTGCTGCTTCTCGTTGACCGCCACTGCGCTCTCCAGCTTGCTCTTATACTCGCTGATCTGCCTTTGCAAGTTGGCAATCGTGGAGTTTGCCTTCTCCAGCTCGGCCTTGGATGCGCCGTTGGCCTGAATAGTCGAGCTGGGCGCATCGGCATACGACGTGGTGTCTGCAGGCGAAGGGGCATTCGATTCAGGGAACAGACGCCGCGCAGCAACTGATGTCCTCTGCTCCTCTGCTGTCTCACCAACAGTAGCGGCGGCAGCGACAGCAGATGATGGCGATTCAGCGTTAGGAACCTCGCTGACAGGCGATGCGGGCTCATTCGACTCCTCGCCGGCAGAATCCAGGTGATCATCAATGGCCTTTGCAAGTGGCGACGGCCCAGGCAGCGGGCGGCTGGGCGGAGAGACACGCTGGGCCGATGGCTGTGTCTTTTGGGGCACCTGAGCAGCAGCAGGTGGCGATGCACTTGATTCCTGCTTAGCACCAGCGGCAGGCTCCTCTGCACCAGCCTCCTCCTGCTTGGGCGATGGAGCAGGCAAGTAGCGCACGCGCAGCTTCTTTTCGTTGATGGAGTCCTTTGCCAGCTTCTCGGCCATAGACCACAGCTCGCTCATGGGCAGGGACTCAATCTCGGGGGAGATCTGGATGCTCTGGATCAAAAACTTGTCGCGGCATTTGAAATCGGCGGGTACCTCCTCCTTCATCGGCTGCAGAACAACTATGTGGACATTGAAGACGCACATGCAAGGGGAACGAGCAGGGCATCAATAACAGTGGCGATAGCAACAACAATAATAGCAATAATCAGCGAATAGCGCCTCCCTCTCCAGCTGGGGAAAAAAACCACGGATTGGTGTTTGCTACGGGAGCTCTTTTCCAAGGAGAAGGCATGTTAAATATGCGCCATGGGTATTCGATAGCGCACTTGGTGTTGGGGCACAGGCATATTCTGTGCTGGGTCATATGAGATAGTACGTATACACGCATGTGGTCCTCGCTCCCGGCACGCCTGTGATGTTGCACATTGGTAGTCCGCTCCTCGGCGGCTGTGTGTGGCGGCCTCTTACCTTGAACCTCTATGCAGTCGCCAGGCTCTATGCGACCGGCATTAGGGCGCACGCAGTACTGCTTGGGGGCGGTGGTTTTGACCTTGAAGGCCACAGGCGAGTTGTTTTTGTTCGTCAATCGGAGGACGTCGTGAGTCAGTCCCTTGAACGGCTCTACAATGGCGCAGACACAAGCAACAGAGCTGTTAGAGACAAGGCCCTCCTAGCACGCTTTGATGTGGCATGGCATTCGCTCAATTATGCTCATTCGATTGTCGGAGATGGAGGCGGCAAATGCGCAAACAAATCCAGTGCGATGCTTACGACGAAAGCAAAGAGCGTCTCCAGGTTCGTACACAAGAGCCATCGGTTGCAAATTGTATCCTTCAGTCTGCTGGCAGAAATTGGCGAGCGAAAGCGACCAAAACAGAGCAAATGCGTTTTGAAGAGGGAAAAAAAAGCCAAAAGAGAAGCAAGAAACAGGCACAAGGTCCCTCTGTACGGGTGACGTTTAAACGGCCAAGATGAGCCAGACGCGCTCGCGCTTGATTGGCCCAGCCGAGAACCCAGCAAAGCCCAACACATCAAACGAGCCAAGGCAGGCATGCAGCTTTGGACTTTTCTGTGGCCAGGGATGGGCGCATCTCTCGCACTCTTTCGCTCCTGGGTGCGGAACTGGCGGGGCGTGGTTTTTCGCTTGAGCAAGAAACAATCAGAAAGCAGCCTCTGGGCCTTCTCTGCCCTTCTTTTCCTACTCTCTCCTCTGGCGCCTCCCGGCTAGCTCGTAGCATTATTTCTCTTTCGTGTGTCCCAATTCACATTGCAGTGCTCTCCTGCCTTCCCTTTCCTCTGCGCGCTTATTTCGCTGTTGGGTCGCCCTTACGTCTAAGACAGGTATGCTTCTTCTTACGAGGCGTCGCTTAGGTCACTGGCTGTATCAGCTGCTGCCGCGCTATTCACGCTAATCTGACGTTTGAATTGTGCGCCGCGTGTACGCCTCTTGTTTTCTTGGCGGGCGCAGACAGCGGAGTAGGGTGGTTGCAGGAACCAGGCGGCCTTTTGGCTATCTCCCTCTCGTGGGCCGCGATGTGCAGAGAGAAAGGAGAAAAGTAGCATCGGCGCTACGCTAGCCTCCTCCCCGCCCTCTCCTGCCTGCTTGCGAGCCTAGACACCCGCTCAACAGAGCCTGCAATAGCAGCAAACAAATGTACACAGCCTGCTGTTCTAATCCTGATGCTTGCCCTGCCCCCCTTTCTCCTTCTAATGGCTTCCTTCTATTAATAGCTCAACCACTCAAACAAGGCCAGGCAGAAAAGCTCGAGACGTCTGAAGTGTGGGCCTATTTATATTCAAACAGCACATCCCTTCCGCCCGGCTCCATTTGCTACACAACAAAAAGGAAAATACGCACCGTATATTAACAAATGTCGGCGCACCCGATCAAGCGCAAGCTGGTGATTATTGGCGACGGAGGCTGCGGCAAGACCTGCCTCCTCCATGTGTACCGCGAGGGAGAGTTCCCGCCGGACGACCAGTACATCCCGACGATCTTCGAGGAGTGGGTAGCCGAGCTGAAGATCGACGGGCGGCCCGTCGAGCTAGCCCTGTGGGATACAGCAGGCCAGGAAGACTACGACAACGTGCGGTACCCATGCTACAACTCGGCCAACGTGGTGGTGATCTGCTTCTCGGTGGATTCGCCTGATTCGCTGGAGAACGTGCAGGAGAAGTGGATTGGAGAGGTGCTGGAGTATGCGCCCGGAGTGCCTGTTTTGCTGGTGGGGCTGAAGGAGGATCTGAGACACGATGACCAGATCATCCGCCAGCTCATGAAGGACGGGCAGATGCCTACGACCAGGGAGCAGGCTCTCTCGGTGGCCAAGGCCATTGGTGCGCAGCTCTATCTGGAGTGCTCGGCGAAGGAAAATAGAGGTGTCAGGGAGATCTTTGATGCTGCTGTACGCTACACGATCAAGTCACCGAGAAGCCGTCAAGGTGCGTCCGATGACTCGGGCTGTTGCGTCATTTTGTGATCCTTCTCTCGATTTTCTATAAATCTCCTTTTCTCCTCTCCTTCTTCCTCTCCTTTCTACATTATCTTAACTTACAGCACTCTTCTTATCCTCTGATATGCATGTGCTTGCTTCGCCTTGGCAGTGATTTCCCGGGTCTTGGTGTGCGTCTTGCGCGGCCATTGTTGCCGCTCCTGTTCATATTAGGCGCCAAGCGCACCTCTCGCATTTAGCCAGCGCAGATGACGGATGGCGAATGGCATAATGGCCTTCAGTGCGGCCCAAAAACACAGGAGCCGCTGCTGCTGCTTGTTGCGTGTTGTCCCTGACTGGCAGGGGAGGATTAACGCCTTTTCCTGATTTATGGCGGCCATACCACAAGACACACCCTGAGCGCGCATATGCCAGCTCTCCAGGACAGCGGCTGGGAGGAGCACCCGGCATTGGACAACTGACCTCATCGCCTCCCCTCCTCCAACGTCGGGTGGAATAAAAGGAGCAAGGGCGGCCTTTCCCATCCCGGCGTGCATGTCTCTTCCCCATCCGTGCAGCTCTCTCTCCTTCCAGCTACTTTATTATTGCTCTATTAATCTCCATAAAGCAGGCGACGCCTACTGTACATTTTGCCTTCCAGAGACACACACAGCATGTACGACAAGCACGACTATACCAACTACGTGGCCCGGCGCAAGGCCATAGTGATAGGCGACGGTGCGTGCGGCAAGACCTGCCTCCTGCATGTGTTCCGCGAGGGCCAGTTCCCCATTGACGACCGCTACATCCCCACAGTGTTCGAGACCTGGGTTGCCGAGATGGAGGTGAACAACTCGCCTGTGGAATTGTCGCTGTGGGATACGGCGGGGCAGGAGGAATTCGACCGCCTGCGGTTCCTCTGCTACCCGGACGTCAACGTCGTCATCATATGCTTTGCCGTGGATTCTCCCGACTCGCTCGAGAACGTCGAGGACAAATGGTATGCCGAGGCAGCGCAGCAGGCTGCTGGCGCACCGGTGGTTCTGGTGGCTCTGAAGCTGGATTTGAGAAACGACCAGAGAGCGATTGACGAGCTCGCTAGATATGGCCAGGCCCCTGTGTCGATGGCGCAGGGGCAGAGGATGGCCAAGAAGATTGGCGCCGTGTCGTATGTCGAGTGTTCAGCCATCAAGAACCTGAATGTCAGGCAGGTCTTTGAGATTGCGGCCAGAGTGTCGATGACACCCGCAGCACTTCCCAGGGGCAAGGTGCAGTCGTCGTCGTCGACAGGCTGCTGCGTCATTCTGTAAAGCGGCCTGTCTACATCGGAGCGCCTCTTATTTTATCATACCTGTCATACCTGGGCTTCCAGATGTTTTTGCTAATATACCTGTGCTGTAAAGAATGGCACTTGCTGAGCCGGCACATGTGGACACGCCATGGCGATATTTGAAGTGCACTTTGATGCCCCTGACTTGGGCCAGGGGAGTGGCAGCCTGCTTTTGTTTGTTGCTGCCTTGCACCAGCACCAGCACCAGCAGCGGCAGCAGCAACAGCAGCAGCAACAGGGATGATAGACAGGCTTTGGGGCGTCACAGGCTGCGCAGCGAGGGATTTGCGTCTGCCAAATGCCTGAGGCAGACATAGACCCATCCCCAGATTGCATAGCGCGAAGATTTGCAGCCATCTGTTGTTGTCTTCCTTTGCCTTGCATTCTGCTCACATAGCAAAGAACAAAAGCACATAAAGAAAGACCGGCAGAGGCTGCAGGCTCTTTTCTCCTCTCTTCCATTCAGCTTGCCTTCACTATTTGCACCTTTTTCAGCACGCACTTTACCCAGCCACACCCCTCCCTCCACCACTTTGCTCTTCTTTTGGCACCTACCCCAATACCCCCCTAGCGCACCCATCTGCTCTTTTCAACCATGGCTGACAATGAGGCGTATCCAGTACAGATTCAGCGCAAGATGATCCTCATCGGCGACGGAGCCACCGGCAAGACCTGTCTCCTGTACACGTTCCGCGAGGGCCAGTTCCCGCCCGACAATCGATACATCCCGACAGTCTTTGATACCTGCATAGTGGACATGGAGGTGCGCGGCCACCCAGTAGAGCTCTCCCTATGGGATACTGCTGGCCAGGAGGAGTTTGACCGTCTGCGCATGATGTGCTACCCAGGAGTCAACATAGTCCTACTTTGCTTCTCCGTAGACTCGCCGGACTCCCTCGAGAACGCCTACGAGAAGTGGTTCCGGGAAGCAACGAAACAGGCCAAGGGAGCGCCCATCATCCTCGTGGCCCTGAAGACAGACCTGCGTGCGGACCAGAGCACCATTGAGCACCTGGCCCGCTTCGGCCAGGCCCCCGTTACGTATGCACAGGGCCAGGCGGTCGCAAAGAGGATGAATGCAGCAAAGTACGTGGAGTGCTCGTCCATTAGGAACCTCAATATTAGACAGGTCTTTGAGACAGCTGCTAACCTGGCCGTGTCGCCGGAGGATCTCCCTAACGCAAAGCCTGAGAGCGGGTGCTGCGTCATCCTGTGAAGCTCTGCGAACTACGCCATTTTACTTTAAAAGCCTTTCCACGACCCTTGTTAGTCCCTGGACTCCTTTTCCCCATTCTTTGAGCTTTTCCTGTGCGTGCGTGGCTGGTACCCCCCCCTGCTAATTAATAACCATCTTTCCACCCAAACACAGCATGGATATGCTGCTCGTCTCCACATGTTTACACCTTCAGTGTTTCAGGATATCCGCCCCTCTGCGCCCCAGCGCCAATGACGTCGAGTGCACTGATTTTGTCTGCAATGGCTGGATCGACTCGCTCGCTTTTATCCGCTCAGCGTCTCCCACGCAGAGGCCAGCAGGCCCAGGGGCAGCTTGCGCCCCATGCACCGCTTCCGCCTCCTTTCTCCCGCTTGCTGCTGGCGTGTTGCTTACTTCTGCGTCGTTTTGTGTCAGTGAATTCGCAGACCCACCTGTTTCATAGTCAGTTCCTCCACCCTTGTTGGCACGCTACTGTCCCGCGCTGTTCTACGAGCTTCACAGAGCACCCAGAAACCCCTTCAGCTGTGGGTAAAAGGCGTGCTGGTTCTACTGTTCTATTTCTGCAGCTCTTCCTTGGCGCTCCGAGCTTTTATTTCCTCATATCCCATCTGGCCTTCCTCGCCAAAAAGGGTGCGCTCGGGCTCCTTGTCTCTCTCTCTTTCTTTCTTCTCATACCCACCGCTCCTTTATTTTGCTCCTCGCCACGCACCCTTTTCCCTTTTCTTTTCTTTCCTTTTCACCCACACCCACGCAAAACCACTCATATTAAAATCGGGGCCATGCAGGCAGTGTTTCGGCTAGTGCTCGAGGGCCTCGCCATGTTCGCAGGCTCCTGGGCAGCCGGTTGCGTTCCATTGTACGTGCGCATGGACAGCGCCCGCTTCAATCTCCTGGCTCTCTTCGGTGCTGGCCTCCTTATTGGCGCAGCCCTGGCTGTGATCCTGCCCGAGGGAGTAGAAACGCTGTCCAAGGCTTTGGAGAGTAGGAAGAGCAAGTCGGAGACCCAGAACAATCTCATCGAGTCCATGAACAACACCATCGGATGGGCCCTGGTAGCCGGCTTTTGCGTCATGTTCCTCATAGACAATGCATTCCCCTCGCACAGCCACGACAGCGCTGCTGAGGGCGGCGAATGTCCCGCAGGGGGACAGACAGGCAACATGGCGAATGATAGCGCGGCGTGTCTGGAGGATATCGCTATGTCACCTAGAGGCAGAGACGCGCGCGGACGAATGGCAACGCCAGAGTTTGCGCTCAGTGAGCCGGCTAATCGCCACCACTTGCACCAGCAGCAAATGGCGAGTGACTCAATGTCGTCGTTTGCCATTGGAGTCGACGACGAGCGCAATAATGGCGATGCCAGGCCGCCACGCAACAACGCCGTCATGATGTCCGGCAACGGACTCGGACTATCCAGCCCTGCAGACAACGGGGCGGCGGAGTGGGACAGGCGGCCAGCAAAGCCTCAAAGTAAGTGGCTCAGGATCCTGAGCAAGGTCGGGATGGCGCTGTCGCCGCGCTTCCTCCCATCCACACTGATCGGCATCCTGGTCCACTCGTGCGCAGACGGTCTGGCTTTGGGTGCAGCGGTGGCTGCGTCGTCGGCAGCCGAGGCTGCTACTTCGCCGAAAAACGCAAAGGACGCGAGTGCCGGTGAGCATACGTCGTCGCTTGAGATCATTGTGTTTTTGGCGCTTTTGCTGCACAAAGCCCCTGCTGCCCTGGGGCTTATTACCACGCTGAAGCAGCAGGGGTATGCCAGGTACAAGCTGAGTGTATGGCTCACCGTGTTTGCTGCCTCCGCACCGCTGGCTGCTCTGGTGACGTTTGCTGTGTTCTCGCTCATCAGCCCGTCGACTGCACAGGGTGCCTCGGCTGGTGGCGTGCAGCCATGGACTGGCACGATTATGCTGTTCTCAGCGGGCACGTTTATGTATGTGGCTATGGCACACACATTGACTGAGGCTGTGCAACAGGCAAAGGCTTTGAGAGCCCGTGGCAAATCGACAGCCAGCTCTGCGGGGCATCATGGTGGAGGGTCGCTGAGCCTGCTGGATGTTGTAGTGCTTCTGTTTGGCGTTGTATTGCCTCCGCTTGTTGCCAAGGACCACGACGGCTAAACCACGTGTCTTTCTCTTTTGCCATGTTTCCATGTCTGCTTTGCACTTCCGAGATGTTTATTACATTTACTGCAAGACTTGTTTATTACTCTGTGCATGGGTGGCTGTGGTAGTGGAGGCGCTCATGTGCCGACAGACTTGCTCTTCGGCCGCCACTGCAGCAGCATTTTGGCGGCGGAGCACCGCATGTCCCCGATGCTTGTAGGAGATCTTGGCTACAGCAGGAGGCGCTGCGCCGCCTGTATATTGTGTGTTTGGCCGGTCGTGGCGGCAATTTGAAGCTCAGCGTGTACTCGTCGGAGGAGTCGCTGGGTTCATGGCAGGCAAAGAGCAGGTGATCAAAGTAGGCATCAGCCGAGGTAGCTACGAAACAGCATGATGTGCACTCCATCCTTGAACACGCTGGTGGTGCGTCTATGGGTTAGCGTACTATGAATACGGAAACGAAAGAAAAGTCAACGTGTGGTCGTGTTGACGAGAGGCATGAAGCCCTCCCTTCGCCGTCGCTGCTGAGCCTAGCTGCTTAAATACAGGCAAAACGTTTTGCCTGTCTGCCATGCACAAGCCCTCTCCCCCTTTTTCCTTCCTCAAAACACGGGAAGGGAATACGCCCTTTCGCTATTTCCAACACTTTGTCGCGTGTGTTTGGTTGTACCACGCATCAGATCATCGATCTCGGTTACACGCCAGAGATCGATATCGGTCGCAAAGTAAACAAAATACTCCGCTATCATCGATAATGCGTTCGCAATCATGTGACTGGCCCGTTAGATGCCAGAGCAAAACGTCTTGCAAGCATCGGGATGTGTGTGCGTGTGTGCAAACCGTTTTTCTCCACTGCACATGTTGGCTAAGGACCATGCGCATGCTGGTCTGATCAGTGACTGCACTGAGTACTTGGCTGATGTATATGTGGGAGGTTTATATCGCCTCTTTTGCCTGTCTCTGTTTCCTCTTCGTTTGGTAGCATGGCTGGGACCATGTCTGGACCCCCGGACAGGATAAGAAACACCAAGTGTTACATATCGGTTAAACCACAAGTCACAAAGACAGTCCCTCAAAATAACTGGCGCATTTCTGTTGTACTTGGCAATTTATTGAATGTTTATATGCTGATGGCAGTAACAGCAGAGCCAATAAGGTCCGAGTTGCGGCGCTGGAAGTGGATGTTTGCCCGGGCAGCAGACGCCTTGATCAACTGCTCCTGCAGCGTAGCAATCGTGTTCTCGTACATCTTGCGGTTCATGTCGAACAGAGCGCCGCTGAGAGCAACCGACGCAGAGCTGACATTGGCGTTGCTCTTCAGAACAAGGGCTGCAAGCGCTGCGCCAGAGAGGCGTGATGCACGGGTGGCAACGGTCTCGCACAGCGCACGGATGATCTGGCGGTCGCCAAGCGAGGTGGCAATGCCGTACTCCGCAGCGAAGATTCCGTCAACAGTGCTGAGCTCCTCAGACTCGTCCTCCATGATAGATCCCATGTATGCCGTGTGGAACGAGTAGTTGTTGCTGATTTTCTCGACTGGGCACCTGACTGTGAACAGGAGATGGCTGTCCATGAAGTCGGTGATCAGGTTGCGCACGATCTCGCCGAGGTACTGGTCGGCAACCATCTTCTCGAATGCCTGGTGGCCAGGGTTGCGCGACTCGCGGTCGATGCGGTGGTCCCACATGGTGAGCGGCAGCGACTCGGTGGACGAGCCAAAGCGGCCGAGCTCGGTGTTGATGGCCACCTCGTCGGTGTCGTGAGCACTTCCGGCGG
>MU603966.1:0-87258 GCA_025201845.1 Martensiomyces pterosporus
AAAACCAGCAGCACCGCCGATTGGGGAGTCTGTTGGGGTCGCCACACCAAGCAGCAGCATCAGCAGACAGCGCGTTGGACAAACCGCGGAGGTGGTCGCGCCGGAGCATCACGCTCAAGCCACTGCGGCTGTTTGCCTGAAGACCTGCGCATCACTCGTAGAATTGTAACGTTGCTAATAGGGAGACAGATAATACTAATAACCACCTACATACCAGCTGCTGGTTTGATCAATTAGCTGGCATGAGCTAAGCTTCGTATTATTGTTTGGCTGCGCACAAGGGACAGGCAGGGCAGCACAGAAGACAAGAAGTGAACACACAAAAGCTTGTTCTGGGATGCAGATATTAAATGAAGTGCCGAGGACCCAATATACGTATGGATGTGTGCGAGACACGAGGACGTGGCATTTTGAGGATTACAGGTTTTCAGAGCAGGATGCAAGCAGCCTTGATTGTGGCGACATGGGTGTGGAATGCAAGAATGAAAAAGTGCTCCTCCCCGCTTTTCGCTTGCATATGCAACAACCACCTTTTATATGTTATATGTATGCAGTGGCCATATGTTCAGGAGTTGTGTGTATGTGTGTGTGTGTGTGAACACACATACCAGCCATTCTATTCTTGTACGTGTCAGCGTTCCTCTACCTTGCCTTCTTTTTGTGTTCGCAGTCGTGCAAATGTACAAATAGACTCCTTTGACATCCTGGTAGCAAACTGAGCAAGTGGCCACATATCTTACCCACTTTTATATACTGATTTCCGCCATCTGTTGGTTCGTTTGTTGGAATTTGACGTCAGGAATGCCGGCCATGTATCGTCCAATAGGCCAGGTGAGAGATGCAAAATGTGCCTCATTCACCGGCAACAAGAGCGAGGGGTGAGCGCGAGAAAAAGCCTTCAAAGGTGAAAGCATAAATCTGCATATGAGGAGCAAATGGGGTTTGTGTGCTTAAATTAGCCGCATAGAAAAGGAGGTCATGGGTGCTGCTTGTCTGTCGATGATGCTCAACAGATGCCGCACAGCTTGCAAGGATTGCAGCCTCTCTGTGGCCAGCCCATACAAAACATTTTTCTTGTCCAGACCAACCAAGCGCCAAAAAGCAGCAAATCTGTATATGCAAAAAAGCCCTTGCGTAGTGTACACACGCGACCAGAGGTGGGGTGTGCTGCTTGTTTAAACCCTGGGTCGACAAACAATGGCGCACTCGAATGATGAAAGGGCATGGCGTGTTT
This sequence comes from Martensiomyces pterosporus, assembly GCA_025201845.1. Classification (NCBI taxonomy): domain Eukaryota; kingdom Fungi; phylum Kickxellomycota; class Kickxellomycetes; order Kickxellales; family Kickxellaceae; genus Martensiomyces; species Martensiomyces pterosporus. Next base: position 1,235 of record MU603966.1, read on the forward strand.
GCCGACCAGAAGTAGAAAAGCAAAGCACCAGACAGCTCATGAGTGGCGAGATTTCTGCAGCCTGCACTGTCCGATGTGCAGAGTACAGGTACCGGCAAGAGCAAGGATGGAGGCTGTGCTGAAGTGAAGCAGGGCTCTAGCAAGGATGAGCGTCATTGGAGGAGGCACGCTATCAGGCTGCATCGTGCCTGTTATTACGCTTAACAGTGCAGTGTGATTTCTAGAGTTGGAGCGGTAGGTTGCACGCAAAGAGAATCCAGCTTTATTTTTGCTGTGCTGACATCGCTTTGCCAGCAGCATTTATGCATGCAGCAATCCTCAAACTCTTTACGCATGGACTGCCGCCCTGCTCCCACTGCATCGAGCGGGGTCAGTTGCACGCAGACACCAGCACAATGCATACAGATGGCCCCCTGCCCGAGTAAAGACTGAATGGGTGGCTGTTGCTCTTCATTGCTTGCTGCTCCGCTGAGGTAGTGTGTGCATAAAGCCATGGCTGATGTTGGGTGATGTTGACTGAACGCGCATGTATGAATTATAGCATAAAAGGTGATATTGTGTACAGGCCGGCTGGTGAGCATGGCAAGAAAAATACATGTGAAGATGGTCGAGTGGGGGTGGAGCAGAGTGGGTGTGAGTGGTGGGCAAGTGAAAAGGATACAACGTACATGTGACTTGTCAGCAGAGGCTGTGCGTACATTCCTGCCATCATCAAAAGGCAATTTACACGGAGCGCCTTTGTTTGGCTTGCTGGACCCTTCTCCCCGGTTTGTAGCGGCTGCTCCACTCACTGACCGACACCCAGTCGCGTCTTGTCTGGGGTCCTTTGTGCGAACGATAAAAAGCAATTTACTGCTTGGCCATTGTTGTCGTTTTAGAGCAGGGATGTAGCAAGTAGAGACCTCTGTAGGCAGCATCCTTTTTTTTTTGGTAGTGTCCCGAATCGGTGGTACACGCCGACAAAAAGTGGTTGGGGAGAGGCCGTCTGAGTGTGCACAGCCAGCCAGAACACACATGCAGCTTTGTGCCTGAAGAAGCAGCAGTCGGTGGCAGTCGGAGCGGTGGGCAGCGGTGCCTCAAATGGGTAGAAGGCGGGAGCTGCCGAATAGCAAGCAATTCTTTGCGAAGAATCGCAATGTTAAATTGACCGAAGCGCTTGTCTTCCGCGCGTTGCCTGGTCAAACCCCACTATCCAGGGTACACTGGAGTCCCGCTTTGTTCGAATGGATCCTGTGTGGGGTAGTCACGCCGGTTTGTCGCCTCAAAAAGGACAGTTCCAGCAGCGAGCTGTCTGTATGCCTGTACTGCTGTTGCCGCTGATAATGACGGTTGCAGCATTCAGGGACGGTGTGCGAGGCTTGGACAAAAATATAGACGTCCGCTGACTGCTTGCCAGTTTCGTATGGCTAAATCGTGAATCCTCGAGGCCCGGTGCTGGGTGATTTTTTTGAAGCGCCAAGTATGCCTCTGTCCCTGCGAGCGAGGCGCGAGCTTTTTAAGCGCAGTGTCTGTGTGTGGGGGGAGGGGATTCGTGATGGTGGGAAAAATTGCCTCCGCAGCAGCAGCGGGAGCGTCCAGGCGATTGAGCCTTAGCAATTGCACAGGCGAGCGAGAGAGCAGGCCGAACTGAGCAGAGTAGAGAGAAAGAGAGAGGATTATAGTACAAGGGCCAGTGATGGCGCAGACAAGACGGCTAGAAGAGGGTGCCAGCAAGGTAGAGGGTGCCGAGGAGACGTGGGCAATTTTAGCAGACAGGCAGCAGAGGGGAGAAGAAGAGGGGCCAAGCGGCGATGAGCCTGTAGGTTTTATACCAAAAATAAAACCCTAAGCGCCGGGTATTTAGCCATTAGCGAACGAGACACCAACCACAGACAGAGGAAACCCTCCAGGTGCTGCTCTGAATAGAAAGTAAATAAATAAAAGCTGCTGCCTCCCCGCGTAGAATGACAGAGAAATTGCAGATGTAATAAAGGGGAGCACTTAATTGTCTCCCAGGGCAATCACACCCCTGTCCCTTGTGTCAAAAGCGAGATGAGATGTGGAGGGCAAGGGAGAGGGGGTGTGGCATCGCCCAGGGGTGGGTTGACCGACCGGGGCAGTGCTTCAAAGTAAGCTTGCGCAAGGCAAACGCAGGTAGCAGATGAAGTGGGCTCATTCTGGCAAAGTGGATGAAGGCAGCGACGGAGAGGAGGAGGGGGAGTAGGCTGCTGCCACGAACTGGGCGTCTGTGCCAAAAGGGTAGGCACTATCCTTGCCCATGCACAGCGAAAATCCATCGTCATCCCATCCTCCACGGCTATCCACCTCGTACAGATTCGTGGGGCACACACACTGCAAAACCCTCTTCGTGTGCGCCGTGCAGCAAATGCACCACTCCTCGTGGTGTAGAAAGGTGCGGGCAGTGTGACAGTCGAGAGAGAGAAGCAGCGGCAGAGGCTGGGCACACTTAGCACGGGAGCAGTGGGGGAAGCCGAGGATAACCATGCCTCCACCCTGGCCCCTTGAAAGCAGAGAGCGCCTTTGCTTTTGCTCAGCACCCCTCTGGTCGATGACTTTTTCCTTCCTGCTGCCATTGTTCGGCACATGCCTTCCACCATTGTTGCGCAGTTGCCTCCAACCTACGGTGCTTAACAGCGGCTATTTTACCTTCATGAATTGCTGCATTGGACACCCTCTGCCCCTCCCGTGGCCGTGAGGCAGAGGGCGGTGCATGTGCTGCTGGCCGTATCCTGGGATGTGCAGGTGCGCTTCGCCACAGACTCCGATGCCAGCCGCGATTTCACTGGGATGCAGGGAGTATTGAATGTAGACATCCGAAGAAAGTGCGCACTTCAGGCAAAATGAGAGCAGATGCGCTCTAAATATAGCAGGCAGCCAACCAAGCGGAATAAATGGACGAGCATCAAGCCCACATATCCAACTGGTATTTTTGCCTATGCTACGTGCGAATAGTATCCTTGCTGGTCCTACCCTGTCCCTCGACTGCATTTGCGTCTCGAGCAGTGTGCTGCCGCGCAGGCGTGGTTAGGTGCAGCAAACAGGCAAGCGGTCAGGAGTGCCAACCACAGGCCACAGAAGAGACACGCAACTAGCATCCTGCAGCAAGGAAAAATATCCTTTCCAGGCAAGGCTGTCTGTTTATCATCCCACATTTCCACATCTTTGAGTCTTCATTTCCTTTCGCTGTCCTGAACGACCCTTCCTCAAGTCAGATGGTATTAATAGCAGACACTTGGCTCGAGTGCGTGCGCCTCACTGCAGCACTGCATATATGGCTATTGTCCTGGCATTTGCTTCTTCCATGACCCTGCAAGCTTGTGTTTTCTCCTATTCTGTGCTGTGGTGCCAGGTGAACCCGCCGTGGTCACCCGCCCACATCCATGCACACCCATCCGTGCTGCAAATGAAGCAGCAATAGCAGGTGGCTGGTTTCTATATGCCCGATGTGCACACTCAGTTGCCGCTGCCACAGACACACAGCACCTTCGTTCCACCCGGCGCTGCTCCACTGCTGAAAACCAAGCCCAGGAGCGCACACCCACGCCCTCCACAGGGCACCTCTGTAGCTGCTGCTCAGAAAATTGCCGATCTGCGCCGATCGAGTCCGCATCCGGATCAGATTTAATCCAGGGAGCACTTCTGTCATGGGCCAAATACCCAGCATGCAGTTTTAGAGCAGGTTCCAGGTGTGCGAATGTTTGTCCCAGCGTCAATCAGGACAGCGCCAGTCCAACAAATTTGCACCTCCGGTTCTGCTCCGCTTTGCTTCTTAGTGGCCATTTCGCTTATTCCCGCATACGTCTTCTTGTCTACCCACTCTTACTATTCATATACAGCCCTGCCGTTTTTCTTTTTGCGACGAATGCGCCATCGGCTGAGCATTACATGGGCAGCGACAACAAGCGTTCAGAGGACGCAACCACTGCACACAGCCACCGAAACTCGTCCGAGTCGGCACAGCACTTGTATGGCGAACGGCTCAATGTGAATGAGAGGGGTGGCATTACAGCAGCCATTGAATCCATGTGCGGGAGCTTTGAACACGCTGGCGTGCACCAGCGCACACTATCATGGGTATCGTCGACTGTGGCAGCAAACGAATCGTCTGAACAGCCCGCCACAGCCCGCCAGACGGATATCCAGCACGGTAGTGTAGCGGAATCCCTGGATGCAGCAGCAGCAGCATCCAGACGTCTCCACGTGCGCCTGACAACCATCGATCCGGTTACGGGGAGCATTGTGGAGGCTATGGGTGACAGCGAGTCGGCGGAGAACGGTGACGAGGCCCTTGCAGCTGAGCATGTGGACCCAGGTAAGCATTCGGGTAGTGATGTGTTGTGGCTGCTATCGAATGCAATGGGCCTGTCTAATACAAAGAGCCGGCTTGCAAGCATGCTGCAGGACAGAAGCGGCTAGCAGTTTGGAATTCAGCATCACAGCGGCAACCTGGATGGCGTGTGCGTGCTGTATGAAGTCGCGCCCAGTGGCCTGTTCTCTGTCGGCGCTGTGGTCTCAGTGTGGACCGCTATATCGGATGACGGCGAATGGCTGCAGGGCGCTATGTGAACATAGAAGAATACCCACACTGCTGCCTGCCATCCGTGTGAGAGTAGCGCTGAGCTCCACAAATATCTCGCTCCGCCTTTTAATATACAGCAGCATCTACCTGTGCAGTGTTTGACTACCCCTTCCATTCGCCCATCCACTCAGCCGCCCGCCCCCTCCAAATTGGCTCCAACTGTCATCCACGCCTTCTTTCCCCTGCCTGGAAATACTGCCTGCATTTGCTGTCCCCCGCTCTTCGCACGCGCTCTTTTTATTGCAGGCTGCTTTCAATTGGCTTCAATTCGCGCTGCTGCTTCTGCCTGTGGCAATTCAGCTTGCTCCTTGAACAGGGTGCTGTACTTCAAACCGGGCCGCCGCCATATTGCTGTGGACAAACACGCAGTGCCAGCGAGTGCGTAGAAGCGCGTGCAAAACACTGTCCTACTATTGCGTCTCACAGCCTGGTCTGGCCAGATCGTTGCTGGGACAGGCAGCAGCTCAAATCCACCCTCGCTTTTGGCTACAGCGCCTTCTTTTTGCTCCGGCGACGCACTCTCTGCCCCTTCCCTCTACTGCATCCTGCCCGCTTCGTCTCTTCTCGCCTTAGTCACCATTACTGCTTCGCGCCTGGCTTGTTACTAAACTCGTTGAGAAGAAACAAACACCGCCACACGTGTGCACCTGTACTCACTGGCCAGTGTAGCTTTTATACAGCAGGTCTTTATTGCTCCCGATATCCTTCGCGTGGCAGTTCCTCAAGACAGACAGCTAGGTAGGTGCTCTTTTGCTGTTGCGTGGCTTAGAGACGAGTGCTGGGGCATGTATATTGTGTGTGCCTGGGACCGCGTGTCTGTGCATTGGACGCTTTTGGTTGCGTCCGTTGTATTGGAGGGCCCAAGTACAGCCAAGGGCAGGAACACCGCCTTTGGCACACAGGCTGATGCATTTAGCCAGAGAGAGCGTGTGCCTGTGCTGGTGCAAGGATGCCAGGCGTGTGCTTGTGTACCCACTCCTTAGTTCAGCAGGCTCCTCTTGTTTACGCTTTGCTTTTTGGCTGGCACAGCAGATGCAGGCAGGGCGGGTCTGGCAGCTGGCCGTAGGCTTCTGTGTGCCTGCTGCTGCCGGGCGCTCTTTGCTCTTCTATGCTCCCGCCCATCAGGCTTTTTGCTCGCTATTTTTGCTGCTTTTGTTATTTGCGGCCAGCACTGCATCTGCCTTCAGACACCTCGCTCTCCTTGCCCCCTTTGCAGAGAGCCGAGCACACTTGCACTACGCTTTTCTTGTCCCTGTACATTTTTCTCTTATTATAAATACTCTGGCAATTTGCAATTTCTCTGCTAATCCCCCTTCTCTCCCTTCCTTTTTCCTTCTCTCGCATATTCTCCTTGTCTCTTGCTCCTTTGCTTGTCTCCTACCCACGTTTTCCCATTTGCTGTCGTTGCTTTTTCTTTCTGGCATTGCGGGTGCATAACCTGTAATTTCGACGTTTCTAGCTCGCCTGGAGCAGAAAGCAAGCCCGAGCGTTTCCGAGATTTCAATAGATTCGTCAATTGGGCACCTTCGCGGGCCGCATAGCTCGGATTGCACTAGGTACAGTTCCTCGCAGCCCTCCATTCACCCACATAAATATCAGCGCGCAAAAATCACGCCTTCAAACAGACGCAGTCAGCGCTTGCTGCTGGCTCTGCTGCTGTTGGCGTGCAGCGTATGCTTGGCTGTCTCCAGTCTGACACGTTTCCAATATTGGCCTTCTCGTCTGCATGCTTTGTATGGGCTTTTGTATCCCGCCAAGCGCTTTTCTCTTACTAATTCCTTATTCCCACCCTTTAGTTGCGAAGACGAAGCCAGCGACAACTGCGAGCCAAACAGCAGCAAATATACAGGCGGCACAGCACCAGACGGCTCCATATACCAGTGGCCTGTGCCTGACAGCACCAATAGTGGCATCGACGGTACAGCAGGCGCTATTGATATTGCCGGAACAACAAACACTGGTGAAGACAACGGACACGGCGGCCATCGTGCATTTGACACCGCTGTTGCCTCCCAGCCATTTATGCGAGGCAATCAACGTCTAGGCGACGGCAAAATCCACAGCGATAAGCGCCCAACAAACACAGCAGCAGCAGGCGGCTTGTCAAAAACTGGTGCTGGCAAGGACTCTAGCGCAGGTACATTAGCAAAGACAGCAGCGCCGGAGGCCAGACCGCGGATACCAATACGATCCTCCAGAAGGACTATGGGGGTCGGCGGAAGTGGAACCAGCACATTAGGACTCAGCTACTCAAACACTGCAAATATATTCCCTATTAAAGGACGGCCGGGCACGCAGAGAAAGCACACGCAGCAGGCTACCTCGAAGCCTGCCACATCCACCACGTCCACAGTATCATCGCCAAGCAACACTGCCAGCAGAGCAGCGGCCGCCACAACAGCAGCTACAGCGGCAGCAGCCAGGGCGACGGCCGCAAGGACAGCGGCAAAGGCAGCAGACTCAAGGCTGCCCGTTTCATCGACTGCGCGGCTAGCCACAAAGTCAAGCACCGTGTCGCTTACGCGCGAGCCCACGACTGGGCCGACGGCCATCAAGAAATCATCGGCAGCAAACACCCCGGGCAGCGCGCGCAACATCCCAGCCAAAGCAAAGACAATGTCGCGTGCGACAGCCAGCAACTATCTCAACCCGAATCTGCGGCGGCGCAGCAGGAGCGGCGTCTTTGACAGCTCCCCGTCGTCGTCATCGCCCGGCGATAGTGGCACTCCAGCTAACTCGTCAGCAGCAGGGCCCAGGGATGGCGCCGGGCGGCCCGGTGCCACTGTTGATCGGCAGCACCTCCATCGGCCCGTATACGCATCAGGCGGCAGTGGCACAGACGGCGACCATGCAGCCGGCGTGTCGGCCACTGCGGCTGCGGCTGGCGTGGCTGGTCGTCCGCGCCGGATGACGCAGCAGGCAGCAAAGCTGACCATCGATGCGGCGCGCGCCCAGGCGGCTGGAGCCAATGCCTCCAAGCGTGTCCCTGCCACGGCTATTGGAGTGGGCTCGCATGTGCAGATGCAGGCGCAGGCGAAGCCGCATGTGGGGCAGGCTCGCGGTGTGCATGGAGGCAGCGGTGGAGGAGCGGGATCCACCACAGGGCGCCGGTTCCTGCGTACGCCATCGAACCCCGACCTGCGCCTCTCTAGCAGCGGCCGACAAACGGACTCGTCGGACAAGGAGCCAGCCGCTACACCGGGCCGCAAGCCGAGCTTGGCGCTAAAGCAGTTTGCCACGGACAGTGCTTCTGCCGGCAACGCTTCGCCGTCGGTGGCCACCGGGTATTCTGGCGGACACCGGCCCCTGCAGGCGAAGCTGGAAACATCATCGAATGCGATGCATTCTGACTCGGAGCGCTCGAGCGGGCCCACAGAGATGCGCCAGCGTACACGCACAATACCGGTGAGTGCGGGCCGCGCCGGGCGCTCGGTTGTTGGCACTGCTGGCGCAAAGCCGCTTACCTGGCGGACGCAGCAGCAGCAGCAGCAGGCTGCGCGAGGAGGCGAGAGCAAGTCGGTTGTTGGCAGCGGGTCGTCTCAGCGCGCGCCAGGGGCTTATGCTGGCGTGCCAGGCACAAAGCTTGCTATTCGCGAGACAAGCGCAACGTCGGCTTCGCGGGGCAAGAGCGGGGCTGGCGCTACGAGCAGTGGCGAGGATGCCAACGAGGACTGCGACCCGAAGATGCAAGCGCCCAGGCTTCGGCCCACACAGAGCAAGCCGCTGCATCTCGGCGGGTCCGCCGCAGCCCCGCATCTTCGCAGCCAAAACAACATCTCCTCGTCTGCGAGCGCAATCGGCATCGGAAGCTACAACTCGACGCACCAGGCGCCCCGGGGCGCTCCCCGCGCAGGCGCGGCAGCCAGCGTTGTCGGGGCTGTGCCGCCGCCGGTTCCGCTGCAGACCCACCCGCTTGTCGGCCAAGGGGCACGCCCCCAGATTGCCAGCTACCAGCAGCGGTATCCGGCACAAAAGGGACCCTCGTCTGTGGTTTCCGCCGCACCGGCGCCTACGCAGCAGATGATGCACATCCACTTCCCTGCGTCCAAGACTGGCGACCAGCAGTCGGTGGCGACGGCGCAGCAAAGGCATCCGCAGCAGCCGATGGCGCAGCAGCAGCAGCAGATCCAGTCCCGACCACAGTCCGGCGCTCACTCGTCCGCGCAGACGCCGGATGCGAAGAGCGCTGGCGGCGTGCCAGCACTGACTCCACAGGAGGCCATCGCTAGGTATGGCCAGCAGCTCAGTGCGCAGGAGCGGACGGAGATTCTCGAGTTTCCGCATGTGTACTACGTAGGCAATGCCAAGGCGCGCAGTGGCACGCGGCCCAACTACGGATTTGACGACGAGCGTGGCGACTACATCGTGAATCTCCACGACCACATGCTCTACCGCTACGAGCTGATGGAGGTGCTGGGCAAGGGGTCGTTTGGGCAGGTTCTGCGCGCACGCGACCACAAAACAGGCGACATTGTGGCGATCAAGATCATTCGCAACCGCAAGCGCTTCCACCACCAGGCGCAGGTCGAGGTCAAGCTCCTCGAGTGCCTAAGGCGGTGGGACCCAACTGGCGCGCACAACATCCTGCAGATGACGGCAAGCTTCTACTTCCGCAACCACCTGTGCATTGTCATGGAGCTGCTTAGCATCAACCTGTACGAGTGGCTAAAGGCGCACCAGTTTGCAGGCACGCCGGCGCCGCTGCTGCGCAACCTGACGATTCAGATGCTTCAGTCGCTACAGCTGATGGCGCGCCACCGCATCATCCACGCGGACCTGAAGCCTGAGAACATCCTCCTCGCCAGTCCGCCGCCGATGCCCTCTCGCCGTGCTGCGCCGCCGGGCGCTGCTGGGCCGCCGCCACACCCACTCAACAACCCGCAGCTTGGCCTGGATATCCAGCGCGGCGCGTATGCGATCAAGGTCATTGACCTGGGGTCCAGCTGCTTTGAGACGGAGCGCGTGTACACGTACATCCAGTCTCGGTTCTACCGGGCACCCGAAGTCATACTTGGGCTTCCGTATGGCACGGGGATCGACATGTGGTCGCTGGGGTGCATCGCTGCCGAGCTTCTCACCGGGTACCCGCTGTTTCCGGGGGAGAACGAGCGCGAGCAGCTCTCGTGCATCGTCGAGGTGCTTGGCCCGCCGCCTGCCTACATGCTTGAGCGCGCTCCGCGGTGCGCTGACTTTGCTGAGCCCGCGCCGTATGCAGTCACGCCGATACCCACGGGCAACATGATGCTGCTTCCTAATGGGTCGTGTGTGGTGGGCAGCGTGGTTATCAAGCCGTATACGAACTCGAAGGGCAAGCGGCGCCGGCCCGGGTCGCGGCCGTTGGCGCAGGTCCTGGCGCGTGCGCGCGATCCCCGCCTGGTCGACTTTGTCATGCGCACGCTTGCCTGGGACCCGGCTATGCGCATGTCGCCGGAGGATGCCTTGCGCCATCCGTGGATCACGGACATGCCCATGCAGAGGCAGCAGCATGGCGTGGTCGCGCCGCCCCATGCGCATCTGGGCGCCCCGCAGCCTGGGTATGTGATGATGCCTGCTGGGTACTCGCAGCAGCAGCAGCAGCAGCAGCAGCAGCATATGGCTCATGGAGCAGGCCATCCGCATCCACCCAATGCTGCTGCTGCTGCTGCTGCCTCGGGCGGGTACATCCAGCAGATGGCCCACCAGCAGCACCAGCAGCAGCACCAGCAGCAGGCAGCGTATGGCAATCTCGCTCGGACGCGCAAGGCCTGAGAAAATGCGCCGCCTCCAACGCCCGCCTTCTGTTTTACGTGCGACACCGCACGCCCCTTCGACTTTGCACACACCACCCACATGCCCTTCTCGCCCTTTCTTTGCGCATACTCTTCCGCAGCACATATATCTACTTAATCATCCCCCCGCTCCTGCACTGAAGACTTGCCTGCCACCTGCATGCGGTGGCCAGGCGGGCTTGGGCAAAAGCGCGTCAGCTGTATCGTCATCAGCACCACAGGCTTTTTGGGAATCGCCGTTGATTGATGGCTGCTGCTTTCTCTCTCGCTCGCGCTATTTGTTGTCTTTATTTGTCGCTTTTTCTGTTACAAGCACATTAATACCAATTTGTACTGGCTGCCCCGCTTTACACTCACTCGCGTTTGCACCTTGGGAATGGACAGCTCCGCGGAGGGAACCTTGGCGCCAGAGAATGCTGCCCAGCACACAAATGACAGCCCGTCCTTGTCAGACCACTCCTCATTCAGCGACAGCAAAATCGAGAGCATCGCCCGCCAGCACTGCTTTGCCGCGTCAACCGCAACGCCCGTAGACGCAGCCGGCATCCACGTCCTCCTGGTGCCCGTCGGTCCTGTGCGGCAAGGGCGGCTGGCTAGATGGGCGAATGCAATTGCGCAATTCTCGCGCATGCAAATCTCGGACATTCTTCCCCACGTCGACCAGGCAGCGGCGTCGAGCTACGGGGCGGGCGCCGGAGCCAGCATGGAGGTGGAGGGGGCAATCCGGTTCTCATTCTCCACCAGCGCGCATGAGGAGTATGAGTACTTGGAGGGGCTGCAGACATATAGGCAGGTATTGGGGGTCATTGGCGTCGTGGACTGCCAGCTGTGCGATGATGTGCCCGCGGCGTATGACGAGTTCCTGCATGTTCTGTCGCGGCACACCACGGCGGTTGCATACAGGTGCTTGGCGTTTGATCCGAGGCCAGATCAGCTGGACAACATCCCCGGTGTCACTATGATTCCAAACGCCGGCGGCAGCTTGCTGTTTTACCTGCAGACGCTGCTGAGCGACTTTGCGGGCACCATGGTGTCGGCCCTCAATCTCATGGCGAAGTCGATTGAGGATAGGGCGGACTTGCAGACACCCGCCACGGAGCACCCGCCAGAGCTGAGGCAGTCCTTGGCGTCGTCGTTTGAGCATGATGCGGCATCGCTGGTTAGCTCGGCCTACTCGGAGAGCCGTGACGACCGGGGCGAGATGTACGAGACCAGCTCGGTGGCTGCAAATGAGATGGCGCGTAGGCTATCGCATGTGGGCTCGGTGCGCCGTGGGTCGGCAACCAGCCTGCCTGCTGCCGATGTGCAAGCGAGTGCCGATGCCTCGTTGAGCAACTCTGGTCGCGGCAGGCATGGCGGCGAGATCGACAGGGAGTCTATTGCCTCGCCAGTGGGCAAAAAGGGCTCTGCGCCGGACGATTCCTCTGTGGCAAGCGCAGCCGGACGGTTTGCAGCGAGTGGGCCGAATGCGCGCGAAAAGAAAGGCGGCTCGTCGGTAAATGTCGGTCGGCTGAAAAAACTCCAGGGCGACCTGTATCTGATGTCAGGGCGGCTGGGCGAGGCGTTCTCGGCCTACGCGACATCGGTCGAGGCAAGCAGGGCCCTGAACGACTATCTATGGCAGGCAGCAGCGCTGGAAGGCTACTGTGCAGCGCTGCTGCAGCTGTGCGAAAGACCAAATGAGCGCAGGCTGTTGCATGCCTTCCTCTCGTGCGCGCCTCGGACTACACTGAAAGAAAATGCAGCCTCGTTTGCGCGAATTGGAGCCAATACAGCACCAGCGGGCACGCCAGCTGCTGCATCAACAGCTATCAGGGCAGCCTCGTCTAACCCAGCAAACGCCAGCTCTGGAGCAGCTGCGAGTCCCGAAGACACCGTCGATCTAGCAGACATGCTAAACCAGATAGGCGCATTGTTCTACCAGGTCCCTCTGCTGTATGAGCACAGCTACTCGTTTGCCCCGTTGCTGCATGTCGAGTCGTGCATTCGCGAAGCACTGGTACTTTGCGCAACTCGCGAGTCCTTCTTGGGCGACCCCGAGCGAGCGCTGGCCATGCTTCTGCAGACAAACAGCCTCCACCCGAGCCCAGCCGCCCAGATATCGCAAGAAACGCGGGATGTTGTGGCTAATGTGCACAATCTGCCTCTGCGGTCGAGCATCAACGACTGGCTCCAGCGAGGGTGGGGTAGCTCCTTCTCCTCGCTCGCACTGAACGACCAGCTTGAGGTCTCGGCGGAAGTCAGCAGCATGTTCAGAAACATCGGGTACAAGCGCAAGTCGTCGTTCTTCCTCCGCCAGTTCCTTCTCCTGGCTGTGCCCATTCTGCTGCGCAGCTCAACGGCGCAAAGGACGGGCCGCGGCCGAAGCAGCAGCTCGGCCTCGAGCACATCCACGCATGGGCTGTCGTCGGGAAGAGCTGAGCACAATGGATCGAGCGCGTTTGCTGATGGGTCTAGCGCATTTGCTGCTGTTGCGGCGGCGGCGGCAGCTGCTACGGCAGCAACATCTGTGGCTATGCATCCACCGCACTCGCCGCAGCAGCCTCTTGCTGGCATCTCTGGAGCTAAGCGCAGCACGTTTGATCTCCATGGCGCGGGGGATGCGGTTGTTATTACTCGGGAATGGTTCACTAGGCCCAAAGTTGATTTGCGCCAGGCTGTGATTGCTTGCTTGGATGCACTCATCCACTCGTTTGACACCGACTCCAAGGCCAGCACCGGCGGTCAAGAGCGCTCGAGTGGCAAAAATGTTGGGCGTGAGAGCGCGCAGAATGGCTCGCAGAATGGCTGGCTCCATTTGCAGGCAGATATCATCCGCGAGTGCCTGTCGGTTGCTGAGGCTCTGCCTAGCTACCCACACGCCATTGCTGCTGCTTTCCGCCTCGTGAGCTGCCTAAACGAACTCTCCGCCATAGTCCCGGAGTCGCAGCGACGCGCACTGGCCGATGAGCAGCATATGCTGAAGAACTACATTCAGCGGACTGCTGCTTTGTTCCATCAGCGGTACCATTTCGACCCTGCCTACCCTGGTCGGGTGTCAGAGGCGCATTCGACCAGCTCGCTGCTGAATGTGATGCAGGTGGTGGGCAGGGACGCGGCGGTTGCAGGCGACGCAATTCGCTCGCTTCTTGTCGGGATTCAGTTTTGCACGCTGCCTGACTCGCCGCCGCCCATTCAATCTGTGTCTGAGCGCCAGGACAGCCAGCCTGCGCAGGCGCTATTCTTGCATGACCCTAGCGCCCAGGTCCAGGGGGATGCACCGCCGCCACTCATTGCTCTTCAGAAGGCACATTTCGTCGCTACGCTTGCCAATCCGTTCCCGTTCCCACTGGACCTCACAGACATTGCGCTGATAGGACGGGTGGTGCCTGGCGACGACGGGGAGTTGCCAGCAGGTCAACTGCAGCCTGAAGACAGCGGTATAAGCGCTGCCCACACTCGCTGCACTATTCCCGCCAACGAATCGGGACAGGTATTGTTGGAGATGATGCCCAGCGTCTCTGGAACACTGCGCATTCTGGGCATTGAGCTGTGCCTGTTCCAGCATCTGTCCGTCAAGTGTCTTTTGGCTGAGGAGGGAGAGGCTGATGCCAAGCAGCGGCTGAAGGAGCAGCCCCTTCGTCGGCGGCTAGAGACCGAGCGCAGGCAGCTGCTTGGTCTGGACGCCGCTGGTGCCGCAAATGAGTCTGCAATGTCTGTGCGGCTATCGGCAATGAATCCAGGCCACTCATTGATTACATGCGTTGCACCGCCGCTGCCCAACCTCCATGTGGTTGAGAGCAGCATTGGGCACGAAGAATCTTTGAGCCTGTTTGAGGGAGAAAGCCAGATCGTCAGCTTTACGCTGGTCAACAGCAGCAGCAGTGCGATTGCCACAAATCTGGAGATTTCCTTTGAGCCCCTGACGCCAGCCATCAAATCTGCAGACGACTCGCGCGCTGACCCCAAGCTCTGTGATCTCGTGAATGCGGCTCTTAGCTACCTGCAGCCTGCCGTGCCGGTCAGCATCGGCCCTCAGGAATCGTATCGCTTGCAAGTGAAGGCACTGGGGATGCTCGGGGTTTGCGGCTGCGATATTGTTCTGCGCTATGGAGGCGCAGATACAGACGCGTGGGTTAGGGAGGTGAGATGGCCGCTGCGAGTCTCTGTCGCTCGTCTGCTTGTGCCCGCACAAGACATTTCGGAAGGCCTGGCGGCCAAGTATCTCGATCTCCCGCCATATATTGCACGCTCTTTGAACAGCACTCGCAGCGTGGCGAAGTCGGTCGAGGACCTGGCGTTGGTGCTTGGAGATGCGTTACAGGCGTATGCAGAAGCGGGAGATAAGCCGGCGGATTTTACGCTGGCCCTGCAGGACCTATTCTACTTGGCTGAAGTGAACATTAGAAACGATGGCAAGACAGATGTTGATCTGGATATTCAGGTGGACCTGTCGCCTACGCCGGGCGAGAGCGCTGAGGCCCTTTCAGCAGGAGCCAAGAGACCGAATGCACTCCTAAAGATGCTGACCGTGCATGTCCCTGGACATAGATCGCTTTCCCGCGTTGTGGTCCCTTTGCCGCGTGTCAGGCTGAGCGAGCAGATCCTTACCGCGCCAGTGCCTGGCATCGATGCCGATGGCGGTTCGGATGAGTCAGTGTTTTACCCTTGGAGCGAGATGCTGGACGAGGACGAGGGTGCAGAATCTGGCGGGGCATGGGTGAAAGGTGGGCGCAAGCCTGGAAACGGCCGCCAGTTTGTCGTGTCGGAGTCGGCCAGGCTGAGCAAGCAAGAGGCAGCAAAGCGCCGAGAGATCCACTGGCACCAGCAGGAGATTTGTGGCCGTGTGCGCATACGCTGGAAGGCGAGCCAGTCTGGCAGACAGGGCTACGTTGACCCGCGGCCGCTGTTTGGGCTTGGCGAAAGCAGCCTGGCAATCGCTCAGCACAGTGGCCTGCACATGCACACCCTGGTGAATGGAAAGCCCACGACCTATGTGGATAGGCTCTTTTCTGAAGCCAGGTGTCCTGCTGAAAGCGCATCTACTGTCGAGCTCCTGCTATCCAACAGTTTCTCCCGGCCATTGGACGCAGATATCAGCATCCAAGCTGTGGCGGATGGCAGGCCTGCTGCTGGTGCTCTGAGCTACCCAACCCTGCAAGCTGCCGACTCGCTATTTTACTCGCCCCGCGGCGTGCAGCTCTCGATGGGTGCTGAGATCGGCACAGGGTTTGCAGCGAATCTTCCCGCCAGCTCGTCAGATCAGCGGCGGTTCCGGTTTGGACCGTCGCTTGCAGCCCTGCCATCGACGCCAGAGAGCGCAGGTCAGCCGCTGCCCCTCAGTGGCGCATCCAACATCACCATGTTCAGCCAGAGATCCAAATCGGCCTTGCCCTTTGCAGAGGGATTTATGTTTGACAGCATCAGCAGGATGAAGCTGCCGCCGATTGCGCCCGGCACAACACACTCTCTGGAGCTCCCCATGTACGTGCTGCGCCCAGGCAGGTACCAGCTGGACTACGAGGTGACAGAGCGTCCCCAGCCCGGTCATGCGGCTGGCGGGAGGGTGCTCAGGCGCGAGGCCCTGATCATCGACAGCAGCGGCGAGCGAGAGCCCTGAGCAGCAACGACTCAGCTAGCAATACCAAAATACCAAATGCGTATATTTTCGTTTGTTAGGAAATAGAGGGAAAGAGAAGTTGGCAGGGCTATTGGCCCTGGAGATCTTCCTGCTGGCTCAGCTTCTTCGAGTACTTTTGGACATGGGAGATAATGTCGTCGCCAGTCATGTCGCTGCCGTTGATATGGAACTTTTTGCCGTCCTTGAAGGTCACATCGATCGTGGCCGGATCCTTGGCGTGGTTTGTTGTGGCAACATCGATCTTGCATGTCGGGTTGAGTGCGTTGTTCTCCTTTGAGAAAACGCGGTTCAGGAATACCCTACAAGTGACAATGACAGCGGCAAAGGGCTTCACAAGCGAATTAGTTGCATTTCTCGTCTGCTGCTCTCTTTTGCCTAGAGACTCATGAAGGCACGCACTTTGTCGATGTCGAGTGCCTCGAGAACGGGCAGAATGCCACGCGGACGCTGGTAATTTGCTTGAGCATTGCGGACTTGAATGTGTGTATGTGTAGAAATGCTGGCGAAAGCAGGTGTGCAAAGCAAGAGGCGACAGCAAAAAAAGTGCAGAGCAGCTTGAGCTCGCTTCTCGCAGCGATAACACCCGCTCGCCCCGCAGAGCCGAGCCGAGCCAAGGGAGAAAGCAGCGCAAACCCGCCCTGCCTGAAAAACGAGCATGCTCGCGCTGGCGTGGCGAGTGGAGAGGGGTCGCGGCAGGCCGCCTTTGCTCTTTTGCTTTCCCTGCAGCATCTGGTTATTACGCACGCCAGCACACCCTTCCTCCCGCCTCATCCGCCTTACACCTACATCTTATTCTATACTTACCGCATTTCGCAGCCAGAGCCATGGGCGAAGAAGCCAAAGCACGGGCCGCAGCTGCCAGCGAGTCCTCCCGGAAGCAAAATAAGTTTGGAGATGAGCCCAATTCGGCAGTAGATGCCCAGGCAGCGCTTGTGATGCAGAAGGGCCTCCTGGACGATGTCATCGACGGAATCCAGCTGGGCCTGCTCACCATCACCATCATCTGCCTCATCCTTGTGTCCATCTTCGCCAGCAGTCTTCCGGATATCTTCCCATTCACCAAGCCCGCCTATGACTTTGTTACGGGTATCCCCGGCTTTGTCCTCAACATCCCCGAGTACGTCGCCCTGATCAAGGAGGCGTTCCCGACATCGCTGGACGGGGCTGTCCTTCTGGCAACCGCAGCATCTGTCTCGCTCGGCAAATTGCTCCACAGCCTGCCGTACAAGCAGTGCGTGCTGCTCTTCTCGTGGGCAACATACCTGTGGGAGGCCAACCTGGACATTCGCCAGCGCGATCGTCTGCACGAGGTGCGGCGTCCGCTGGCCATCTCGTCGTTTGTTTCGCGCCAGGCGTACCTCGAGACCAACGCATATGGCCTTGACAAGAGCAGCCTCGAGCTGGTCAAGAATGCCGTCGGGCAGATCCAGACCACGCTTATCATTGTCTACGATGCGATTCCTTGGCTGTGGAATGCAATTGGCGACGCCATGGAGACCTATGCTGGTCTGGAGCCCGGCCATGAGATCCTGCACTCGCTTGCATTCTTTGTTGTCTCGACTCTTATTTCGACCGTGCTGGGCCTCCCATTCGACCTGTACTCGACATTCGTCGTCGAGAAGAGGCACGGGTTCAACAAGCAGACGTACGGGCTGTTCTTCACCGACCTCGCAAAGACCCTCCTCCTTACCTTCTTCCTTGGCGGGCCTATTCTCGCCTTGTTCCTGTGGGTGATTGGCATCACAGGATCCCAGTTCTACCTGTACGCCTGGGCTCTGCTGGCTGTCGTTCAGCTCATCATCATCGCCATCTACCCTACCTTCATCCAGCCTTTGTTCAACAAGTTCGAGCCCCTGCCTGAGGGTGAGCTGCGCACTGGCATCGAGGCTCTTGCATTGCGCCTTGGCTTCCCTCTGAAGAAGCTCTATGTGGTCGATGGCAGCAAGCGCTCGAGCCACAGCAATGCCTACGTGTTTGGGTTCTTCAAGAGCAAGCGCATCGTGGTCTTTGACACGCTTATCGACCAGTGCACCACCGAGGAGGTTGTTGCGATCATTGGCCACGAGCTCGGCCACTGGAAGAAGAACCACGTCCTGCGTATGCTCACCGCCGTGCAGGTCCAGACGTTCATCATCTTCTTTGCCTTCAGCCACTTTATCGGCGAGAGCGCCATGTACGAGTCGTTTGGTCTGGACACCATGCCCGTTCTCATTGGGTTCATGTTCTTCCAGTACTTGTACCAGCCACTGGACAGCGTCCTGACTTTCTGCACAAATGTGCTGTCGCGCAAGCACGAGTTTGAGGCCGATGCGTTCTCTAAGAAGCTGGGATATGGCGAGCAGCTCGCGTCGAGTCTGATCAAGCTCCAGATCGAGAACAAGGGCAACATGAACCCGGACCCGCTCTACTCTGCCTACCACTACTCTCACCCGCCTCTTGTTGAGCGTCTGAACGCCATCAACGACCCTGGCGTTGCTCCGAAGACCGAGTAGAAGCGGATGCCTCGCTGCCTGGCTGGCAAAGTGGCCTCTCTTTTCCTTAGCAGCAGCTGCGTTGTTGTTTTCATTACACCTTGAAGCCCTACTTCTCTATCTACTCGCACAACGTTCATTAAATCTCTATGCAGCTTCTGACATGTGTTCCGCGGGTGCGCTAGGCCCTTGCTGAGGCAATAGAGTCCAGCACATCGCTGACAACCTTTTTCATAGTTGGCGTCATCTGGAAGCTGTCCAGGCTATCTCTGGTGCACCACGCGTGGTTCTGGTGCTCCTCAGGGCGTAGCTTGATGATGCTCGTATCCCTGACACTGGCGCAAAAGTTCAGCTGGTACGTGCAGAGCGACTGCGCTTTATCCGAGGAATCCTCGGACTCGCCCTCCTCGTATTTGGTGGACCAGTAATGGAACCCCTCAAATTCGCTGATAACGTCGGCAACAACAAGCCCCGTTTCCTCGTGGACCTCGCGAAAGACTGCGTCAAGGATCGACTCGCCTGGGTCGACATGTCCGCCAGGGGTCTCCCACTCGTTGGGATACAAGCGCTCAGTGGCAGCGCGCTGGACAATTAGCACGCTGGCATTGTTCGGGTCTGGCCCACTAATTGCAACGCCAACAACCACGAAGTCCGGGCGCGGGTCGCCTTTGAATGTGGCGATGAAGTCGTCGGCGCTCTGGGTTTGGCGCAGCCTCAGCAAACCAGCTTGATCTTGCGACATGGTTGGCCTGCAGCGTTTACTTACTCTCTGGCGGCAGTGTAGGGAGGTTAGAAAGCAAGGAGAGCAAGCTGCATTGGATCTGAACATCCGCCCGACACCAGCAGGCCTCTGCTGCTTCGCTTGCTGCGGCATCGTTGGTCCAGCTAATGGCAGGATGTGTGGCTTTGTGCATGTTCCATCACTGTCATTCTCCAGATGGCTCGAGCTGCCTGGCTGCTAAGCCGGTGCTCCTGGGTTCAGGTGCGAGCCGAGAGATGGATCAATAATTTTCTTCTCGCTTTTTTCTCCTGCCAGCTTTTTCCTCATTTCCGCCTCCGCTTTTTCTTCAATATTCTCGTTTGGCATCCGAGCACTAGAAATCAGCGGCCATGAAGAAGGTCTCGAGGGTGTTTACTCCGCGCCCGCGGTCAGCTTCGCGGAACACGTCGTGCCATACGAGCCGCGCAGTGAGCCCAACCAGGTCGCCGAAATCGCCATCGAGCAGCCTGGTCTCAACGCCTGTTTCTGCCGCCGTTGCTGCTGCCGTGAAGAGGATAGCAGAAATCGATCACCTTCCACAGGCGACGACGTGGGACTCTGAAGCTGGGACGCGTAGGGTTCTGGTGGGCGTCAAGGACGGCAGCAAAAAACCCGAGTATGCGATCCTCGAGGAGGGCGCTGATGTTGCAAGCAGACACGGCGTGATTCTCGAACTCCCAGAGGGCCAGTCTATCGTGTTTCAGGGAATTGTCGACGTATGCGTTCTGTCTGGTGCTGTTACGGTCTATGAGCACACTGTGGTGCCTGGCAGGGGATGGGTACGCGCGTATTCTCCCTCATCGCACCCGCTTGTCTCTATACTTGCCGTCAGGCCTGACAGAGAAGTAACGCAGGGCGCAAGCGGCAGCGATCTGACCGCTAGTGGCATGCAGGAATTGTGGGATTCACAGACATGGCCCAACGATACGGAGCCAAAGCACGGTGCTGTTGGTACTGCAGCGGTGATCGCGCTTAGATCCGTTGCCTGTGGTCTGGAAGACATTGGCATTGCTGCGCCGCCGTATCGCAGCCTGTTTACACTCAAAGACTTTGCCGATCGCAAGGCGTCTACTCAGCCGAAAAAGGCGGCGAAGCGCAAGCTCGCAAAGGCACTTTCGCACTCTGCCACAAAGATAAAGAGGACCATGAGTGGATCCCCGGCTAGGGATGACGCCATGGCAGTTGATGATACCGAGGACGACAAGGCAGCTGCAGATACGGGCGGCTACGACTCGGATGACAGCGACGATGAGCGGCCTCCGCCTGCTGACTATGCGCAGATCGAGCAAAAATTGCGCCAAGCTATTGGCATGCCGAACTTCCACCCGGTGTCGCACATGACGCTTGATCTGCAGCTACTCCAAGCGCCGCAGGACTGGCGGGAGACGCTTGATCGGGTCGCCGATGCTGGTCTGCAGCTGGACGACAGCTTTGAACCGATTTCGCCGACCTGCGTTATTGCTGGTGGCCAAGGCCAAGGCAAATCCACCTTCACGCGCCTCCTCATCAATCGCCTGTTGGGCCGCTATGGGAGGCTGTTTTACATGGAGACTGATCTGGGCCAGTCAGAGTTTTCTCCCCCAGGCGCACTCACGCTGACGATGATCACAGACCCGCTCCTTGGGCCTCCATTCACACATGCCAGCCAGATTGAGCCGTACCACGCCATCTACATGGGCGTCACCACACCAAAGAACGACCCTGACAGGTATGTGGTTGGCATCCAGCGGCTGTCCGCAGTTTACCGCGACTACGTGTCCGCGCTCAAGGCGAGCAGCGCGACAAAGGTTGCTGACCCGCAATCTTTGAGCGCTACCAGCGATCCATCCGAGCTCAGCAGCTTGGTTGTTCCTCTTGTGGTCAACACACATGGCTGGCTAAAGGGGCTCGGTCTTGACATGCACTACTCTCTTTGCGAGACTGTGCGTCCGACAACCTACATTCAGCTCTACGACCCTGCGCCAGGCCTGGGACAGTCTGATTCTGATGCGCAGCAAAACTGGGATGCCAGCAACGAGCTCGTGCCCATTATCGACTTTTCAAGCATCGAGGGCTGCGACCCGCAGCTGGTCTGGATATCTGCGATGAACTACGAGAGAGCGGCTCAGATGCTGCACACAAGGGCACCAGGCACGGGCATTGCACCCATTGGCGGTGCTGCCGATGAGCCGGCGGCTGATTTGGTGACATCCTCCAGCCTCGCTGGCGAACTCGCTGCACGCAAGGGCCCGAAGCTAGCAGCACACGACATGCGAAGCCTCGCTCTGATCTCTCAGCTATATGCTGCAGATGGCAGCGTGCACCAGCAGCAGTGGAATCCGGCTCTAAGCACCCTTGGCAGCCCTGTGTGGGATATGAATTCTCCGCTGGCCTCACGCCTGCCATTGGCAGTGCCGTGGTCCGACCTCATATTCTGGCTTGGCGATGAAGATATCCCTCCAAGCCAGGTCCTGCGCGCACTCAACGGCACTGTTGTGGGCGTTATCGCAACCGCCAGTGCACCAAGCCCCAGTGCACACGTCTGGACTGTTGAGGAGGCTCGTGCTCTGTACCAGGACAGCAACGGGATCAGCGATCGGGCTGCCATCGACTTGAGCGAGGCATCTGCCCGGCCATTGCTGCGTACAGCGGTAGAGAAACACCAACTCGCGCACGACAAGGACCGGCTTGGCAGCTGGCATATGCCGCAGATAGTGTACGGGCACCCCAACACTGACGAGACAACGTTCCTGACGCACGCACTTGTTCGGTCCATTGACCCCACAGAGGGCGCCGTCCACCTGCTTCTTCCACCACTCGTCACCGGCTCACCGTCCAACAGCGGCGCCGACGCCATGAGCTCGCTGCACAGGATTGTCGGCATTGTGAAGGGACCAGGGCCAGGAATGTCAGGAATCGATCTGCCAGTGTGGCCAATGATCGATGGCGGCTATGCTGAGCGGGCGATGGGCTCGTCTGCCGCGCGCAAACAGTCGAGGTTCGAGAGGCGCAGGCCAAGGGGAAAGGGGAGAGGGATCGATGGCGACGACGATGGCGACGGAAACGGCCCATTGGGCATACAGGAGGCGCCATATCTCTCGGTGGAGACCGACGAGGGAATCGGTGCTTCTACCGCTCGCTCAAGGGGCGGGCAAATGCGCCACGGTCTCCAATAGCGCTTTTACACTTTTAACAAAGAACAAATAGCATCCTGGTGTTTCATTAGTGAGTTGGAACCTAAACAGCCAATAAACAAGGTGTGGCCCGTGTGTTGCCTTTCTAGTCCATGGCCATGTCGCTGCCACTGTCGCTTCCGTCCTCAATATCCATGGCTTCGTCGCTGTCCTCGTCGACCGACGACCCATCCGTATCGCGAGAGGCCTCGCTAGATGGCTGGCGACTAGCACTTTCCGCCAGGCCACCAACAGCAGAGCCGCTGCTATTGCGCGAGTATTCGGATGAGCGTGCACTCGAATGGGCGACACTGGCGCCGCGAGGGTTGCTGTCCGCAAAGATGGCAGCGGCCGAGCGACTCAGTCCAGGTAGTCCCAGCTCCGATGGATCTCTTGGCTCCAAGGTCTGCTGCAGCCGAAACTCCCTGTCAATATCAAGCATGTCGCCAAGCAAAGACACGGTCTGAGCGCTCGCCGATAGCTCCAGAGCAAGCGATAGAAGATCAGTAGTGGTCGGATCGCCCGGCTGAGCAGACAAAATGGTATGGTAGATGTCGATGGCTCTGTCCAGATCCGGCGTGGGCAAGCCCGCAGATTCGCTGAAGCTGTCGATTGCGCGCAAATGGAGCGCGAATGCAACAGACAGCGTGATGTTCGTGTTGGATGGCGCGTGTGCGGCAGCCTGCTCCAAGCACAGCAGCGCTGCGTCGTAGTCACCCAGCTTGCGGAGTGTATTTCCCAGGTTGGCTTTCAGCAGAGCACTGTAGGCCCGCGTTTCAGTAGACTTTGTGTGACGGCGCGACCTGCGCTGAGGCGGATTGAACGCCGCATGCAGGGCGTGCTGTCTTCTAGAGCTGACGTGAAGCGCTCTCAGCGCCAGAATGAAGAAGATCCGCGCATCGCTTAGCCGGTGGCTGTTGTAGCAAAGGACGCCGATGTCGTTGAGCAGTTGTGGATCTACCAGTGACGCAGACATGGCATAGTCCTTCTCTGCATCTGGCGAGTCCTCAGAGCACCAGGCCAAAATGCTGCTATTCTCAATGGCCTCAATCGCTGGACTCCACATTGCGAGCCACTCGCTGATCCGATGGCCGCTCAGACAGCGCACACTGGCGTCAAAGCACGACTCGGCCATCCCCAAGTCGCCCATCTGCAGGTAGACACTGCCAAGGCTGGCAAGTGGAGCGTGTGCAAGTCGTGTACCCCTTTCAGAGGGCATCGAGTCCTCCGGCAGGCTGCCTGTAGATGGTGCGAACAAATCCGCACCCACAGCCCCCTTCTGCTTGCTTGGTGTATCCGCAGGAGAACCAGTCTTTGCAGAGTCGCGCCCGCCGCCGTGTACAATGCTCTCGAATCCACAGAGCCCCACAGCCGTATGCAGTGCGCGTGTTGCTGATTCCCATTCGCCAGCGATCACAAATGTGTGCGCAAACGCAACCCACGCCACAATGCTGCGCGGCGATGCAAGCGTGGTTTTAGCCAGCCATCTGCGCGCCTCCGCCAGTGCATGCTCGGCTTCAGGGCTCAACGCCTGGCCACGTCGATGCGCCGTCCCAGCGCCATGCCCACCGTCGACGAGCCCAAAATTGCCAGCAGCCAGCTCGTTTCCATACGAGAAGCCTGCGAGCAGCCAGTCACTTTGCGATGCATTTGGCGCAGCCAGCAGCGATGCGCTGACAAGATAGTAGCAGCCGACCGCATACCACGCCAAGGAGGCTCCGATAAACTCGTGCTGAGTCGGACTGCCCACCGACTGCGCACTTGTTGTTGTGAATGTGGCCAGCGTGGACATTGCTGCATCAGTGCTAACCGGCGGCGACTGAAACGGACCCAGTGCACAGGGATAAGTTGCAAGCACAGGCGGGCCGGGGTGCGTCCATGTAGGGAGACCCCAAAGACCGCGCCACGCTGCTGTCGCCGCGGCAGAGGAGTTTTGCGCGGTAGATCTGGCGCCGAAACCAGCTGCACCGCCTGGAGCTCCTGCTCTGCGCGCGCTACCTGCTCCGTCGGCGTTAGCCAGCACTGATCCAGCACCGGCACCAGCCCTTGATGGCGTTTCGGGAACAAGGAGCCCTCGAGCACCAGCACGGACTCTGTTCACACCAGCAACTGATGCACCGATATTCGCTCTAGACACAGAAGACCCGCTACCAGCAGCCGTAGTGAGCTCAGACGATGCATTGGTTGCAGCGCTTGCTGGCAGGTATATGCTTGTATCTGAGGGTTCGATATCGGCGCGCTTTATCGACGAGATGCCAAACTCTTCGGCCAGCTCATGCGCAACACGGAAAAGCGCATCCCTAGCATGCAAAACTGTCAAGGCTGTGATGTGGATCGCCGTTGCACTTGGATCAGGCACTCGACGGTACTCCAGCACACGCGTAGTATACTCTAAACAGCCCATAGCTCGGCCCTGTGACAGCAGGCGTGCTGCTTGGATGGTGCACAGCGACGGGTCTCTGACCAGCTGTGGGTACGTAGATAGAAGGCTGTTTGTTGCCTCGGCGGCTGCGTCGCTCAGAGTAAATGCTGTCAGGGTAGCCAGGCAGTAGCTCTTAAAGAACTGGCCAACAGCAGGCGACCCGCCGCAGTAAGACGACCAGTCCAAGCTGGCAATCAGTTTGAGCTCGCCCTCGCAGGTTAGCAGCCCGTACTCACGGATCCCTGACCACGCCTCCCAGCAGCGAGCATCGGCTCGAATGGCCTCTACCCACAGGCGAGAGACCAGCGCATGCATGGCTCCCAGGTTTCTAGCTGGTTCCAGCTCACGGTGCTGCATTGCCACCGAGCCAATGTCAGTGTCTTCTGCCACTGAAGCGAGTGCGCCAAAGGGCCTTAGCCCGGCACTGGCTGCTTCTGGGTGTCGAGTACGAAGCGACTTTATGCTAGGGACATTCTCGTTACCGCCGATATTGCTTATTTGGATTACAGCAGCACCCTGCATGTACAGCATCCACGACTTGGGATTCAGGGGCGGGAGCTCAACGTCAGGATGGCCAGCGTTGGCATCCACACTTTCACTACGGCCCAAATCGAGGTTGCCGCCATGTTTACCTTGGCCAGCGCCACGGCTGAGCAGTGCAAGCGGAGAATCAAGGGCCATGGCAGATGCCGATTTGGCAGCTTTTGTCATAGTTGGAGTCTCTGCTGGTGCCACTGTGGAGGCGGTAAGCGTGGGCTGAGCGCCAATCTGCTGGCTGCTGCGCATGCTGAGATTGTCGATTCCAGTGCTGAGCAACTCTAATGCGTCTTCAGCTCTGCCGAGTCTCATTGCTACAACCGACGCCAAATAGCGTCCTGCCGCACTAGCATGACACCTGGCAGAGTACAGAGGGTTTTCCAGCCACTCTTCCGCCTGTCTATACTGGCCATTGGTCACAAGCGCATCCACTAGCCATAGTAAATCGTCGGTGTCGTCAGACAAGAGAAACGCCTTCTCAGCCCATACTAGTGCCGAGCACCATGCCATTCCGCGAGCACAGCATGCCCGCAGATGGCGCAAGTGCGCAATAACCTCCTGCGCAGCGGTCAGCGTCGCCATGTCCCTCAACTAGTAGTATTGTTATGTATGTCTCGAAAAGCCAGGCTCAGTCAGTTTCCATCAACGGGCGCAACGATGAAGAGGGTGCATAAAGAGCAACCGTGTGTGTGTATATATATGAAATGTGCTGGGGGTACAGAAGACAGAAGCAGCAGACCGCCGTGGCTATGCAGTGGCGGCGGCCCTGCCGATGCAATTCGTGCGCTGGGCAGTAATCACGATTTGCGGTCGGCGGTGTTTGTGGATACCATCACGTGTGCTTGGAACGCACGCCACAGCTAGAAGTACTGGTGCCAGATCTGCTCGTCTGCAGGCGAGTCAAATATGGGGAAGAAGGAGTGGTGGAGCACATCGGCGAATCCCTCCGAGGCAGTGGGCAGCGAGAACCTCTTAAAGAACGTGTGGTAGGCGACATCCGGTATACGATCAGCAGCAACGGGGACGTCATCGAGACTGCGCACCTGGTCGTCTGCGAGGTAGCGCGCTTGCGAGAGCTGGGCGCGGTAGTTGTTGTTGTGGACGGCCAGGTCGCGTGTTTTGTGCTCAAAGACTATGCAGACGCATTCGACGCCAAAGCTGTTTGCAATCTCTATATATGCCCGCCGTGCCGACGGATCCGCGTTCGTGTTATCAACCACCGCATGTGTCCCCGAACCGAGTGCTGCCCGCACTGCAGCTTCGCACTTTTTGGCTGTCTTGAGTGTGTCCATGTTGATGCGTGTGAATCCACGCGGCTCAAGGCTATCTGTGGCAAACGTCGACTTGCCGCAGGCGGGCGGCCCAACCAGAAGCACAAGGAGGGCTTTGCGCTGTTCTTCTGCTGCACGAGTTCTTGCAGACAGCACGTTCAGCAGCTTGTCGTGGTCATCCTTGCTGAACCCGCGTAGGTTGGGCGCAAAGCGAGCAATAGCCAAAGGCGCTGCTGCTGGGAGCGGGAGCGGGTCATCCTTTGCCAGTACCTCGCTGGTAAACACATGCTCGGGCGTGTAAAACGGGACTTTTGCGTTCAGAGCAAACGCAAGATCCGAGTCGCTGAAGTCAGCCTTTGCGCCATGCTTCCAGCCACCGGGCCTTCCAGCTGCATCTCCGACATAGAAGCTGCTAGCTCTATCGACAGCAACGCCTCCGTTGTCCATCTCGGCGAGGAACCACATGCCAGGACTCGGCTTGCGCATATAGTCTTTGCCCGTGGCAGCCAATATGGTAAACGGGACATCCAGCTGCTTGGCGATTTTGGATATCTTGAGGCGGTAGTCTGTGGCGCGCTTGCTCAGGGCGGTGGTGCCCTTCTTTGGCTTGAGTCCAGCCTGGTTGGAGATAACCACAATCTTATAGCCCTGCTGGTGGATATTGCGCAGCAGCCCTGGTACCTCCGGATGGATAAACACCCAGTCGTCAGAGTCTTTTGGAAACGTATTCTTGCCCTTGACGCGTATCAGCGTGTTGTCCAGGTCGAATGCGGCAAACCTTGGTGCTGGACCTGGTGCTTTGAACGTTCCGACCCACGTCTTGCCTACCTCGCGCCACTGCACCCCAGTGCTTGGCTGTGCTTGGCCAGTGGCGCCTTTGTCCGCACCGCCCGTACGCGGTCGCTTTAGCTGAAAAAACGGATGCGCAGTGGCGCCTTTGCTGCGCTTGTTGCCTCTGGTGCCAGTGCCCGCGCCGCTGCTGCTGCCATCGCCATCGCCATCGCCATCGCGCTCTTGGTGGCTGGGAGCATCCTTTACCGCTTGCTTGCTTGAGCCCTTTGCCATTTGACGACCAGAAAAAAAGAACAAATAACAGCAGCGTGTTGCGTAAGAGAGAGCTTGCCGGGATAGAGATGCAGAAGAGAGCAAGCGGCGGTTTAGAAGCGAGTGTGGAGGCTCGCGAACGGCGGCGTTAAGCCACAAGCGAGTGCACAAAAAGGAGCCTGCCCCGACTCCTGTGTGCGGTCCGCGGCTCGCAGCCTGCCAGCAAGCTGCACCAAGCGGGAAAAGCGTTTATCCAGACGAGCCGTCTGGACGCTGCTGCTGCTTCTTAGCAGCAGGAGACAGGCAGGCGCCCTGCTGCACCAGCAAGTGGCTCCTGCTGCCTCCCGAAGGACAGAGGCAGGCGCCCAGTTCCTGGCACACGAGTGCTCAGAGAGAGCAAGCGGAAAAGCCTGGGCAAACGAGCACACAGCCCCCGCTCTGCCTGCATAGCCCCGCGCTATCCAGGCTTGCCCCCCCCCCTGCCCCGGGTGAGGGGCGCTTTGGCTATTCCAGTCGAAGGCGGTGTCCCCGGGCACGCCAGATGGCTCTGGCCGCATGCTTATCGGAGGATTTCGCATGGCGGGCTGAAACCGGCTTCCTGTCGAAGGTCGCCTGGTGGGTTGCGGATCGGCCTGTGCCTCGGGGCGTTTGCTTTTTTCGTCGCAGCGATGATAAGCACGAAGACCCAAGGCAAAGATATCTTATCTCCTCGGAAGAATCAACCCGCCCGACAGCACTGGCATCTTTTCCTGCCGCCTTTCTTTTCTCTGCTCCTGAGCTTCTTGTCCCTATTTTGCTTGTGTTTGCTGTAATTTGAATTTTCGCAAGATGTTGAGCTCTCGACTTCAGCGCGCGTCAAAGCCCATGGTTAGTACCCTGTTTTTGAGCTCCCAGAATTCAGGCCCGTGTGTTGAATTTGTGGCCCCCAGTCGACAGTGCAGCAAACACCTCGCCTGCTGCCCTCCGGCAGGCGCTGCGTATCGCCCCAGCTGCCAAACTGGCCTTGCAGCCAACGCGAGAAATGCCACACGCAAGGGCTGTCGGAGTATAGATAGGCACCAGTGGTCACTCTCTGGCGCCCTTATACCATCGACACCCTCTCAGCAACGGCGGCTATTCGCGGAGTGTGTTTGCCCTCCTGCGTATGCCTTATCTGCAGGCCGTCTCGTCTGTGAGAATTGGGGAAGGAGGTCTGCAAGAACAGCGTCTATGTGTGAGGCATGCGCACATGCCAAGCAAGACCGGCGCGTGCACATATGGAGAACACTCTTCTACTGTGTAGCCCAATAGTCAATGCCCGCATCTGCCGTCTCTGCTGCACTTGGCTCGCCCGCCACGATCGTTGTCTCATGTCACTGCAGAAATTTTCGGCTTCTTTGCTGGCTCCAAGCGCTGACCCCCGCGCTATCTCATATTCCTATCCCTGCTTATATCTGTAGCTTCAGGGCACTCGCCACTTCCACTCGTCGCGCATTTCGCAGCGTGTTCTGGGCACACAGCCACTCCGTGGTAAGGAGGCTACGGTAGGTATCACACCAGCAATATGCGTGAGCACGGCTTTTGCAAAGCAGGACAAAGATCAGGCGTGGTACTCACGAAACCCCGCCCAACCCTTCTATCGGCTTTTCTTTCGCAATGTGTGACCGCATGTAGAACACATTCTCCCCCCGCTACGAGGTGATCGACCACACGTATGACGCTCTGGTTCTCGGTGCTGGTGGCGCCGGTCTCCGCGCAGTGATGGGTCTCGCCGAGGCAGGGTTCAAAACTGCTTGCGTGACCAAGCTCTTCCCGACTCGCTCTCACACGGTCGCTGCCCAGGGCGGTATCAATGCAGCTCTCGGCAACATGACAAAGGACGACTGGCGCTGGCACATGTACGACACCGTCAAGGGTAGCGACTGGCTTGGAGACCAGGACGCCATCCACTACATGTGCCGCGAGGCACCCAAGGCCGTCATCGAGCTCGAGCACATGGGCCTTCCCTTCTCGCGCACCCCCGAGGGTGTGATCTACCAGCGCCCGTTCGGCGGACAGTCGCTCGAGTACGGCAAGGGCGGACAGGCACGCCGCACCTGCTGTGCTGCCGATCGTACCGGCCACGCCATGCTCCACACCATGTATGGAAACTCGCTCAAGTACGACGCCACGTTCTTTGTCGAGTACTTCGGCCTCGACCTGCTGATGGAGGACGGCGTCTGCCGCGGTATCCTTGCCCTCAACCAGGAGGACGGCACTCTGCACCGCATCCGCGCCCACAACACCGTCATCGCCACTGGTGGCTACGGCCGCGCCTACTTCTCGGCCACCTCCGCTCACACCTGCACTGGTGACGGCATGGCCATGGTCTCGCGCGCCGGCCTGCCCCTGCAGGACCTCGAGTTTGTCCAGTTCCACCCCACGGGCATCTACGGGTCCGGATGCCTGATGACGGAGGGCTGCCGCGGCGAGGGAGGCTACCTGATCAACTCTGAGGGCGAGCGCTTCATGGAGCGCTACGCACCCACTGCCAAGGACCTTGCCTCACGCGACGTCGTCTCCCGGTCCATGACCATGGAGATCCGCGAGGGCCGCGGTGTCGGACCTGACAAGGACCACATCTACCTCCAGCTCCACCACCTTCCGCCGGACGTCCTCCAGGAGCGCCTGCCCGGCATTTCCGAGACGGCTGGCATTTTCGCCGGAGTCGACGTCACCAAGGAGCCCATCCCCGTGCTGCCCACTGTCCACTACAACATGGGCGGCATCCCCACTCGCTACACCGGCGAGGTTCTGCGCCAGTCGGCCGATGGCAAGGACGAGGTCGTCCCTGGTCTCTATGCCGCGGGCGAGGCTGCCTGCGTGTCCGTGCACGGTGCCAACCGCCTGGGAGCCAACTCGCTCCTCGACCTTGTCGTCTTTGGCCGTGCCGTCGCGCACGACATTGCCTCCAAGTTCGAGCGCAACCAGCCGCACAAGGACATTGACGCCTCCGCCACCCACCAGTCCATCAAGGACCTTGACTTTGCGCGCACCGCCGATGGCAAGCACTCCACTGCCGAGATCCGCCTCATGATGCAGAAGACGATGCAGAACCACGCCGCCGTCTTCCGTACCCAGGATGTCATGGAGGAGGGCGTCGAGAAGATGGCCGAGGTCTCGAAGCTCTACGAGAACGTGCGCGTCTCCGACCGCTCGCTCATCTGGAACTCTGATCTCATCGAGACTCTGGAGCTCCGCAACCTCCTCACCTGCGCCTCCCAGACCATCAACTCGGCTGTCGCTCGCAAGGAGTCTCGCGGTGCCCATGCTCGCGAGGACTTCACTGAGCGCAACGATGCCGAGTGGATGAAGCACACTCTCTCCTACCAGAAGGACGTCGACCAGAATGTTAACCTCACGTACCGCGAGGTCATCTCGCACACCCTGGACGAGAACGAGTGCAAGCACGTGCCTCCCTTCAAGCGTGTCTACTAAACCGTCAACGTCAAACTCGCTTAGCTCTTTAAAATCTCTATGTTCTCTACATATCCCTGGCACCATGCCACACACACCAAACCCCTGCCTCCCCTCCCCTTTCTTCGCGCCATTTTTGCTTCGTGGCTTCTGAAATGCGCTCAGCTGCAGCGCACGCGCGTCTGTGTGCAAGATATTACATTTATCAGAGAGAAAGACTGAAGGATACAGGAGACATGAGCTCCAAACCCAAACTGCCGAACATCTAAACAGGCATCCATCTGCTTAGTTGGCCCCACCACGAAGAGCAAGGACCAGGTGCAGAACAGAGCCGCCCTCAATCTTGTAAAAGTCGACCGTCTTCGTGTCGTCCATCTGCTTGCCTCCGAAAATCAAGCGCTGCTGCTGCGGCGGAATGCCCTCCTTCTCCTCGAGGCGCTCCTTGATCTGGAGAATCGTAGCGTCCTTCTCGATATCGAGCTCAATCTCCTTTCCCGTCAGCGTCTACAGCGGCGGAGATAGACAGCAGACACAGCATGCGCTTAGCTGCACATACGCATGGATAGCAGGCCTGCGTTTAAGGTGGGCCATGGCGGCAAAGGGGCGCCTTTTCTCTTTCTCTCTTGGCGACTGCGGCGCACCCTCAAAGCCCGCGGCGCCCGAATGCAGCTGGCCAGGGCAAGAGACGGGCGGCGGTGGTAGAGTCACTGCATGCGCCTTTAGTAGAGCGCACGTAGATTTCTCGGCAACGTACCTTAATCTTGATGTTCATCTTGGGAGGGCAATTGAAGAAAGCGAATAGATGAGTAGCAGCAGAAAGAAAAGTACAGACAAGCAAAGCAAGAAAATGGCGCTGTGGCCAAAAGCGCAGCTTTGTGTTTATGCCAGCATGCGCTACTGGCAGCAGCGGCGCCTAATCCCCACAGCACCACCCGCTGATCGAATTTCACAGAACAACTTGGCCTTGGGCGATGATGGATTTGTAAGCGGGGGCAAAAAAAAAGTCGAAAAACGCTATAAATTCTGCCCTGGCTGTGGCCTAGCCCAGCTTGGCCCTCCACTGTAGTCCTTGACCTCTTTTTCGTTTATTTGCCTAGCGCGCCCTCGTCTTGCATTTGGACTTGTGCCAATTCGTGGCCAGAAACTCACAGAGGACGAACAGCCAAGAACAGCCAAATAATGGCGCAGCCAAACAGCACGCTTAGCCTGGTCGAGAA
Organism: Martensiomyces pterosporus; assembly: GCA_025201845.1. Lineage (NCBI taxonomy): Eukaryota > Fungi > Kickxellomycota > Kickxellomycetes > Kickxellales > Kickxellaceae > Martensiomyces > Martensiomyces pterosporus. The sequence continues at coordinate 33,511 of MU603966.1, forward strand.
GCAACTTCTGCTCGGCCAAACAGTCAACCGGCCTGAGGACGGTGCTAGCCAGCTGCAGCTGGCAGCGCTTCTGTCAGAGGGCAGCTATGAAGACGTACTAGGATCGGCTGCTGCCAGCGCTATATTCGGTACGAGTGCCAGCGAGGCCGACGTTGCCGATTCCGACGGACCATCGCCCTTCGATCCATCCTTCGAGCCCAAGGACCTGCCACTGTACCTGACGGCATCGGTGCGCAAGTACACATGCGAGCACGGAGCAGACTCCTGGCGTACGATCTCATGGATTGGCGCTGCCTGCCTGAACGCCTTTGTCCAGACCAACTGGACGGGACCAGAGTTTTTGCTCGATCCTGCGTCCCTGCTGCCCAAGCCACTGGCGGAGCGCTGGGAGGAGAGCTTCATAACGACCAAGGCCGAGGAGACCCCAGACGATGCGGTCAAGCACGAGATTGGCCGGCGCGAACAAAGGGGCCGTGTGTATCTGGGCGCCAAGCAGAGCGAGGAGCGCGGCAAGCTCGACCGCTTCTTGCTCGAGACCATGCAAGTCGATGGCGAGGAGGCCTACACGCTGACGCCCCGGCCGCTGTACCTCTATCTTGCGCGGCTCTTGCTCGTGGATATCCCCGTCGACGATCTGCTTAGCGAGCGCGATTCTGTTGCTCCCTCGGCACACTGGTGGGCCGCCCGTGTTCTGCTTATCCAGCAGGGCCTTCTCGAGTACCCGACACAGACGCTGCTGGACCAGGTCCTTGACCACTACCGAATCACAAAGCAGCATCTGCCAAAGTCGCCCATCAGTGGCTCGGAGGATAACAATGCGACCAGCGACTCCGCACAGGCCGTGCCAGGGTTTGACGATGTCGGCAAGGACGAAGATGTCGACATGCCCTCGTTCGAGACTGAGGCCGCAAAGGACGACAATGTCAATGTGGCTGTCGAGCACAGGTCGCCGGCTCGCCCCGAGTGGGACAGCGTGGCTGCCAGCGACCGCGACATCTGGGCGCGCTACAGCATCGAGGTAGGCGTGGCTTACTCGCAGCACCAGATGAACATTGATTCAAAGAAGCACTTCTTCGATTCGCAAGCAGCAAGCGGGCTTCAGTGGGAGATCACCGGAGCCAAGGGCAAGCGCACGCGCTTCCAGGGCTTCGACGTAGCCCAGCTCGTGCTCCTTGCAAAGAGCGCCAACCGCACTGCCGCTGGTCAGGGCCACCAGGCGGCGATTCCCGAGGCTATGGAGCTCAACGACGACACGCTGCTGGAGACCATCCAGTTTACCGACACGGACATTGACCCGACTAGGCAGGAGCAACTGCATGTGCTGGACGAGTGCATCCTGCTGGCGTTCTGCCTGAACGTGCAGAACGAGAATCCGGCGCACGGCCTTACGTCCGAGCAGATGATGCCCTTTGTCACGCGTGTGCTGCAGCACCCAGGCAACTGGTCCGTCTACACCATGGCGCTGCTCCTGCGCTCGCGCCTCGAGGCTACAAAGACACGCACGGTTGAGCGGTCGACGCTCCAGCTCCAAGCCCTTGTTGACCAGATCTCGCACCCTCTCCCCGGGAGTGAGGAGGCCGGGGCCGCTGAGCGGATGCAGCACTTTTACGCAATTTCGCTGCCCAGCCAGTGGGAGCTCGAGCGCGAGCTTGCCAAGCAATTCATGTCGCTTGGTGTCGTGCGCTCTGCGCTCGATATCTTTGAGCGCCTGCACATGTGGGACGAGGTCATCAGCTGCTACCAGCTGCTTGGCCAGGAGGAGGTCGCCGAGCGCATCATCCGCGAGCAGCTCGAGCTGTTCCCCGAGCGGCCAAAGCTGTGGTGCATCCTGGGTGACCTCAAGCAAGAGCCCGAGCACTGGCTCAAGGCCTGGGAGGTGTCGGGCAGACGCTACGCGCGTGCCATGCGTGCCCTTGGTGCCTATCACTACGCGCACAAGGACTACGAGAAGGCCGTGGAGTACTACCAGCTGGCGCTGAAGCTCAACCCGCTGTTTGATCGCTCGTGGTACATCCTGGGATGCGCGGCCATCAACACCAAGAACTGGAAGGTCGCCGCCGAGGCATTCCAGCGCGTGGTCAACATCGACAGCGAGAACGGCGAGGCGTGGAACAACCTGGCGAGCATCTACATGCGCTCGGGCGATGGCAAGAAGGACAGAGCATGGTATGCCTTGCGCGAGGCACTCAAGTCCAAGTTCGACTCGTGGCAGATCTGGTCGAACTTCCTGGTCATCTCGGCATCTCTGGGCCAGATGTCGTCGGCCATCCACGCAATGAGCCGCATCGTCGAGCTGCGTGCCGAGAAGGACGGCGCCGCTTGCATTGATTTGGAGATCCTGCGGATGATCATCAGCTCGGTCACCCGTGGCCAGATCACCAACGGGCTGAGCACAGAGGAGGCCAAACGCAAGGAGAAGCAGCTCTCGCGCTACATCGAGCACCTGCTGGTCAATGTCATCGAGTCACGCATCACCAACTCGGCGCCCCTGTGGAGGGCCATGGCTGATTTCTGGTTCTGGCGCGGCGACTACCTTCACTGCCTGGACTGCTACATCAAGGCATATCGCTGCCTATCGCAGATGCCTGAGGTCACCTACGCGCCGCCTGTGTTTAACGACGCTGTTGAGGCGGCGCTTGAGCTGGTCAGCATGTACGAGAACCTGGGCAGCAAGACGCAGATGGTGAGGGTGCCCAGTGCCAGCTCCGATGCGGATCAGGAGCTGCCCGACCGCGATGCCACTGCCTCGGCTCCTTCAGCCGCTGGCAGTGGGGAGCGCAAGGCGGCAGCCGTGTCGCAAGTGGTGTGCGAGGACTGGAAGCATCAGTCGAAGATGCTTCTTCGCGGGCTGATTGGCAAGGGCAAGGAGTCGTTCGAGGGAACACCGAACTACGAGCGTCTCGCCGAGGCCCTGAGGGATCTCCGCCAAGCGTGAGCATCGCCCGCATTCATTCGGCAGCCTCGCATGCCAAGGATTCGATGCGCCCATGTCTCAGTCCAGGACATGATTTTTCGGGCTACTCGCTGCTGCAAAATACAAGTATATATAGAACTACTGCTTGATTTTCTCAACCCTTGTGATGTCAGGCTGTGATGTGGAAACCCAAGATGTGAACGCGAGACCGAGATGAGAGGCGAGGGGTGCTGGCTGATTTCTAAGCCGGGCGAGAACGAGGGAGAAGCAGCATGTCAATCGGCGTCGTATCGAGCGCCATGCAGGAACAAATGGCCATCAGCGGCAATAACGTGGTCATTTTGAGATGCCTCCCTGCCAAGGCTTGACTCGTGGCATTGCATTGTGACAATGTGGCTCGCCTTGCTGTTACTGCATTTGAAATGCCGCCTGCCGCACGAAACAAGACATCGCACCTGTTATTTTTGGACCCAGCTGAAGCTGGCGTCCACAGGGGAAGAGGAAAAGACGTGAAATGCAGCGGAGGCGGCCAGTGAAAAATGACCAGCATGACAGAATTTCAAGGGATCCAAAGGGCACACCACCAGCAGAGGCAGCCACGCAAACAACAGCAATCTCAACAATGAATCGGCCAGCGCTCCAGCTGGGAGGCGCTGCCTGCTCCTCTCCAGCTTCCAAAACGTCGATCTCGCTGGTAGGAACCCGGCAGTCCGCCCATTGGGCTGTGCTGGGTTCCTGGGCTTGGCAGCCCGCACGCTTGCACAGGGATGGGCGTTCCTGTTGCACGCATGTGTCTGCCCAAGCACCTGCTCCCCAACTCTGGCTGCTGAAGCCCCTGCTGGCAAATGGGAATGCGGCCGATTCCACACTCGCCTCTTTTCAGCTATTGACCAGCCAGTCCTGGCTTGCTATAAAGACGTGCTTGTTTTTCTGCTGCTTGCCCAACTACCAAAACAGTGCCCCCACTGCAACTTCTTTTTTTTCCTCTCCTGCTTCTACTCTGCACACCCTTTTGTAGCTTCTATTTCTTCTGACACCCAAGGCCGGTTTTCAAAGCCTCTGCGCAGTTTTCATCTCCCTCCTGCATCAAGCACCAGCACCTATATCACCGAACCTGGGATAACTAGTCATGTCTGCTCGCCCCGAAAACATTGGTATCCGTGCTATCGACGTCTACTTCCCCAGCCGCGTAAGTACAGACACCCGCCCTTGCTCCCTCTGTTTCTAGAGCAGCATTCCTCAATTTGCTGCAGAATTCGCCTCTGCGCCAAATTGCTCTTTCAGATGGAGAGAAAGAGCTCCGAGTTCAGCAAAAGCTGCTGCTTGCATATTTATCCGCATCCACAATGTGCTGTCGTTCCCTTGGCGTCTGAGCTCGGGTGGAAAGCTGGCATGTAGCCCAAACGCATGGCGCTGTTTATTTGCTGCTGTGCATTTGGGCAGCGGTGATCCCTTCCCAGTCGGCGTTTGCGCCGCGCTCCACCTGTGCTGGACCCGCCCCACTCTTTACCTCGCTCTCCCTCGACTGCTGCTGCTGCTGCTGCTGTCGCCGCTTGAGCAAGTGAGCCCACAGGCCGAGCAGGCGAGCAAGGAAACAACCGCTAAAGAGGGGTGGAGTAGAGAGCCCCGCGGCTGAAATGCGCTGGTGCTGGTGCTGGTGCTTCCGCCTTTCCCTCCATATGCACCCTTTGTGTGTGGGCTTCGTTTCAATACTCAGACATATTAATTTGCTTGCAGATTATACGCGCTAATCACCGCCCGACCTGGCTAATTTTTGTGGGGAATTGCTGATCTTGCTAGTATGTCGATCAGGCCGAGCTCGAGAAGCACGACGGTGCCTCCACCGGCAAGTACACCATCGGTCTGGGCCAGACCAAGATGGCCTTCTGCGACGACCGCGAGGACATCTCGTCTGTGTGCATGACTGTGGTGCAGGGATTCATGGAGAAGTACAACATCTCGTACAGCGACATTGGCCGTCTCGAAGTCGGCACCGAGACCATCATCGACAAGAGCAAGTCGACAAAGACCGTGCTTATGAAGCTCTTTGAGGAGTCCGGCAACTTCTCTGTCGAGGGCATTGACACCACCAACGCCTGCTACGGCGGCACCTCGGCGCTCTTCAACGCCTGCCAGTGGATGGACTCGGCAGCCTGGGATGGCCGTCTTGCCCTCGTTGTTTCTGGTGATATCGCCGTCTACGCGTCGGGCAATGCTCGCCCCTCGGGTGGCTGCGGCGTTGTTTGCATGCTGGTTGGCCCCGATGCTCCCCTGGCTCTTGAGTTCCCTCTGCGCGGAACCTTCATGGAGAACATCTATGATTTCTACAAGCCCAACATGTCGTCCGAGTTCCCCACCGTCGACGGTCCCCTCTCCGTCACCTCCTATGTGCGTGCCGTTGACCACGCCTACACCGCCTACCTGGAGAAGCTCGAGAAGCACACCGGTGTCGAGCGCGCCTCGCTGGCTGACATCGACTACCTGGTCTTCCACTCGCCCTACACAAAGCAGGTCGTCAAGGGATTCGGCCGCATCGCGTACAATGATTTCCTGCGGAACCCCGACGCCGAGGGCTTTGCCGATGTGCAGCAGTTCAAGGAGGTTGCGCGCGAGGAGTCCTATGGCAACAAGGTTTTGGAGAAGGCATTCATCAACGTCAGCAAGGCCCAGTTCGCCGCCAAGACCGATTCCTCCCTGCTGGCTGCCCGCAACATCGGAAACATGTACACCGGCTCGGTGTTCTTTGGCCTGGCCTCCCTTATCTCCCAGGTGCCCTACGAGAAGCTCGATGGCAAGCGCGTCACCCTGTTCTCCTACGGCTCGGGATGCGCTGCCTCGATGTACTCGTTCCGCGTCCGTGGATCCACCTCCGAGATCGCTGAGAAGCTCGAGCTTGCCAAGCGCTTGGACAGCCGCATTGAGGTCTCGCCGGCTGAGTTTGAGAAGATCATGGAGCTCCGCGAGAAGACTCATAACGCCCAGGACTATGAGCCCACCGGCATCGTTGACCAGCTTTTCCCTGGCACTTACTACCTGCAGAAGATCGACTCCATGTGGCGCCGTGCTTACGGCCGCACTCCCCTCAACTAATTGCTAATCCCTATACCGTGTTCTAGTGAAACTTGGCTCCATTTGAAAATATATCCGTTTTTCACAGCGTGTCTAGGTGGCCATTGAAGGATTTATATTAGCGTGGGATGGCTTCGTTAAGTTCTAGTATTCAGAAAGTGGGATATGGAGATGCTGGTTACATGCGCAGGTCTTCAGGCAAACAGCCGCAGTGGCTTGAGCGTGATGCTCCGGCGCGACCACCTCCGCGGTTTGTCCAACGCGCTGTCTGCTGATGCTGCTGCTTGGTGTGGCGACCCCAACAGACTCCCCAATCGGCGGTGCTGCTGGTTTTGGTCATCTGCCACATCAAACAAGGTGCTGGCTCGGGACTCCAGCCGCAGAACGCTGGTCAGCATTGTTGATGTCGACTTGGCTGACTGTAGTGGCGGCACTGCTGCTTCTGTGCTTGCACTCGCAGCCAAGCATTGCTGCTGTCTGCTCTCCTGCTGTCTGCTCTGCTGCTGCTTGCTCTGCTGCTTGTGCTGCTGCTGCTGCTGCCACAATGAGGACCGAGCCTTCAGCCCAACTGTGTGGCAGAAGAAGCAGTCGCACGATGTGTGGCAGCTGCAGCTGCACTGCTGCCTCTCGCTCAGACAGCACTCGCTGTCCTCCCATCCGCGGCACTTGCGGCAGCCCATGTCTGAAAGCAGGCAGAAAATGCGTGCAGGTGTGCTTGTGTGTGCGAGTGGCACTGGGTGTCAGGGGATGGCTTCTGTGAGCGAATGCGTGATGCTGATGCAAAAAAGGCACTGAGGAGGATGTATGTGTGGAAGGCGCGAGGCGTGGCAGGGTGTTCTTGGAATGCAGACGATGCAAGAGAAATGGAGGTGTGCAGGGGGAGCGAGGGTGCGAGGAAAGGCGGGTGTGGGGAGGGGGCTATATATGCCAGCGGTGCTTGCTCCACAAAGCGCCAGGCGCGCTGCCCAAAGAGGCAGCATTTCCAGGCTGCTTGTCTGCATCCAGGCGTCGTTTTCAGCAAACCGGCATTGACGCAATGCCGGAAAGACAGCGAGCGGGAAGAGCGGGGGAAATGGACGAGCCTCCCTTCCTGTGCCTGGGGTGCTGGGGCACCGGGGGCGGTCTGGCGGTCTGGCGGCTGGAACCACCAAGGCTGCCTTGAGCAGCGCAAACCGCCCACTGCTCGCAGGCGTTTTCTGGAGTTCTAAAAGTAGACCAGGCGGAAACAGGCAACACCAAAACAAACAAGACAATGGATCCGTCTGCAGGTCCGAGGTGGAGAGCTGCAGAGCTGCAGGCAAGCAAGAGGTGGTCCAGCGCGGAGAGGAAGCGGGGAGTGTGGCCAGCTGCTGCTTCTGCTTTCATAAACAAAGCAGGAGGGGGGCCGAGCACCGGCGGTTGTTGCCAGCTGAGCCGCGTTGCTCAGGCATGCAATTCCCCTTGTGTGCATGCAGCGTGCTGCTATTGGGAGCGCCGGCGTTCCGAATAGCAAGCAGCGGCAGCAGCAAGCAAGCAAACACGCCTGGACGCATGGCACCCAAGCGATCCATAAAAGGCGCAGCGCAGAACGCCTGGTGCGCTGTGGGGTGTGTTCGCACTAAGCCTCCTCTCTGTCTGGCGCCGCTGCGTTTGGAGGCATTGTGTGGATCAAGTGTGTGGTTTCTGGTGCATCATCTGCGCCGACGGTGCCGGCTTCTCGAATGCCACTGCTGTCTGTCTTGCGTCCTGTCTGCTTTGCGCTTCCTGCCAGCCAGTGCAGCCGACATCCTGGACTGGCACTGCTCGTCCTGCCATGAGTGCTGCTGTGGCAGCAGTGGTGCCAGGAGATGGCGCTGCGCGCTGTGTGGATCAGTGTGCACAGGGGGGGGGGAAGAACGAAGCTCTGTGCCAGGCAGACTGCAGGAGCGGCGGTGTGCGTGTCTGGATCTGGCTCGTCTTGAGCGCACGGGATTCCCGAGGCTGGAAGGCTTGGTGGTTGCAAGCGAGATGCCGGACATAATTGGCATTGCATCTGGTGCTCTTTGGGCCATTCTGTTGGTGCAAGCACACCCGCACACAGGAGAGGATGCGCCATTGTTGCTGGTGTGGTGCTCAAGGCATGCGGCACCTTACCTATCAGCAGCATGGACTGACAGTGAATGGTGGGTAGCAGGTGGATTGTTTGCTCGTTTATTAGTGGTTACAGATTTGATGCAGTAAATTAAAGGAAAGCGACGCCGCAATCTCTATCCTGTGTGTATGCTAAAGGGCGCTTCTCAAAGTCCGTTTGGCGATGTTAAAAGCTCAAGAGGTTGTCAACCTGCTCCTCGGTGGGGGGGCTGGGGGTTTGAGTGATCTTGTGGAAGAACTGGCGAGCCTTGCTGAACATTTTGTATGGCTATTGATTCGTGAAAGTGAAGCTGAGTGCGGTGTTGTCTAAACGTGTAGTGGGCAAGTGATAGAAAATACGATTCCTAACCGTGCTCCTCCTCGCCCCTTTATAACAAGCTGTAGAGCCATGATCGAGTGCTGTGGCGGTATGGCTAAATCAGCAGGCTACTTTACACAGCAACAAGAGATAGGCACAAGAAAACAACGTTGCTAATGTACGCGCTCTGCGCACTAGCAAGCTTGTCAGTTTATTGTTATTGTACCAGCAATTGTAGCTTTTTGATTTCCAGAGCCCAGAGGTGCAATTGAAACTGATTTTTACTCAGTGCGCAAGTATTGGCCAGAGGGCACCAGCGCATACAACGCTTTGAAAAAGTGCTATTGCTACAATTAGCAATTGTGTATTGTTGAGTATTAGAGGCGAGTAATCGGAATATGTGTCTGCCAGTGTAGCGTGGTATTGTTTTTATAAGCTTGCGCTGCACTCCACATGCCCAACACCGTGTATCTCTCCTTTCTTCTCTCCTGTACCAGAAAGCTGAAAGGCAGCCAGTCAGCAGCATGTCATACGTCTCTTCAGACTGTGGTTAGCGCTGACACTGCCATCCCTCTTCTGACTGCTGACGGCAATACCAGGGTGAATGTGTGAGCGGCTTGAGAGCTGGTGAGCACAATACAAGTTAGAAGGAAGGCCTTGGCTGCACCACCCACCACCACTCGCTTTGATTCATATCGCTGCAGCGTGCATCTTGTATCTGCGAGTCGAAGCGATGCACGATCACTGCTGATCTGGGACGGTTGATATATGCAAAAGGTGATGTGTCTAGACGTGGATTAGCCGAGTGTTTCACAAGTATTGTTCGTGTCTTGCTTGCGTAATGCTGCAACGTCTCGGCTCATGCTGTACCAAACATAAAATGTCACCTCCCCATGCCATCCGCATCAGCTTGAGCGTGGGAGCGCGCCGCTGCGGTATTTCTCACCTTCAGGCGAGCCGCGGAGGCTCGGCGATCATGTGGAGCCAAACGAAGCAGCACTTCCCCTTGTGACTCCTTGCCCTAATTACGAATCTGCACAACTCCAACCAATGGCTGGCGCACCATGTGACTCAGCCTGCGTGACGAGCGGTTCATAGGCGATTGCGACAAATCGATATCCCGGGCGACGTACAGACGAAGGCGGGAATAGCGTTTGCGCGTGGCAGCCGCTTTACTGGCGGCCTATTCGATCCGCTCGGCCTTCCGGCTTCATTAGAAGCTGACACGTGGTCCCCTCTTCAAGAAGTTCCCGCTTTGGCTTTGTGCGCTTTCGGGCACGCTTGCCAGCAACATAGCCGCAGCGTCTGCATGCACGCTGGCCTTTCTGCCCGGCTTTCTTGGCATTGTCGCTCGCCCACTCTGCCTGCGCTTTCTTCTTCTCCTTCCATACTTTGTTTTTATAACACTCTCCCCTCCACGCTCAGCAGACTTGTTTTACAACCGCCACAAGACACCCCTTTCTTCATATTCTCCATCTATACTCATATATTTCTTCTGTATCATCCTGTACTCCTACTAGCTCAAGCAAGCAGCTGCGCATTATACCTGTCTTTCCTGTATCACTAGCCCCAACCATACACTGCACCGCCCCTGTTTTCGCTGTATAGTCTGCTGCAGACCCCCTCCTTGCCTGCTAGAGAAATAGCGAACTGCGAAAGAAAGAAAACAATGGTTAAATCCGTGCTTCTTCTGGGCATGACCCTTGCCGCGCTGTCGGCCTCGGTTTCGGCAAGCAACTTCCACGGCTACCACCACAACCACCGCAACGACGTCAAGCCCTTTGGCCCTAATTCTCGCGCTGCGGCGCACTACACCGTGTACTCAACGCCCGTTGAGGTGAAGCCTCAGAGCATTGCCAAGCGCCACCTGCGCGCCAATCGATTGGCCACGGCTGGCAAGGTGGATGCTGGGCTCGAGGACAAGGTTTCAATCGCAGTCACATATCTATCGACGCAGCACGATATCCCAGAGCACAACATGAAGCTCAAGGATGCATACCGCAGCGAGCACAATGGTGTTACGCATATCTACTTCCGCCAGGTAGTCAATGGCCTGGAGGTTGTCAACGCCAACGCCAATGTCAACATCGACAAGCACGGCCGTGTCATTTCGTCTGGAAACTCGTTCTCCACCTCATTCACTGTGCTCAACAAGGACCACAAGGCACAGCACAAGGTGGAGGCTGCTATCAAGGACTCCTGGGAGCATGCTCAGCACCTCGCTAGCACCGCCTTTGATGCCATTGTGTCTGAGGTTTCTGACGGAATTGACAGGGTGAAGGAGCTTGTAGGCCCCTATGTCGACGAAATCAGGGACCGCCTGCACATGCAGGACTCTCCCTATGCTGGGGAGGCTGTCATCGACTTGACTGAGCCGGAGACCTACCGTTCGGCTGGGCGCCAGCACACATTCGAGGTGCGTGACGGCAAGAGGGTATACCTCTCGGCGAAGGAAGCGGTCTACCACCTTGCGCGCCATCTCAAGGAGGACTTGCTTCCCCACCAGCTGTCGGCTGTTGAAGTCGACGCAGCCATCAACTTGGATGGCGACCCTGAAATCGCGCTCTGCGGTCTTCCCACGGGCTTTGCTGTCGACGGCAAGGTCACTGCGCAGCCGGCGCTCATCAAGCTTGACGACGGATCGCTCGAGGAGACCTGGGACCTGACCGTTGAGCAGGACGACCACTGGTGGAATGCTCAGGTCAATGCGCGCACGGGCAAGGTCAACGCTCTGGTTGACTGGACTAGCCAGTACACCGCCGCGCCCGAGGCATTCCGCGTGTACCCGTGGCAGGTGCCAGACCCCTCGCTTGGTGAGCGTGTGCTTGTCGAGAACCCAGCGGACAAGACTGCCAGCCCACAGGGATGGGTCAAGTCCAACCAGACCGCCGGCAACAACGTCTATGCTCAGTCCAACCCCGACGGTGGCTACAGCTGGGAGCACAACTTCCGCCCTACTTCCGCCGACCGCGTGTTCGACTACCCTCTGGATCTGAAGAAGCAGCCGTCGACATACATCGAGGCAGCGATCACCCAGCTGTTCTACACAAACAACTTCATGCACGATCTCTTCTTCCGCTACGGGTTCGACGAGGCATCGGGCAACTTCCAGAACGAGAACTTTAGCGGCAAGGGCCGTGGCAACGACGCTGTTATTGCCAACGCCCAGGATGGCAGCGGGTACAACAACGCCAACTTTGCTACGCCTCCCGATGGCCGTCACCCCAAGATGCGCATGTACGTGTGGGACATCACCAGCCCCTACCGCGATGGCGACCTGGACCAGGGCATCGTTGTGCACGAGTACACGCACGGAATCAGCATCCGCCTGACTGGCGGGCCAGCGAACTCCAACTGCCTCAGCTGGGGCGAGTCTGGCGGTATGGGCGAGGGCTGGGGAGACATCTTTGCCACGATTATCCGCCTGACTGAGAACAGCACGCGCACAGACGACGTCCCCATGGGTGCCTACTCGGCCAAACGCGGCATCCGCAAGTACCCGTACTCGACCAGCCTCAAGACAAACCCGTCGACCTACGGCATTATGGACGGACCAGCGTACTGGGAGGTGCATGCCAAGGGCGAGGTCTGGGCGGTGATCTACTACGAGGTTCTGTGGAATCTCATCGATGCTCACGGATTCACCAAGGACCTGTTCGGCCACGACCTGACCAAGGGCAATGTGCTTGCCCTCCAGCTGCTTGTTGACGGAATGAAGCTCCAGCCGTGCATGCCAAACTTCATCGATGCCCGCGACGCCATCATTCTTGCCGACAGCCAGCTCACGGGTGGCAAGAACAAGTGCCTGATCTGGAAGGGCTTTGCCAAGCGTGGGCTGGGCGCCAATGCCGAGCTCACCTTTGACTCGCCTTGGGGCGGAGGCTCGCGCACCGAGGACTTTAGCGTCCCTCGCGAGTGCAGATAACTGGTACATGGTGCTCGCAGCAGTGACGCGGCCTTGCGTGCTCTCGCGCATTTCCTTTTTCTTTATAATGCTTTTTCCTCTTCCTCTTCCTCTTCCTCTTTGTCTGTTCCACATTCTAACAAGCCAGCTTGAAGGCAAATAGTGCTACCAAGACAAGCGGTACAGAATGCACGTCTTTTTTTTTTTTTTTGCCAGCCCAGCCTGATTTTACATCTCTGCTGTAGTAGCCTAGCCTTTGATAACGCCATCTCTGGAGACGGGGCGAGAGAAGTGGGGGCTTGCTTACTATTACAGTGAATAGTAAAAGACACCACAATGGACGCATTATGCAGCAGTTCCATAGTGGACCCGGCGACAATACCAACGTTTGTTGCACATTTTGGCCTTGAATATGGCATATGGGCTTGTTTATTTATCTACTCTAACCGCACATGCTGTAACTGCTCGTTGACGCCATTTCGGGCGAATGCGAGTGCTTGGACAGCATGGTGGTGGTCGCAGCAGGCAGCTGCCGCTATTGGCGCTATTGGCGCTATTGTCGCTGGTGCTGTTGCATTCGGAGGTGTGGGCGATGCCAGGGTGCCTGGCGCTTGCAGAGTCTAATTTTTCCACGGCCATTTTTGTGTGGTGTGGCCAGGACATGTGCACAGCGAAAGCGACAATGCGTGGTGATATGGACAGCAGCTGCGCATACATGCCGTGCGTGTGCTTTGTGGTAGAAAGGTGCAACGGATGCACAGCCCCAGCAGTGGCAGGAGGCGAGGAGGCATGCACATGAGGCACTGTCTGAGCGGCTCCACCCCCTCCTCCTTACCCCTTCTCCAATCTATCCTTACAAGGCAAGACGCATAATGGTGCTGCTGCTGTTTGTCTGTTTCACTCATTTTGCTGCCATGGACAATGTGCGCAGACACGCATTGTGTGGATACTTAGCGTGTGAATTGGGGTGTAGGCATGTATAATGGCGCACATGTCCCCAGCACGGCTCTCAGAGTGGTGTGCCAGCGTGGGTAAAGAAGGCTAGGGCTGCTGCCTTTGCGCCTCCCCCTTCCCCCTTCCCCCTTCCGTCTTGGCCATCGGGCGCTGCCACATTTCCTTGCTGCTCGTTTGCACGTCCTGGATTGGGCCAGCGTCAGCTCACCAGGCAGCCCCCATCTCTTCGGTGTTCATCCTGCAAGAGCCACCACTACACCCATGCGTGGCCATATTTGGAGCGTGCGCTGACCCACGCTCATCCTCGCTCCAGGATCGACTATGACTCAAATGCAGACACCGCGCTATCAGGTGACGGGCGGCGATGAGCCGATGCCCGTTCCGCGTTGATCCAGAGTGTAGTGTGGGAGAAGGCAAGTGGCCATGACGCTCCAGCGAGTGCGTCCTATGTGACCCAGAGCAGCTGGAAGGAAGCAGCGCTACAGCCTGCAGCATCAGCTATTTGGGATCCTACCAGCAGCCAGCACAGCTTGCTGGCGGTAGGTAGCAGCGGCGTAAGGGGAGGGCGTGGATAGGGGAGGGCCGTGTAACCCGGGCTGGCAGAATTTTCGCTGCAATGCCCCAAACTTTAAGGAGCAGGAGGGTACAGGAGCAGGCGGCGGAGGCAGCAGCGGCAGTGGGCGGCAGTGGGCGGCAGTGGACGACAGCGCCAGAAGCACCGCATGCATGCGAAAACAATGCGCACACTTTTTTTGTTTAAAGGGCACAGGGGGTGGGATTTCGCAGCACGCTACGATCGCTGGATTTTCCAGTGCTTGGGCGAAAAATCTCGCTACTGCATGTGGAATGGAAGCAGCCAGAGAGAAATGGCAGATTTGGTATTAAGGATTGGCGCACTTAAATAGCAGGCAGCGCTGCCGCTGTCTCCGTGTCCCCTCTTGCTTGCTCATCTACCTTGCCCTCTTTCTCCTTCTGAGTACTAGATCCCACCCGCCAGCCCTTGCTGCTACTACTGCTGCACCGGCCAACCCCACTGCACTGCTCTCCCCTGTATATTATTTCTTGTTTTTTTCTTGCGCCATCCCTTGACCCAGGATCTGGCAGGAACTGCAAAGAAACAGCATCCATTCATACTCTGGACTTGGGAGATGAGTGCCACCAGCTTGGACAGCCGCCTGGATGAGGCAGCTCCGTTGATATCCGCACACCCATCAGAGGCCACGCTCGCCGGCGACTCCGCTGTGCAAGGCGACATTGTGGTTGACGACGAGCTCAACGTGTCGCGCATCTCGCTGATCAAGCAAGAGTCGCTGTGGCTCCTGACCTCGTCCATACCACTCACCCTGTCGTACCTGTGCCAGAGCTCATTCACGTTTATCAGCATGCTCAGTGTTGGAAAACTCGGCGTGAACGAGCTGGCTGCTGCATCCCTGGGCATCATGATCATCAACTTTGTCGTGCTGATGCCCTGCGTCGGGCTCGCCTGTGCACTGGAGACCTTTTGCAGCACTGCATTCACTGCATCGCCTGACAAGACGCGCGTCGGCTTCCACATGCAGCGTGGGCTGGTGGCCGTGACTCTGCAGATGATTCCGACCATCCTTCTCTTCGTCTTCATCGATCCGCTGCTTCTGCAGCTGGGCCAGACGCCAGAGGTCGCTACGCTATGCGGCCAGTTCCTGCGCGTTTGGCTCCTGGGCAGCTGGCCGCTGGTCGCCTTCGAGTGCTTGAAGCGCTTCGTGCAGGCCCAGGGAATTATGCAGGCTAGCACCTGGGTGATGGCCGTTGTTGCGCCGCTGCACTTGTACAACAGCTATGCGCTTGTCTGGTCGGAGTCCTTTGGCCTTGGCTTTGTTGGGGCTCCGCTGGCGACGGCGATTAGTAGCTGGCTGCTGTTTTTGGGCCTCGTTGGCTACATTGCATGCAGCAAGGCGCGCGAGGCATGGGGCGGGTTTACGCTTACTTGCCTCGACGGCATCTGGGAGTTTTACCGCCTGGCAATCCCCAGCGCAGCCATGATGGCCTGCAGCTGGGCGGCATTTGAGCTAGTCACATTTGGATCGTCTATATTTGGACCTGTGTCGCTTGCCGCCCAGGCATGCATTTTCAGCGCAATGAGCCTTACCTACCAGACGCCTGCCGCCATCGGGTCCGCCGCGGCCACTCGCATTGGAAACTCGCTGGGCAACGGGAAGCAAAGGCGTGCCCGATACTCCTCGTACATCTCCATCTCGATGGGGTATGTTGTTGGCATGGGGTGCTCACTGATGCTCTTCCTCAACCGCCAGCGCTGGGGCTACATCTTCACCGACAATGAAGACGTAGCTGTGCTGTGCAGCGAGCTGATTCCTTACTTTGCCGCTGTGCAGACATACGACGGAATGAACGGGCTTGTTGCTGGTATCCTGCGCGCCCTGGGCAAGCAGAGCCTGGGTGCAGCCCTGGCATTCCCCTCGTTCTGGGTCTTTGCTATTCCCATTGCCTTCTACCTCGGAATGGGTCCGCCCCACCTTGAGGTTGTTGGTCTGTGGCTGGGCCTTGCTGTTGGCGTCATCCTCTACTCTCTCTCCCAGCAGTGCTACATTTTGTTCTATGTTGACTGGCGCCATGAAGTGAAGGTCTGCCTCGACCGCTTGGAGAGGTCCACGCGCACCAAGGCCATCGCCCCCGAGTCGCTATCGTGCGGGTCGTCGCGCGAGTCTCTTGCCGCAGACTACGGATCTATGGCATGAACCAACAAATGCCTGGAGAGGCAAAATCCTGTCGCAGGACTGACTTGAGGGCGCCAATGTCACTCGGCCCATACCTACACACTGCGATGCTCTTCCACTACACGGTAGTTTGGCGTACTAGCGACTACCAAAAACAAAAGCAAATCCTCTTTTTCATGCTTGGATGGTGTCTGGTCCAAGCGCATTTGCTGGCAATTCAGCTATTGCTTAGTACTTGTCGTTACTACTCATTATTATTAATAAGGATTATTTTTACAGCATCAACGGCCACCGTTGGAACACACAATTACTAATCGCCTTTATACTCGTAGCAGCCGCGCCATCGGCTAACTTCCCTGGCACATGTGTGCCTAGCTTGAAGACGTGTATGATGGCAGCCCATCCTCAGTTGCAGCGTATCCTCCTTGCTGCTGCTGCTGCTGCTGAGCCAAAGCCCGGCTCACTCTGCCCAAATGGCCGCCAGGGTGGTTCCTCGCAAAGTCCTGTGGCCCAAACTGCTTGTGGTTCATCAGGAGCATCGCGATTGCGTCGCCAATAGCCAGCATCACGCTGCTCGACGAGGTCGGCGCATTGACGCTGGGCGAAAGTTCGCCATCCACCGAGCTATCGATCCAGGCATCGCAGAGCCGGCCCAAGGGCGAGTCAGCCGAGCGACCCATCCCAACAATCGATATTCCCACGCTCGAACTGCGCCCCACATCCCGGCTCTCCTCGGCCCGCATATCGCGCAGCACAGATACCAGCCGTATTACCTCCTCAGTGTTGCCTGAGTAGCTCAGAGCAATGACACAGTCGCCCGGGTGGATGATGCCCAGGTCGCCATGGAGGGCCTCGGTTGAGTGCAGGCAAGTGGAGGGAGAGCCCACGCTTGTGAGCGTCGCCGAGAGCTTCTTGGCTATCAGATACGACTTGCCGACGCCCGTGAACACGTATTTGCTCCGCGGCAGGCTGGCGGTTTTAAATAGGAGCTTTAGCACAGACTGGAATCCCTTCGACTCGCTGCCTCGGAGCCGCTCGGCACACTGTTTTATCGCACGACTCACCTGCTCCATGGAGTCCGCCACCTCAAGTGTGGCACTCTCAAGGCTAGTTGCTGGTGCAGGCATGGTGGCAAGGGCTGGGGATATGTAATGGGTAGCAGGCGTGGTTACAGCTGCGGCTGTTCACAATGGGGAGGCGTGGTTATGTATATAGAGGGTGTATGTACAGGGATATATAGACACGTGCAGCCAGAGCTGTGTGGCAGTATAGAGCGAGCTCAAATCCAAAAGTTTGCAGAAAGAGTAGTGACAATGGCGAGGACAAGCAGAAGAAGAGCCTCGAACAGATAAGAAGGCTCGGCGAAGCAGCCTGGAGGAACCCGCTGCCGGGTATGCGCCTCTTCCGCTTGGCACAAAATACAGGGCTTCCTGCCTCGCCTCCAGCCGGTGCTGCGTTTTGTTTGGGCAGCAGGCGCTTTCATTCGTGTCCTGTGGCAATCTCGGGACACAAAACTACTTCCGCTGCTGCTCTTTCGATGCTCGTTTGCCATCCAGGACGCCTTGGTTGCGACATGTCCCCAACAGATAAACTGGGATTTGTAATCCACAAAACCTTAGCCGTGGTGGCTCGGTTTCCACACGTGGCTCGCCAGGCATTTTCGGCTCGCCGCTTTGTCTCTAGGTTTGACTATCAGCAAGATAGATGGCAAGCACGCTCTCTTCGTCGCTAATTTCCACAACCAATTCACTTAAATTTGAACACAATGATAGCCAACGAGGTCCGAATTGCATACCGGAGATTGCTAAAGATCCAGCGCCGCCGCTTTGCAGGTACGCTATCATGCCAATGAGCTTCTCAGCGCGGGACCTGCTGCTTTATTTGTCTCGCCTTGGCTGCAGCCTGCAACTAAACCGATACCTAATGTCTCTTTCTTTCGACTACTAGGCGATGAGGCAGTCATCAACGCGGCGCACAAGCAGACGCGGTCCGAGTTTGAGGCAAATCGATCCCTGGCAGATGAGAAGAAGATCAAAAAGAGTCTGAAGCACGCAGCCAACGTCGAAGAGGTTATTCGCAGGTATGTGGTTCAGGGCACACGAAACGAGCAGAAGGACAGCACATACAACATTGCATTCACCTCTGAACACGCACTGCGCGACGCACACCCGATCATAATCAAAAGCACGCTGAAGAAAGACGCCGCTGCGGACAAGTAGCGAGTTCTAGCTGCGTTAATACATTCGTTGTTTTATTTTTGAAGAGACAAAATGCGTGAGTCAAGGAGAGAAAAGCGCGGTGGAGGCGACCCAAGCGTGGCATGGCTTACTTCTTGGGAGGATGAAGAGGCTCGCCAATGTTCTTTCCGCGCAGCTTGACGCCCAGGGCACGCTCCATCTTGCCCAGGATCTGCTGGTTAGGGATCGCTCGGGAGCTCTCGTACTCGTTGATGACGGTGTTCTTCTCATTGATGCGAACACCGAGGTCCTTCTGAGTCCAGCCCTTTGCCTGCCTGGCCTGCATGATGGCCTTGCCGACAGAGAGGTTGACGGTGGTTGGTGCCTTGACATCGTCGCTCCGGTCGAGGGCAGCAATGCGACGGTGGTCGGTATCTACGTGGTGGCCGCGGTTAGCAACAGAGCCCTTGCGCTCAGTGTCAACCACAGCGCCTTCTCTGCGGGCAGCATTGACGGCTCCCTGGCTGCGAGCGACAGTAGCGCGGGGCGCATTCCTGTGCAGAACGGTGACATCATCCCAATCAGACATTTTCGTTGGTTTTCCTGGTTGCGCGCAAATGCAAAAAGAGCAGGGCTGTGAATAAGAACAAGAATAAGGTGTGCTGTGGAAAAGCAGAATAGTATACGGAAACAGGGCAAGAGAGCGGGGTAGAGAGGAGAAAAGAGGAATTGCGCCTTGTGGTTGCGGTTGCAGCCACTTTATTCAGACCAGGTCTACACCTCGCGCACCCTAAACCCGGGGTGGAATTTTCTCGTGACTTGTATTGCTGGGATTCTATTGCCAGAGAATTGTTCCTTGTGGTTCTACAGCAGCAAAAAAAAAATATCACAGGAGTATGAGGGTGAGCAGCTCGGCAGCTGAATCCGCCATGGCCAGCTTGGAGACACGCTTTAGCACAGCAGAAGCGGCAGTTCCAGCGGCTGCGTGTCGGATAGCGTGGCTGACCGCATGCTTAGCTAGCGGCCACCGCAGAAAAGCCGCATGTCCAACGTCTTCTCCTGGCGCCGTTGCTGCGGCATCAGATGCGAGCAGCGGCGCCAGCTGCAGAGTGTAGACTGCCGGCACAACAACGAGACACAGAAGCATGGCGATTCTGGCAAGCGCGCGAGGCTGAACCGCGTGCCTGGCTGAGGATGCTGCTCTTGTCACTCGCACTGGTGCCGGAGATTGCGCCGTCGCATGTGCCGCTGCGGATATTGTCACAGCTGCTAGTTTCGCAACCAGAGCAAATCGCAGAAGCCAAAAGAACCACGCCGGGGTGTGCTCAGCTGCCACCCACGGGCACGCAACACCAGCCGCAAGAACAGTATGCAGCGGATTCAGGCTTTGGACGGACTTTAGCAGCCTGCTCTCCATAGCTGGGTTGCTGAGAAACCCCTGGCTGCCGCTGCCACCGTCACTGTCGTCGTCATCGAGTGAAAATGACGTCATTTTCGATTCAAGACCGGTGGAGTGCCCAGGGCTAAAGCGCACCGTCTGGAATGGGCGGAAATTGTCGCTGCTGAACCCGCTTGCTGTTGACGGTGGCGTCTTGGATGTGCTGCCGGCAGGGGTAACCGGATCTACATCCATCTTCTCAGCGTCTTGCAGCGTGGTGTTCTTTCGCGAGCGGATGCCCATCGATAGCATGCCTAGATCAGGAAGGGGCTCTGCAGTACCACACTCATCTCCGCTGCTGTCTGCGTTTGACCTGAATGACGTAGTCGAGCGCTTAGTTCGCGTTGGCCTTGTTGTCCACCGGTCATCTAGAGCACCGGGGAACACTGTATCCACAAAGTTATCGTCCTGATCCAAGTTTGTCTCAGACGTGCCAAAGGACAGGTTTTGAAGCGACGATAGAGCCAAGCTGGCTTCTCTAGCAACTGAGATGAATCCGTTTCCGTCTTCATCTCTCTCGCCGCTGCCGGTTTGCGTACCGCTAGACTTTGATGAATCGGCATTTTGGCTGCTTGAGCAGGGCCGATGCGGCTTGTCCTTTGAAGCATGGAGTGGCAATATGGCAAGCCCACACAGCGCAAGATCGCACGCACAGACCAGAGGCAAGAGCACCGGTCTCTCAAAGCCAGCATGCAGCAGAGTCACTGCCAGCCGCAGCGCCGACAAGTAAGTAACACGCAGCCTATACAAGGACAGGCCATATGCACGCTTGCCCGGGTTGCGCGCAATGTAGAGATACAGGGGGTTGACCATGCCCGAGGCATACGTGGTTGCAGAGAGCGCCAGGCCGCCGACAAGAGCGAGCGTCCTTGATCTCATGCAACCCACATAAACGCAGTAATACCATGCCCACATCGCAAGCGGGCAGATGCATAGCCCAATCGATGCACAAGCAACCCATGCGACTAGCATGCCCTTTCTTCGGAGAGTGGGCTGCGGTTGTATACGCGGCTCATGCTTGCGAGCGCTCTCTGAGCGCCTCAATGCGTTGGCCAGCTCCTTTCGGCACATCCACTGAGCCTGCCGCTGCAGCCGCTCATCGACTTTTGACTGGCATGCTCGACACACAACCGGATACCGCCGCCTTACCGACTGCTCGTACTCATCGACATGGCTCAGTCTATAGCTATATTCACGATCATTCTCATCTGGCAGGTATTCTGAGAGTACCTGGCGTACCAGCTCCTGGTTGCGCTGACAGGTGTCACAGAACACCTTTGAGCTATGGCGAGTATCCGGATCCTTCGAAGCAGACCGCCTGCTGGGCATTGGCGACTCACGGAACATCTCCTCACGGCTATCGACGACATTTCCGTTGCTGTCGATGGTGTTCTGGTTCTCGCACCTGTCGCAGTACCAGTCGTGCTTTGTGTCGCGGTCGCTGTCCGACCGAGGCAGCCTGGTCTTCTCATTACAGAACCAGCAGGTCACTGTAGTCTGGCCGCGTCCAAGAAAAGACCACATGCTACCAAATGAACATAGTAAGCCGGCAAGGTATGTGCAATGAACGATGCCAGGATAAACGGATAGAAAAGCTACAGGTAATGTGTAGGTAAAATCAGAAGAGAGAAAAAGGAACAGGGGCAAGAGCAAGAGCAAGAGCAAGATGCGGGAAACACGCCTACTGTTTGTGCTTTAACGGCGCCAACGAATGGCAAGGTCGCTTTTTAGTGCTGCAGAGCGCAGGCAGGCTCGCATCGCCTTTCTTTTTCTTATCGCGAGAACGCCATTAGCTTTTACTTTCTCATTTACTCAATTTGCTTGCTTCTTGCTAAAAGCAAAGGGCATACGGTGGCTGATAATGTGGAATAGAGCCACAAATTTGGCACTCGCTCGTGTGCGGCAGCGTGCTTCGGCAGCCAAGGGCGCGGGTGTTCTGTGGCACTGCCAACGAACGCTTATCCAGCCTTCATTTGACTACAGGTTCATAAGGGATCACGCCGATGAGTTGCTGGACAACGCACAGAAGCGCAACGTCAATGACGCCAAGCCCCACCGAGTTGGCGAGCTCTACGACCAGTTCCGAGCTCTGACCTCGGAGATCAACGACCACCGCGGGTCGCTAAACGCAGTATCAAAGGAGCTTGGGTCTCTGGCAAGAAAGCCGGGAGGCAAAAAGACTAAGGGAGAACCGGTGGATCATGTTGTCCAGCAGGCCGCCATGAACAAGCTGCGTGAAAAAGCCAAAGCTATCAAGGCGGCCATCCAGGATATTGAAAGCCGGCTGGGATCGGTTGAGGTGCGTCTGCGGCACGAGGCAGCAAAGATCCCGAATCTCTCTCATCCTGACACTCCAGTTGGCGACGAGTCGCAAGCGCGCACTGTCCGCATTAGTGGATCGCTTCACGAGATTGAGAGGGTGCCGCTAGATGGCGCCAACCACAGCGAGCTTTCGGACCAAGAGTTCAAGGATCACTACGATCTGGCGCTGAGCCTGGGCATCATCGACATGGAGTCGGGTGCAAAGGTGGCGGGCAGCCGGTTCCATTACTGGAAGGGTGCTGGCGCGCTGCTTGAGCTCGCTCTTGTGCAGTATGCCATGACGAGGGCTGTGTCTGCTGGCTTTGTCCCACACATCACCCCTGACGTCGCTCGCAGCAGTGTTGTCGATGCCTGTGGATTCCGGCCACGGTCCAGCGCCGAGGACACGCAGCTGGATGCGCAGCTTGGAGGTGGCAGCCAAACAACAGGCGAGGCAAGCCAGATTTACCGCGTCACGCCGGTTGCTGAGGAATCGCGTGAGGAGAGCGGCGTTGCTGCCGATCCGCTGTGTCTGATAGCCACAGCTGAAATCCCTCTGGTAGCCATGAAGCAGCAGCAAATTCTGGACAGTCATGAGCTCCCGCTCTCTATTGCTGGACTCAGCCACTGTTTCCGTGCAGAGGCTGGCGCACGCGGCCGCGACACGCGAGGCATCTATCGCTTGCACCAGTTCACCAAAGTGGAGCTGGTGTCGCTAGTGCTGCCAGAGCAGAGCCAGGGCGAGCTTCAGCGGCTGGTCGATTTCCAGACCTCGCTGTATGCAGACTTGGGGCTGACATTCCGCGTGCTGCAGATGCCGACATTTGAGCTCGGGGCCAGCGCATACCAAAAGTACGACATTGAGGCGTGGATGCCCGGACGCAAGACATGGGGCGAGATATCAAGCGCATCCAACTGCACGGACTACCAGTCGCGGAGACTTGGAATCCGCACGCGCTTGCCAGCTTCGAAGGACGGAGTCCGCGGCAGCTCACCCGTGTTTGTTCACACTCTCAATGCCACGGCGATTGCGGTGCCTCGCTTGGCAGTTGCCTTGCTCGAGTCATTTCAGCAGCCTAGCGGTGAAGTTTCCATCCCTGAGGTGCTTCGGCCATGGATGATGGGCATGGATGTGCTCAAGCCCCATGCACCATTCAATCGCAGACAGCGTGTCTAGATATGCCGCTCGGTGATGGCTGCCTTTGCTGTCGCTCTCTGTCGCTCTGTTTGCACATCAGCACAACAGTGTAAATGGTGTGTGATAGACACGCATGTATGAGGAGAGCGTGCGCATGTGTAAATGCATACTGCTGACGATGTGTACACTGCATGTGGAGACCCTCGTCCTCTTGCCCCAAGCTGACCAGGGGCGGTCTGTTTGCAGAATTTACCCACACACCCTCCGCAGACACACGACCCAGCCTTCGCATACACAGCCTCTGCGCCCACCCTTGCCTCCCTCACCCCCATCTGTCATACCTTTTCTCTCTTTTCTCTCCTCGCCCTCCATAAACTGTCTTTTCTTTTCTTTTTCTCCATTCTGGCTGCCACATACACTCGGCCTGTTACTGCGCACTATTCCCGATAGAAAGCCCTTCACACTCTTGCCTAGCTCCAGAGCCCCGCTTTATGAAACGATGCCCATCAGCTCTCCGATTGCAGACGTTGATATTCCCCTCAAGGACATCGCCACGTTCTTTTTCGAGCAGGCCGAGGCCAGAATCGATGCGATTGCAAGTTCTGGTGCCCAGGAACCAGCAGCGCTTGTTGATGGCAAGACCAATTCCTCCCTTCGTTTCTCGGACATTAAAGGAATGGCGCTGAGAATAGCGCGTGGGCTAAAGTCAAGAGGATTTGCCAGCAGCCGCACAAACGGCGACGCCCGCGCTAGCACTCGCCACGCTGACGAATACCCTGAGGAGCTGGGCGACGTGGCTGCTGTGTTCTCTCCAGCCGACATCCGCTTAAGTGCCATTCATTTCGGCACTCTGATGGCTGGCGGCACCTACATGGCACTCGATCCCAGCCTGGAGGCCCCAGTGCTCGCGCAGAGGCTTGTGGACGTGAACACAAAGGCCGTGTTTGTCGCAGCGGAGCTGGTGCCTGCATTGATCGACGCATGCAAGCAAAGCGGTGCTGCAATCCCAAAGCAGAGCATCATTCTCCTGCGCGGGAGCTATCCCGGGTACTCCACGCTGGATGATCTTCTTGTGGAACCAGACGCTGGAGAGGCATTCACGCCGCAAGTGCTTGCTGGCGAAGAGACGCTGCGCAAGGTGGCCCTGGTTGTCTACTCGTCTGGAACAACGGGTGTCTCAAAGGGCATTATGCTCACACACCACAACGTTATCGCAATGTACACCATGGTCGGAGGCTACTCTGCGCGCAGCAAGGTCCACGATGTCCATTATCCAGGAGCTGGAGCTGCTCAGAGCCACATCTTGTCGGCACTGCCTCTATGGCTCCTCTACGGCCACTGCGTGCTCTGCTACCAGCCACTGACAACGGGCGACTGTGTTGTTCAGTTGCCAGTACTTGATCTGGACGACTATCTGGGCGCTATCGACCGCTACAGCGTCAATAGACTGAGTGCTGCACCACACGTTCTGCACAGGCTTCTTCGCGAGACCACAAAGGCAGGCGCTGGCAGCGTTGTTATAACTGCGCACCCGTCGCGGGAATACAACATCAGTTCAGTCAAAGCCGTTGGGTGTGGCGGCGCATCACTGCCGCCACACCTAATCAAGGTCTACTCGGAGTATTTTGACGGGGCACCAATCATTCAGGGGTACGGAGCAACAGAGTCGAGCTCGATTATCGCCGGCAGCTCGTGGACAAAGCCTGTTGCTGGAGCAGTTGGAGTCCTTTACCCAAACACCAAGGCCAAGGTGGTTGATGAGAACGGCCAAGAGACCAGTGGGTTTGGCCAGCTCTGCATCCATGGCCCCCATGTCATGAGGGGGTACACCAGCAGGGCGGTCCAGTCGCCCGTTGTTGACGGGTATCTGCATACTGGCGACTACGCAAGACTGACTCCCGATGGGCATGTGTTTTTGAAGGGGCGGGTTGTCGATGTCGTGCATACTGCTGATGGCCCAGTCTCCCCAACGGACATTGAGTGCCAGATGGTCGAGCACCCGGACGTCAAAGACTGCGCTGTAGTAGGCGTAGGACCGAGGGGCAGTGCGCGGCCTGTGGCATTCGTGATTCTCACACAGGAATCCACCAGCTCTCTGTCCGATGTTGAGAAATGGATTCAAGAAAGAACGGGCATCGCCGTGGAGTGCAGAGAGACACAGATGATCCCAAAGAGCCCTGCAGGCAAGGTTCTGCGCTACTTGTTATTAAGGTGAAGAGGAGCAGCATTGGTGGCAAGTAGCACACACCGTGTGCTCTGCCAAGAGTTACCGCCCCTTCTTAGGCCTTCTGCTGGTCATGTGGGCGGCGTGGTGTTTGCAGTAGCACTGCTGGATGAGATGGTTTTCTACGCCGTGTGCTTGGATCTGGGTCTTTCTCCTCTACTACCTCTCTTTTCTTTTCCTCTTCCACCAGCTCCTTTATATCTCTTATTCCTACCCTTATACTGTAATCCAACTAGCGACACTCCCACACACCTGGAGCTCCCCGCCCTCGTCTAGGCAGAGCACCTGGCTGCGGACAACCTTTGCTGCGTGGTGTGATATCCTCACTTGTCAGCTAGAAGCAGGAGCATGGTCGCCACAGCTTCGCCGACACAGGGTGCGCCGTGCTCGTTCACTGGTGCCCCTATTGAAGCCACTGTGGTTACTAGCACCCAGGACGGAAAACGAGCACCCAGACAGAGTACACCCGTGGACGAATCCCTGAGACAGCTAATAACCGGTACAGTGCGAATATCCGGCGATACGAGTGGGGGTACGCTAGATACAATCGCAACCACCATGCCATCGCCGCAGCTTGACGCTTCGTCGGAGCGGGGCTCGCCAGTCTCGAAAGAGGACAAGGACAGGCAGCTCATATTCGATCCCAGCCCGGAAATCACTGCGCTGTCGCAGGCAGGCGGAGTTTCAATGCTCGTTCAAACAATAGCAGCAACGCTGTTTGCATCGCTCATCTTGATTTTGCCGCTGGCATTCGTCCTCGCATTCATAAACGTGGCCTGGGCGCGAATCCCGCTGGCTGGATACGTGGCGTTTTGCTATCTCGACCCAGCAGCCTCCAATGGCATTGGTCGGCGCATGCAGTGGGTGCGCGCCCTGAGTGCATGGAAGTACCTCATCGCATACTTTCCCGTGCGCGTGGTGCTCGAAAGGCGGCTGGATCCAGGTCGCTCGTACGTCTTTGGCGTTTCTCCCCATGGAATTCTATGCTATGCGGGACAAATCGCCATGAGCTGGAAGCATGGCGGAATGGACGCAGCGCTAGAGGGCATTACTGTGCACACAGCTGCACTGCGTCCTATCCTGACGCTGCCGCTGTTCCGCGATTACATAATGGCGCTGGGTGCCATTTCCTCATCCAGACGCAGCATCAGGCGGTGTCTGGCGCGCGGCAATGGGCACAGCGTGGCGATCGTCATTGGCGGCGCCAAGGAGAGCCTGCACACAAACCGTGGCAGCCGCAAGCTCGTTCTGATGCGCCGAAAGGGCTTTGTCAGAGAGGCAATAATGGCCGGCGCGCCCTTGGTGCCCGTGTTTGCATTTGGAGAGAACGACATACTCTCGCAAGTCGAGTCTCCTTGCCTACGTCGCATTCAATGTTGGCTGCAGGCCAAAGTCAAGTTTGCACTGCCGATAGCCTATGGCAGATACGGAATCATTCCGCACCGCACGCCTCTGACGATAGTCATTGGCAGCCCAATATTTGTCGAACAGAGCAGCAACCCGGCAACTGGGGACATCGATGCCGCCCATGCCAAGTATGTGAGCGAGTTGCGGCGAATATACACCAAATTCCGGCCCATATACGACCCACTGGGAGACGATTTGGTGATAGTTTAGGCGCTAGCACGGGGTGTCCAGTGAACCGCGTTTTCTTTCCCTGTATCAACACCAATACAGCCGCTTTTGCCAAAACGGACGCGGCCTGCTTGCCCTTACAGCGTGCTTGCTGGGGTGAACTATGAGGACTCTAGACAGATTTTGGTTAGGCTGTCGACGTCGCTGTGCTGTATCCAGCACTTCATTATGCCGGCGCTCCAGCCTACACAGAGACAGCACGGATCATAGCGGTAGGTGCGCACAGCCACCGGAGCTGTTTGTGGTCTATCGAGTCGATACCAACGGCGTAGAGTACAGGATGGATGGCGAGTACCAGACAAGGAGTGAAGCAGAGCAGGTAGCAGACAACTACGAGAGGCTTGGGCATAAAAACGGCTACTTTGTTAGACAAAAATACGTGGCCGGGTCAAGTCAAAGAAACAAGTAACTCGGCAACCCGTCTACTCGGCAGCCCGCTTTGTACCGGACTTGGAACGGTCGTCAATAGCCGACCTCAGCTCCGATAGCATGCTATGTATTTCGCCTTTGCGCTTACGCTCTGCTGCCTCGTCTATGCGGCGCTGTCGTTGAAGGCGAATGCGCTCGCTGCGGTCGAGATTCGGGCGCCTTGCCTTGCCTGCGTCGCTGTCTGCTTCGACGTCTGCTTCAAAAACCATCTCTGGTGCATCCAGGTCGGTGCCAATAGGAGAGTAACCAACAATGTGCGCACCTTCAGGGACTGCTGATGGATCGACTTCGTAGCTTGGCGTACCTGGCACCACACTGCTGTTGGCTTGGCGCTTGCCATCTGCAGGCAATAAACCCGGGTCCTGGTCAGAGCATACCAGGCTGGCAAATGCAGCTTGGTACTGCGAGTTGAGAACATCGATCTCGGTCTTTAGAGATGAGAACAAGCGCGATAGTTCGCTTGCAGATTTTGCACGTTCACTGCCCCCAGCCATGCTGCCACTAGAGTCGGGCTGCTGCTCTTCAAGGCCAATGCACTCGCGGCAGACATGTATTTTTGCTTGGATAGTCCCCAGGGTGTCGGCCATTCCGTTGAGCGAACGAACAAGCGGGTGATGGCTGGCCTGGTTTGTCGATTTTGCGTCAATCAGTGCTGCCCATCGTTTAGATGTGTACTGTGCCTCCTCAGCCTGCTTGACCGTGTTTGTCCCATCGCTGGCTGCTTTGCTCACTCCCTGCACTTCCCGCTTGATAAGATGTAGCAGGCTGCGCCGATCTGTTTGCTTCAGCTCATCTTTGGGCTGCGCTGTTGGCTCCAGCACCTTGAGCAGCAGATCCAGCCACGTCTTGCGAAGTGAAAAGTGTAGATTGAATTTGGATCGAAGCGCTTCAAGCGACATGTTGCCTGGCTCATACAGGCCGCCATGCCGACTTCTCATGTCCCCGACGGCGCTATCAATCTCCAAGTTCTCAGCAGCAGTCCACACGCAAGGTCCGGCCCTGATATTGCAAATAGAGCCAAATAGCACACCAGACGACACCAGTAGCGCCGTGTCTATGGCTTGCCGTATATGGGCAACTGCAATGGCAGTGCCTTGACCAGGATTCGCCGCAATCGCCAGCGATCCCTGGTAGTGCGGCAGCCGAAACCCATTTGCAACAAATTCCACTTCTTGCACAAAGCGCAGCGCACGCTGAATGGCGTTGTCCATGGACCTGCAGGCTAGCGACATGGATTCAAAGTCGTCCACTAACAGCCGGCACTGCACAGAAGCACGTTTGCCCTTCACATACCACAAAGCAATGTTGGTCACAATCCCCAATGCTGGAGCCAGCAATGCCGCCGCCAATGCATATCGGGCGGACGGGTTCCTGCTTCGGATCATCAGTGCGCTGCCTAGTGCTAGTGGCGGTAGCGTGCGCCAGATGGCAAAACTTAATGCAGCTCTACGATCGACTACTTTGTCGGCAGCATGCAGTGCACTGCGTATTCGCTGAAGCCGAGAGCTGGACTTGGGTGTATACCTTGCTTCTAGATGGCCCGATGCAGCCAAGATGTCGATGATCTCTTCCCACACTAGCGTCGACAGTTTTTCGCCTACTGAATCGACGGGCACCCCAAACGTGCTCGCTGCCAGCGACATTGTCCATTCACACGTGCTTCGCCACGACAGTACGCGTGGAGCGCCCGGTATCGAACTGCTATCATCACCATTCGTGTTTGTGGCTGGCCGCTGCTCATCGACAACTAGAGCCTCGGCGGCCTCGATCTCTTGAAGGTACTGCCCAAGCGGAGAGTCCTCGTATGCCACCAGCTCTCCCATCGTTCGGTTGGCTTTTACCTACGCACCGTAAAAATAGTATACACAGAGATCAGGGGCAAGCAACGGTGACTTCCGAGGCAGCCAACATGCCGCATAGCACATTGTCCACAGAGCAGCAATAGCCGCTGATTTACGGGCAGGGCCACGTGAGGTGCAGAGCCAGACACCAGTTGACATAGACATGTGGATATGGACGGACAAGCGGTGTATTTTTGGGAGTCTTGTAATAAGAGCGTGGTTTTGGAAACGAACAAGCGAGGCAAGGCGTGTATTACACCGAGATGGTCTTGAAAATGTTGAATCCTGTGGCGGCTGTCGAAACAAGCGCACCAGGGACTTGCGGGTGCCAGTGGAGCTCTTTGATGTCGTGCTGTCCTTGGTGGATGAACAGGAGCTGCGCGGGGACATCGCGCCTTGTGCCATCAGGACCAACCATAGCCTCGCGATGCCGTGCCTCCTCCTCTGCATCGAGCTCGACAGCAAGATCCCACAGCGTGAGCTGGTCGTCTGCACCCGAAACCGCCAAAACGGACTCCTCCGATGGGCACCACTCTATCGAGGTAATAGCCTTCTTGTGCCACCTGAATTCGGCAGCCGGGGTGGGGCGGCCGCTGGGGTCCGTCCACTTGCGCATGTCCCACACCTTGAAGTCGCCGTTGTCGCCGCCACTAGCAAGGAGGTAGCGCGATTTGCGGTTCCAGCTGATAACATTGACATCAGAGTCGTGTGCGTTGGGTACCTCGAGCGCAAAGCCGTGGTTCTTTGCCCGGACATCCCAGATCTTGATGGTCTGGTCGACTGAGCACGAGGCAAACACCGACGCCTCCTCGGGGCTCCACTGCAGGTCCTCGACCGAGGCCTTGTGGCCCTTGAACGAGATGCGGTCGGCAACAAAGTTGGCGCCCGTGTCGTTCCTGCGTGTTGTGAGATGGATGTTGCTGCCACAGTCGCCTGTGAGAAGCCGTCCATCAGGGTTCCAGTCCATAGCATAGCCCTCTGTGCGGCCGTGCGACGCAATGGTGAACAAGGGCTGCTGCGCCGATGCCGGAGCCTGAGTCCCGGGGTTCTCGAAGACATCCATAAACTTCTTGATATCCCAGATGTGGACCTTTCCAGTGTCCGCCCAGGTAGCGGCCAGCGGCGACTGGTACGACTGGAGCACCCTGACGCGGTTGACGCCGCCCTGATGGCGCATGATCTTGGTCTCAAGAATAGGATCCTCGTCGAGATCGTTGATATCGTCGTCCATCTTCTCCTCGTCGTCCTTGTCGTCGTTAATGGTGCGGTGCAGCTGGCTCCACTTCATAAGGATTACCTGGTTCTTGTAGGCGCGATCGGCTTGGGTGCCAGCCACTGCGTACATGGTGTGGGGGAATGCAGTGCGGTTGCTGCCAAGGTTGTCGGGAACAAAATCGAACGAGAGGCACGGCCATTGCACCGACATGTTGTGCAGCATCTGGTACGCCGAGTTGTCGACCTGGAGCTCCTCACCCTCAGCAAGCTCGTCGCCTGGGAGATAGACCTGGCGCTTTTTCTCAGCAGCCTCCTCCTCCTCCTCTTCCTCCTCCTCCTCCATCATCTCAACGCCGTCGGAGTCCTCCTCGTGCTCGACAACGAGCTCTTCTTCCTCGATCTCGTCTTCATAGGCGTCCTCGAACTCGCCCATGTTCACATCCCTGTCGACATCCATGTCGCTCTCGACTGCCCTGATAGGCTGGCCATTTTGGGCATCGCCGGCAACAGCCGACACCTTGGCTCTCTCCTCGGTGG
Organism: Martensiomyces pterosporus; assembly: GCA_025201845.1. Taxonomy (NCBI): domain Eukaryota; kingdom Fungi; phylum Kickxellomycota; class Kickxellomycetes; order Kickxellales; family Kickxellaceae; genus Martensiomyces; species Martensiomyces pterosporus. Next base: position 64,405 of record MU603966.1, read on the forward strand.
CTGCAGCGGAAACCTGGCGCTTAGACATTAGTTATTTCTCTTTGAAGTGAACGGCTGCTGCCTGGAGAATAGGATATGTATAGAGCAGAAACCACAACTCGGACCAAGCTTTGCTCCTCCTAAAACGTAGACCGAAGCGCGACCTTGATTCGACCGAATGAGGCTGGTGCAAAAGTGAGGGTGTATATAAAAGGTGCAGTAAGAAAAGAGAAAGCGCGCCTAACAATGCCCAGCTCGCTTTGCAAGCACACCTCGCACGCTCCCTCTACACAAATCTATGCCTGCATCTTCGTCGTTTTTGACTGGGGAGCCTGCCGGCTTGGACATTTTTTCTCCCCTGCCAGCCATTCTGCGATCCAACCAGGCAACCCCAAGCAGAGTTTTTCGCTGATCCCCAGTGATCCGGCGATCTGGCTGCGACATGAAAGAAAAAAATGGGCGAGGCGATTAATGCCCTGCCATCTTCTTTCCGCTCGTACGCTTGCTGGCTATTATTATTTTCTCCCTTGCTATAGCGCTTGTTGTTGTTTTGCACAGCCGCAATTTGCTATTGACAGTGCACAGTCTGGCCTTACATACCGAATACTAATCAGCGGGCGCCGTCCAAAACAGAATATGGCGGCAGCAAAGCAGTCAAAGGCTACAAGCGCCTTTAGCAAAGCGATCTCTGAGTCGTTTATCGACCAGTACATCAACCGCCCTGGTGCCTTTGTGGTGCCTAATGCCAGCGCCAAGGCAGCGGCCATGGAGGTTGTGAAAAGCACATACGACGCGGCAAACTGTGGCGACAAGTTTGGTCTCTACGACGACTGGAGCTCTATCGTTGAGAGTGGATTTGATGTGGGCCAGCAGCTGTGGGAGCTGATCAATATCCGCAATGAGCCGGTCCTAAAGTACACAGCTGATACCATGAAGGAGCTGTCGTTGCTTCTGGAGTCCGTGGCCAAGGCATCGTCTGATGACGAGTCCTCTTCTGATGATAGCGAGGAGGAGGAAGAGGAAGAGCTGTCTGCATCTGAAGGCGAGGAGCAAGAGGGCTCGGAGAGCGAGGAGTCAGGGTCATCAGAGGAAGAATCAGAGGACAACGATGCTTCTGCTGAGCGCTCTGGCTCTGAATCCGATGCTGCCTCATCTGCCTCCAGCTCTGATGAGGAAGAGGACGACAACGACAAAGAAGAATCCAGCGCCAAGAGATCTATTGTTGATGACGACTTCTTCTCCCTGGCCGAGATGGAGAGGTTTGCTGATGAGGCTGAGGAGGAAGACATGCGCGACCGGGCCATTTTGGCTGGCGACTATCCCAAGCGCGCCGATGATGATGACGACGACGACGAAGAGTCAAGCGACAGCGAGGACGACGAGGACAATATCGATCTGTTCCAGGACCCCACTGCTTTGGATGATGATGACGACGAGGGCGATGACAGCGGTCTCGATGATAGTGCCAAGGCTGATGAGATGATGTATGGTGACTTTTTTGAGGCGCCAAATGGGTCGAAGAGAAGCTTGGCCAAAGCATCTCGAGAGCGCCATGCCAAGCGTCCCAAGTTTGACCCTGATGCCGAGCAGCCCAAATATGAATCCGAGTCCGAGTCCGACGAGGAAGGCAGCGAGGAGGATGAGGGCGAGTCATCGGCTCGCAAGACAAACCTATTTGACGATGACAGCGGCAGTGAAGAGGCAGCCGACGGCGAGGGCAAGTCAGAGTTTGAGAAGCGCCAAGAGAAGCTCCAGGGTCTGATCAGCAAGCTTGAAGACGAAGCTGTCGAGAAGAAGCACTGGACTATGATCGGCGAGGTCGACTCAAAGGCCCGCCCGAAGGACAGTCTGCTGCAGGAGGACCTTGAGTTTGAGCAAGTGCAAAAGCCCGTCCCCGTTGCCACCCAGGAGGCCACGCAGAGCCTCGAGGACATTATCAAGCGCCGCATTCTCAGCGAGGAATGGGACGACGTGGAGCGCAAGAAGGATATCCAGGCCAAACCCTTCAAGCCATCCCAACTGATCGAACTGGACGACAGAGCACCCAAGAAGTCGCTTGCCGAGGAGTACGAGGAGGAGTTCCTGGCCCAGAAGGCCGGCAACGAGTATGTGCCCGCAGACGATGCCAAGGTCGCTGATGCTCACAAGGAGATCGACACTTTGTTCCGCAATCTGTTCACACAGCTCGATGCCCTGAGCCACTTCCACTTTACCCCGAGAGCAGCTACAAAGGACATTGAAATCCGTACAAGTACTCCTGCGCTCCAGATGGAGGAGAAGCTGCCTGTCAATGTGTCGCATGCTGAGCAGCTTGCTCCTGAGGAGATTTACGAGAAGAGCAAGGGCTTCGATGGCCGCACCGGCGACATCATGGGCGACAGCGAGATGACGCGCGAGGACCGCAAGCGGCGGAGGCAGAGGTCCAAGAAGCAGTACAAGAAGGTGACTACGGCGATTGCAGCTGCTAAGGGACCCAAGCCCGCGACAGCGCCGAAAGCAGCAGCAGCAACTGCAGCAGCAAAGTGATGGGTGGCCTAGCTTTTCCTTTCAAGACATGCCGTACTTTAGAATATCAAAACACATGCCCAACTTCCGAGTTAGCAACCTGAACTGGAAACAAGATGCTTGGTGTTTGATGGAAGCAGCACCGGTTCTGCATTGGCTATTGGTGCTACCATTGCTAATATATTATAGTACACATGTATTTACGTATGCTAGATGAGTGCCACCAGACCCTTTAGACCTGAGACATGGGCGCCTGCTGGCCAACGGGCGTTTTTTCTGGCTGGAGCGTCTCTTCAGGGTGAGAACGTGGGGCTGCGAGGCTGATGGGCTTGAACAGCTCGCCGCTCCATCCGAACCAAATAGTCTGGGCCATCACATAGACCCACAGCGCAAGGATGCCGGCGATCTGGATGGCAGCAAGCACGCGGAAGAATGTGAATCCAGTCATGGACCATAGCGAGCTTGTGCTCGAGGTGAACGTGCCGATGGGGAAAATAAACGCCCACCATCCAAGGTTGAATGGCAGCCGCCCGTGAGAGCGCGTGTAGAGGACAGAGTAAATGGCGTGTGCAAACCACCACCCACCAAGCCCCCAGATGAGGAGACCTGTGGCGAAGCCGAAGCAGTGCATGAACTCGCCGATGTATGGAATCGCAGGGAGTGTGGTGGGGAACACGCGCAGGGCCTGGATGCCCAGCTGCTGAATTCCATACGACGACTGGCCGAGCGGACCGAGTGGGATGAAGGAGCTGACAATGGCTTCCTTTGGTGGCAGCTTGTAGAGCGACATGCGCAGGAGGTAGATTGTGAGCATCATCATTGCGATGCCAACACCTATGGCCCACAGGACATACGAGACGATGATTATCACATTTGCTGTCGGTTCCGAGTGGATAGAAGCCACCACAGCGCCAGAAGCTGCTGCGACGACGGTAGGAACGACGGGCAGAATCCACGTAGAGTTCATTGTTTTCAGCGCATGCTTGTGGTGCGTCGTCATAAGGAAAGGGACCGACAGGCAAGAGAGAACGGAGATGACGACGTCGATGCACCACAGAACAAGCGTGAATGTGGGGAGCCAGCGTGGGTGGTAGGGATGGAGCATCGACACCAGGCTGTTGATGACTGTGCACAAGCCCATGGGGATAGCGCCAAGCGGCATGCTCAGCTGGGGGTGCAGCATGATCTTGAAAAAGTCCCGGTACACAAGCGACCGGCCAACAAGCAGCACAGTGAAGACGGTGAATAGCACGGCGTTGAACAGCGCGATTGCCATGGAGATGTAGCGGATAGCGGCCGATTCGTAGGGGAAGCCGTAGAACAGGACGCCAGTTATACCAGTCCCCATCGTGGCTGTGAACCATGCAGGGTTGAAGCCGCGCATAATGTCCTTGGAAGAGTCGAGCTTGTGCATCAGCCTGTGTTTGCGTGTGGGTGCGCTTGCTGTGCACAGGCTGTCGTCGCCCGTGTCAGCTGTGATGCCCATATGAGAGGTATCGCACTCAATATGTGTAGAAGCTACAGACCCAGGCATAATGATCAGAGCCAGCCTGCCGTTGCGCGAAGAAAGAGAACAGAAGGAAATTGTATGCAGTATTAGCAGAGCGAGGGGTAAAGCGAGAGCTGCCGGAAAGACACTGGTGGTTGGGGCTGGACAGATGAGCCCTGCAATCTTTCCCTGGGCTATTTATACATGGGGTTCTCGCCTTCGCGCACTAGCTCGTCTGTCCGGTGCGTCAGAGCGCAACAGCGCACATCATCTGGCACAGGCGCGCAGACACCCAACAAGCTTGCGCTGCAGCATGGCGATCGAGGCCAATGAGCTGGCCACCCCCGCACTGCACCTCCTGTTCCCTTTTCGCCTTCAGCGCCCACCTATCAGCGTGCCGCTGGGTGGTGCTTGGTCCCAAACCCGGACGACGGCCCTGTATCACAAGTGATGAGCATTGCGGCCTTTTCAGTCTCCTGGGCAAGCCCCATTCTGTGCCGAGTGCCTGCTTGCAGTGGCTCGCCCCTCTCCCCCTGAAATTTCCCAGCAACAGCGGCGCCTGCTTCCTTTTTAGGAAACAAAGTCCACCCAACGCCGCGCATGGCCGTGCGGCAGAGCAAATCAGCTATGCCGGTCCACCCAACGCCGCGCATGGCCGTGCGGCAGAGCAAATCAGCTATGCCGTCGAGGCTGGCAGCAGTGGCTCGTCGCCGTGCGAAGATAGGGGGAAAGTGGGTGTGGTGGTCTATTGCTGTGCCGCGTTTCTGACAGGGCGCACCGGCGTTCCGAAAATCGATGCGGCGATGCGTATGCGAGGGCGATATTCATGCATGAGCACGGGTCTTGCAACATGCTGCAATTCCTCCCTATCTGGCGCTGAACCCAGCACAGCGGCCCCCACGGCAGGAGTCCCCTTCGATGCCGAACGCCCTCGATAGCCTGGCTCGCCCACGGTCGTCTGCAGCCATAGTCGCCTGGCCAAGGAAGCCGAGCCGGGCCAAGAGCTTCCGCAGTGGAAGACAATGTGTCGTCAGCTGAGTAAGCAAATAGCCAAGAAAAGGGAGGCAGCCTAAAGACGGGCCAAATTCCCCTCTCCCTCCCACCTCTGCCGTGCTTTTATTCGCTCTAAACTCCAATTTGCAGCGAGCTGAATAATGCGTTTTTTTGCGACGCATGCCTTGGAGCTGAGAAACGCAATTCGCCACTCTGGTACAGCACAGCAGCAGCACCCTACCTTACCTCTTCGTGCAGAGGGGGCACCGCCGCCTGCGCCGGAATTCGATGTTCTTTTGGACGAGCAACAGGTATCTGGCCAACGTGCTACTCTCTTTAGGCTCCCCGTGTCTGCTGACTCAGTAGAAACAATACATGTCAGGAAACGACCTACACAGCGGCGTCTTTGTGTGCTATTGTTGATGCGATGGTCTTTTTCCATAAATGCGGTATTCTGTTCTTCTTTCTGGCGGTAGCGACCAAGGCGAAGGGGCAGAGGAGTTTCTACTCACAGAGTTCAGCACATGCCGAGACCCACCTGCCAAAGCCACGCTGTCTGGACAAGGCGATGCACAGAAGGTGCATGCTGCGAACGATGTGCAGGCCAAAGCTGGCATCTCGCAGATGCTCGAGTTCGAAATTGAAGACGACGTTCAGGTTTCGCCATGGGATTCCTTTCGGCGCACGCTGCTTCGCCCTGTTGGCGATGTGTGCTGGCAGCTCTACGGGCTGGCTAGCGAGATCGTCGCTGTCCTGGCACATCCTTTGAGCCGCCCATCCATAAAGGCAGCCTTTCCTGATCCTTGCAAAGTCCCTGCAACTACTCCAGCCGTGCAGCACACAGCAAGTCTCAGCTCGCAGACAGCAGTGCAGCCGGATACTGGGCGTAGTATCCACGATAGAAAGGGGAGCAATCCTTCGCGACATGGCCACATGCTGGCCTTCAGCTACAGCAGCATATCACCAGACACGGCATTCCAACAGCCTCTCGAGGTCATCTCTAAGCGCCATTCGTGACGAATGGCTGGTTTTTCACCCTGCCTGTCCTGGCCACTTCTGGCAGCCGTGGCTTGTGGCCAGGCGAGGAGGGAACCTGCCACTGTGGCCCGCTTCGGCTTGCGAAAAGAACAGGAGGGGAGACAGACTTGCCAACTGCACAGCTGCGTTTATTATTTCAGCCATCCCTCGATTACCTGCATTCCTGTGTGGCTTCCACACCCCCCTCTTTGTCGCTGCTATTGTTTCGCTTTGCTTTCTGCCTAGATGATCTGCCTTTGTAGCGCCTATATACACATCTTTTTTGTTCGCACCATCTTTATTTATACTATTCGCATGCGTAGCTCTTGGTATTGTCCACTTTCTTTCGCTCTTTGTGCACAAAACCTTCGTATTGGAAATAATGAGCTAGCTTGGTGCGAGCATCCGCGACGTGAAGGCACATACAATTGCGCGTGCTGTCAGGGATAAACCGGCATTTAATGGAGAGGCGCTGGAGATATCTGTGGATTCCGCTATAAAAGCACAAGGCGTCGGAAGGCAAAAGCACAAGTTTCCTCACTCTCCTACACCTCAGCATCAGCGTCAGCAGGATCTCCTACACTCACACCACATTTTTAGGCTTTTGCCACGCACGCCTTGATACCAAAGCACCGCAGCGCACTTGTTCAGCATGTCTCCATTCGTCCTCCGCCACGACTATCCCACCTCTGACCCCAGGTCTGCACTGACCTCCGAGGAAGCCCGCCAGTTTGGGTTTTAGCTCCGCCACACGCATCTGCACCGCAACATAGACGTTCCCTAAAATTTCAACTTATTCCATAGAACCATTCCGTGCTCCTTTTACAATGTAGACAAAGTTAACCAAATGGCATGGTCACATGGCACTGCCCATATGCACGTTACCATCCGTGCGCCCAGTATGTCCTGGCGCCAACATGGCGCCGAGCGGGCGCAAGCAGAGAAGAAAACGGCCTCCACCCATCAGCCGCTGCTGTCATACTTGTTGGATACATCAATTTCGAAAACACGCATGTCGCTAGCATATGGAAAGCACCGCAGCGGCCAGCTGCCGCCAAATGTCAACCGGATACTCCTTGTGAAGAATCTGCCGTTCAAAATCACAGCAGAAGAGATGTACGATCTGTTCGGCAAGTACGGAGCCATCCGCCAGATTCGCGTTGGAACGGAGCCCAATACCAAAGGCACTGCGTTTGTCATATACGAGGACATTTACGATGCCAAGGAGGCATGCGACCACCTTCAGGGGTTCAACGTCATGGGTCGGTATCTCATCGTGCTGTATTACCAAACAAACCATCGATCCAGAAGAGTGGACACTGCTCAGGAGGAAGAGAGGGTCGAGCAGCTGAGGCGGCGTTACAGCAGCATGGAAGCCGACGACTAGACTGGGCTAGCCCAGTGGCACAGCCAGCAACCATGCCACCATGCTACTATGCCACCATTTCCTCTGTTTCTTTTGTACATCCAGCAACGCAACAAAGCCGGCATCCACATGCACACCATATACGCGCGATCGCCAACGAGAGCGCTGTGCTAATTATTACACCAGCATTGAATATGACATTATTTACTTGGCTCAGCTAAGCTACAAAGCGAATGTCAGCAGCGTTTGGCGCATACCGGGGCTTGTACTTGTTGTAGAGCCGCGTGAGCTCATTGACATACAACGAGTGATAGTGCTCGATCTCTTCGGGCGTTGGGTCATAGTTCCTGTTAACGCGGATGGTGCGACCCACGACCGACGTCAGCTGCGTGCGGTAGGGAGTGAAGAAGATATTCTGGCCATGGAACAGGAGAATAGTGAACCCACACACCTCCTTGATCGCCATTTCGAAGCGGTGAGCAAAAGTGCCGGGCTCATTCGGCACCAGCTTGTAGATGGAGTTTTCGTTAAAGTTGTAGATGGGCACCAGGTTGCAGCCAGCCCTGATGGCCTCGCGCACGAATCCACGGCGCTTGAGCAGGACAAGGTCGGCCGACCCGTCGTGTGCGAGCATGGACTCCTCGGCACCGCCGACAACCACAAGCAGGGACTGGTGGAGGTTGTGGTGGCGGTCCGAGAGGATGCGGCGGATGGAGTTGCGGTCACACGACAGACAGCCCATGGCCAGGGCGTAGTCGCGGAAGAACGGGATGTTGAACGAGGCAGGCATGGTGACTCCGCGCACAACCAAGCCAGGGAAGTGCGACTCTATGCCCATTCCGGTTGGACCGGCGATTAGCTGCGACATGTAGCTGATGACGCCGTGCGGGTGGCTGCCAAACACGTACTTCTCTGCTGGGTCCAGCGGCTCTTCAAATACGAGCTTTGGCTGGAAGTAGGCGTTTATGTGGTCCCAGATGGGCAGCTTCTGGATAAACGAGTAGCGCCTGCCGACGCCGTCGTATGGCCGCGGGTCAAAGAAGCAAAAGACCAGGTAGGCCACGAGGAACGGGCGGATCGAGGCGAAGCGGAACAAAAAGACAAACAGCAGGAGCGACAGAAGAGGCGAGGTTGCCCACAGGGTGACCATCGCTGTCGTCTTGGTCTCCTGCAGAAACTCGAACACGCGGCCAAAATACGCCTCCCACTCCTCGGCAATCCCGCCTGTGGGGACTCGTATGCCGTTGAGAAAGGGCGGCTCAAAATAGCTGCGTGATGGCGTCTGCCTGCTGCTGTCGCTATGCGCAGTAGTGGGCGCAGCTTTCGTGTTCGCGCCACAGCTACTGCCGCCGTTGCTGCCGCTGCTGTTGCCACAGCTCTCGCTGTGCTGTGCCGCTGCTGACATTTTCCCTTGTTTCAGACGATCAGCACACTCGGGAACCAAGAAGAAACAAAAGACCACGAATAACAAAGTGGGAGCCGACCGATGCCAAACGACAGCAATAAGGGGGCAGCTGAAATAAGCCGTGGTGAGGGGTTTGAGGAGGAGAAGCGGAAGAGAAATGGCGGTTTCATCCAGCCGCGGCAAAGGGCGCCCTTTTAGCCTGGCCCCTGCCGAGCTGCCTTCTTTGCTCTCTCCCCCCCCCCAAACCGCCAAAAATCATGCAGGAGCCACAGCCTATTGCTGAAGGCCGAGCTCCAGTTTCACATGGAAGTGTTGCTGGCCCTATGCTGGACCAGCTCTGCTCCAAAAGTCCTCACTCTGCCTTAGAAATCCTCACTCAGCTTGTGAGACGATGCCAAGGACACAATAACAATAGCCGTGATTGGCAACAGCATCAAGTGCGAAAGAGAGGACGCGGGGGGGGGGCAAGCTGAACAGCAGCATGATGCGCCATGGTGTGCAGATACGGCAACGCAAGCGAGTTTATTAGTGTTTCTGGGTGGACAAAAAGAAGCCTGGCAGCGGCGAATGCTGGTTGTTTGCCTACTTGAGCGCCTTCTTGAGGACCTTGTGGGCCTTCTCCCAGTCGTCGGTGGGCACCTTGATGATGTCACAGCCAAGGGTGTCCTGGATCGCGCGCATCTGCTCTCTGCTCTCCTCATCAAACACAAAGTTGACGCTGGCTCCCGTGCGACCGAAACGGCCAGTACGGCCGATGCGGTGCAGATAAGTCTCTGGGTCAGGGCGGCCACTGCCATCAATGGGGATATCGTAGTTGATGACAAGGTTGACCTGCAGGATATCGATTCCACGAGCAATGACGTTGGTAGTGATGAGGACCTTGATGTCGCCCTTGCGGAAGTCGTCCATGACCTTGTCGCGATCGACCGACTCCAGCTTGCCGTGCAGGAACACGACGGCGTGGCCGTCCTCCGTCATGCGCTTTGCGATCTTCTCGGCGGTGTCGCGGCGTCTAACAAAGATGATGCTCTGGCCGATGGTCATCAGCGAATAGAGCTGCGACAGGACCTCGAATTTTTGCTCCGAGTCAGTGCAGTCCATGTAGAACTGCTTGATTCCATCGACTGTCAGCTCGGTTGCCTTGAGGCGGATCTCGTTGGCCGTGGGAGCGAACCTGGTGGCGAACTCACGCACCTTTTCAGGGAACGTGGCCGAGAACAGAACGATCTGGCAGCCCTTGGGCATTTTGTTCTTGATGCGGATGCTCTGGTCGCCCAGCCCCTGCTGGTCAAGCATGTTATCAGCCTCATCAAGAACATACAGCTTCATGGCACTCAGCGAGAGTACGCGCTTGCGGATCATATCGGCTACAGTACCAGGAGTGCCAATGACAATGTGGGCGTCGATCTTCTGCCCCTTCTCCAGCGAGTCCTTGATGGCGAACACGGCCTTCATCGGCGTGTACTTGCCCATCTGCTGCACAACGTCCATGATCTGGCGAGCAAGCTCACGCGACGGAGCCAAGCACAGGGCCTGGGGCTCGTTGACGGCATAGTCGACACGGCTAAGCATGGTAAGCACGAACGCAGCAGTTTTGCCGGTTCCAGACTGCGACTGTCCGATCATATTGCGTGCCGGATTGGCCAGCAGAAGAGGCAGCGCGCGCTCCTGGATCTTTGATGGCTTGGTGAACTTCATGTCGTAAATGCCCTTGAGCAGGTTCTCATGGAGACCCAGCTCCTCAAAGGTCTTGGCAGAGTACAGGGGCGAGTTGGGGTCGCCTTGCAGGTCAGCCAGACGGACCTCAACCTCGCGCTCAGTGCTGTCGTCAAGGTTGGTTGCGGGCGCCTCTTTAGTGCTGAGCTTCTCGACCTCCTTGGTGACATTCTGGACATCCTCTACAAGATAGCGAACAATGCAAGCAAGCAGGTCGGTGCAAATTTAAATCGAGCTTAGGAGCGGCCGAACTGTCAGAGTAGGAATAGAGCCGTGCTTCGTGTGCTGTGTACAGACCGTAGCATTGAAGCGAAGCGGCTGTAGCGCCACTGCTGGCTCTGCTGCTGCTGCTGCTGCTACTCACCAGAATCATCGAGAGAAATGCTAAACTGGCCACGCGGCACAACAGGCGTTTCCGACATTATTGTTTTCTTTCCCGCTCTTCGTTCAAACTAGAGTGTGCTGAAATAAAACAAGTATGCTGCAAGAGAAGAAATATCGAGGCGAAAAAAGAGAAAAGAAAACAGGAGAAAGTTTTCCAGCCTGCACAGCTCCACATGCACACGCCGATGGCTGCTGGGCTTGTAGCTACAGACCCTTAGATCACGTGCCTGTGGACCTCCACAAAAGCAGAGCGCCCCTCCACATGCTTCTGCCTTGCAGCAACAAGCAACAAAAGACAGTTCCAAGACAAGATTTAATGGGATATTCGGCGGGAAATGGATAAGGATACAAACAACATGGCACAGCAGACAGTAAGAAGTCGTAAACAATAAAGGCCAAGTGGTATCACGCGCTAGGCTCTGCCTGAGGAACGTACTCGATAGTCCGGCTAATCAGGGACCGGCCCGATGGAAGTCTCGCACGCAGGTCTTCTGACGACGGCACAGGCTCGAATCCAATCGTGTCGTTGTTGCGTCTGTACAGGCTGTAGAGCGCCTCCACCGGCCCATCCAGGAGCATCGCGGCTGTAGTGGCATGAACGGACTGCTTGCGGCGCTTCACGTCAGCCAGGTGCTCGCGAGCATCTCGCATAAACCCAACAGCGTTGCCGTATTTTTGCTTGTCGCTGTGGACTTGAGCGAGGTATATCATCGCCTGAGCCAAAATGACCTGCTGCCCATCGCGCATGTAGTTCTGAATGTCCGAGGACACACTCCGGAACTCGCCGCTTTGCAGTGTGCGCAGAGATGTGTATGCGTTCTCGTAGCGCTGCTGGATCTCAAGCAGCAGGTTTGCCGGGATGTTGGGTGACTTTTTCTGGTTCTTGTCCGTCCGCAGCCAGACACGCACAGACAGCCTGTCCGAGTCAGCAAGCGACAGCGTCTGCAGCATGTACTGGATATCGGGAGTGAGGTCAGGGACATTCAAGCGGGTCCCGACCAGATGCGGCAGAACATCGTCGATGATGTACTGGAACACACCCGCCGCCTCGCGCAGCTCAGCTGACGCTCGCTTCAGCGCCTCGATTCCCAGCTCGCCCTCCTCCTCCGAAATGGGCCTAGCGCCCGGCGTCATTGCGTTTATTGTCTCACACTCAATTTCGGTGTCAAGCGTCGCCACCTTTGAATACGCGCTCATCGATTTGACCACGGCCAGCGACAGCAGCGCAAACCCAAGCTCGACGTATATCGAGCGCGACTGCGTGCGACGCTGCTTCATAGAGCGGCCGCCCAGCAAACGCGAGCCGCCAGCTCCGGAACCGTTGCCAGCTCCGCCGCCGCTCATGTTGCCGCCAGTGCCGCCGTCGCTATCTGCAGCGCTACCGCTGCGCAGGGAGAACCGAGGGCGAGAAAAGTTCATCGCATCGTGCAGCTTGCTAACAATTGCGCTCTTCCAGATAAACTCGACACCAAGGTGGTCCTTGAACTCGCCCCTGTTGCTCTCGTAGAATCTTCTGAACCAGTGCAGCTCGCTCAGGTACTCCTGTATGGCCACCGCAACTCCGCTGATACGCGCCAGGTCGTCTGTCTTGCTCTGTGCCTTGAGCTTCTCTCGCATGGTCTCTCGCAGAATGCTCATCTTGTTAATTCGCGCATAAAGCTCAGTGTCCTGCTGCAGCGAGGCTGGCAGTAGGCCTGCCAGGCTGACGGTCTTTGTCTTTGGATTCTTCAGGTAGTACCTCATTTTCACTTTGCTCTGCGCACTGGCTGCTGTCTCAGGTGTATATGCGGTATGAACAAAAGCACAGGTTTGCTCGACGAATGCCGAGAAAAGCGCAAGGCGGGGGAGGGCACTAGATATACAATAAACAGGAAGAATAAAAGCGAAAAGAAGTTAAGGGAAAAGAGGGAGAATAAACCAGGCGAAGACAAGGGAGTGCGACTTTGAGATGCAGCTTTACTAGTCGTAGCGGCGGTGGTGGCGGTGACGGCTAGCACAGACACAGGCCGTACCTCTGGCATATTGCAGCAACGACAAGCAGCATGGCAAATATACAAAACTGCACGGTGGCAAACAAGAAGATCCCAACATCAAAGTTCGCCCAGAATGCAATGTAGATAAGCCCAATGACGACGGTCAGCTCGTAGAGCAGGCAGTATGCTGGACTCAGGGGGAACGCCATCGCCAAGTAGGCCGTGCCGTCGGAGCTTGCCTTTTGCTCCTGCCTCATTTCCCTGAATGCCTTTGACCAGCGCACAATGCAGTGCATTATTGCTATCGAGCCCCATGTAATAAACCCAGCCACGCCAATTGCGCCAGCGATGATCATGAGGGCCGTTCCGTCATGGATATAGCTCAGCCCCCACATCACCAGAGCGAGTGCACAGCACACGATCAAGCTAGGCGCCGAGATCGCTTGTCCTCTGGTGCTGCAGAGGAAGCTGGGAGCAAGGGATCGGGCAGCCAAGTCCTGCAGCACTGTGGACGAAATGTACAGGCAGGTGCAGCAGTCAAAGAGCACGCTGAGGAGGATGACAACGTTCATAATATGTGTTGCTGGCTTCAGCCCAGCCTTCTGGAATATTACAGTGAATACAGACGCATCGGCTGCTTCTGCGACGTCGCCACTGGCCAGAATGCTGTTTTGCGGCAGGATGAGGCCGGTGACAAAGATCGATGTGATAAATAGAGCAGCTAGCACGCCGCATACAACCCACGGGATATACCGCCTGGTCTTCGGGTTCCGCGACTTGGTGGCCATAGCAGCAGCAACCTCAGCCCCCTGCGTGGCGAAATTGGCAAGCACCGATGCGCAAATGATGCCTCCTATGCCTCCGAAAAACGGCCCGTCTTGCGTCTGCCAGTTTTCAAACCCATACCGGTGTCCACCAACGGCTCCAGCTGCTACCGCAGCGCCAGCCACAATCGCAGCGATGATAGCGCAGAGTTTGAGCATCGTGAAGCCGGTCTCTGCAGCAGAGTAGTACTTGGCGTCAAAAGCGACAATGCATGCGCACATTACTAGGGCAAGGAGACACCAGACGGAGCTGTGGACATGCGGAAGCCAGAACTGGATGATGATCCCACTAGCAATCACCTCATAGGCCACAGCCGCTATCCAGGAGAGCCAAAAGTTCCACGCCAGTGCCGCACCAACTGCCCTTCCGAGGATCTTTGCGCCATACATGTAGTAGGGCACATCCGCAGGCATTAATGCAGCCACCTCCATCAGCGACGTTATCACGGCATACACCATGAGTATGGACAGCGCAAACGCCACAAGCGCGCCTCCAGGTCCACCCACATTGATGGTGAGCCCTCCGGCAATGAGGAATCCCGAGTTCAGCGCAGCGCCCAATATTGCCATGACAATCTGTATGATAGACAGCGGCGACGTGCAAAGCGGCGACTGCGTACTCAGCTCTCGCTTCTCGCCCGCATCTCCTGACTCAGCCGACCCAACGATGGTAGTAAGCGAGCTTGACTTGTGGCTGATATTGCCTTTTAGCGCGCGCGCGATGTCAGACTTGCTCAGAAATATCCTGCACGGCGTTTGTTCTGTGCGGCTCTCCGCCTTGCCAGCTGCTGGCACGGCGATGCTGCTAGCACTGGATGATGTGGTAGAAGTAGTGGAGAGGGCTGGTGCCATTAAAAAGACTGCGTTGACAAGGAACTGTCTATGTGCAAAACAGATATAGAGATATCATAAAGAACGACGTGTATTGCAAAGTAGGAAGAGCGACAAGGAAATGGCTGGAGCGAGTGGCGGGTGCAGACAACCTGGGCGCAGAGCAGCCCTGTAATATACCATGAGTGCCCACATCTTGGAGGAGAGCGTCTTCAACACCCACAACGCACACACTCAATTGTAAGCTGGCTGGAGGCCGCAAAAAAGGGTGAAAAAAGTGTGTAGTGCGTGATGCGTCTACCATTGTGTATACTGATTTCTCCACTTGGTGTGTCGCCATCATGCACAGCTTTCCACTATGTGGCTTTTCTTGGCATGCTGATTCCACAATGCATCTTTGCGTCTTCCCTCTTGCCCTGGTTTGTCTCAGAAGACCCCCATTCCGAAATACCTGTAAGCGAAATATGTATATCACTACTCCCACCCGTTTATCTACTAAACCGTTTAGAAGAATCTATCGGGTGGTAAGCGTCGCTGGATGCCGGCTGAGAGGGGCGCTTCCTGCCGGCAGCTGCCGCTGAGAGCGGACTTGTGGATGGCAGCCGCATGAGCGATTGCTCGAGTTGCTGTAGCCTGGCTGCAATGGCTGTTACGTTGCTTTTGACCATCGTGAGGTCCTCGTGGAATGCGACCGATGTGTAGAATTCAGGTGGCGGACGGTCGTTGTTTGGCGGCGTATTTCCCAAGCACTTTCCCAGCTCATACGTCATCACCTTGTCGATATCCAAAGCATACGCATTTCGTATCGAGTCCATTTCCTCTGTTGTTGTAATGTAGCGGCGCCCAAGCTGCGCACGACAATTGGCACAAGACAGCTCAACATATACACTACAGCGGGGAATTCCATTTGTAAATGCGTGCATTTAGCGAGATTCGCGGTATGTGCAGCTATATGCAATAGCATCCTCGAGTCAGTTGGCTGCCACTCTTACCTCCCGTCATCGCGCTTGTCGGTAGACATCTTTCGCACTTTTCCAACATTAACGCTTTCAGGCACGGCTACACAGGGCACAGAATGAGTGCGCACTTCTGTCAGAAGAAATGTATGGAAAAATGAAACGAGTGCAACACACGGCTGCAACAAAGGCTGTTTGCTCGTACCTTGCAGGCCAAAGTAGCTGCGCTCAGGAACCGACGCCACATATGCAAACGTGTCGCCCACTATTGTCCTGCACTTTGCACAGCTGAACACGATGGGCCCATTGATCATCTCCGCCTCGTTCACAACGGCGCCTGGGGAATTGCTGTTGTCCTCGTACCCAGCATGCAAGTCCACTCGCGTGCGATCCATCCGCTATTGGTTTGTGCCTGGTGCTTGGAAGAAATGCTAGTGTGCAACGAAGATACCAAGAGCGCCAGTGGCAGGATGGAAAGTTCTTTTGGATGTATTTATGCTGCTTTTGCCTCGAGCAGCTGGATTTACTGCCCTTGTTGTGAGGGTGGACAGCTAAAAGAAAACATTGGGCTGAGCCACGTGAAGCAAGCATATTGTAGCACCTGTCATCTGCATATGAGGGCTAGAGCTCTGGTCTACTTGGATGTGCACAATCCAGCATTCATACAGCCTTTGGCAATCGGGAAGGACTGTGCACTAGCGGCTGCAGCTATGTGCTTAGCTGTCCGTGTCTGCCCGTAGAAACGGTTCGATCGGGATATGTGGGCTTTCGATCGGCAGTTCGATGCCAGCAGTCGCAGACCGGGCATTTGTCCACGAGATAAACGCGTTCCAAAATATACTAACAACGCTGCAGAACGGCACCCGGTAGATAGTTGGAATAAAACCAAAGTTGATGCTCTGCACAGCAGGCCACACAGTGTAGTTCGCCGCCAGAGTAGGCCAGTAGTACTCTGAGAGCCGAGCCTTAGCCGAAGCCCAGCTGTGGCCCTCCATGGCATTCATCGCGACAAAAAATGCGGCAATTCCAACCGGTGCATATATCATCTGGTCGGCAAGCACACGCTTAGCCAGTGCAGCTGCAAATGCACTTCTTCTGTGCAATGCAGGCAAGGGGAAACAGCGGTTCAAAAAGAGGTACCACTTGTGGAAGATTGGTGCGCATACCGCTCCCCATGTGACGAATCTAATTGTGCGCCTGTGGTCCCAGTTGAGCCGTCTGTCGTGCCTGTTCTTGCTCTCGGCCGTCTGTGCCAGAATGTCGCCTACTCCGCCCAAGATGCCGTTAGTCGCTGCTAATGTGAGGATCGGGCTTTTTTGGGCTAATGCTGTCCAGGCACGCAGAACTGCTTTCATGTTTGATCTGCGTCGTAAAGATGGGCAGATGCCGATATTCTGCTTTCGTGAGACCTTTTGGCTGGCGGACAGTTGGATCCTGCGTGCTTGATACAAAAACAAGGAAGAAAAAGAGAGCGAGAGGGAAGGAGGAAAGGAGCGATTGCTATGGAAGATGGAGCAAAGAGCAGCCGCTGCTGTGTGAGGTTGGGAGCGCAGACAGCGGACACCACCTTGTTACACATACCAACCTGAAACGCATTGCCAGCCTGTGTCCTATTCCTTGCCTTGCTCTCTACGTCACTGCCGGCATTTTGCACGGAATATAACAACACACATGCATCACAAAGAGAGCTCTAGTCCTCTGTGCACTGCGAACGGATCTCAGGGATGTGTGTGATCACCAACGCAAATATTTGGTGCAAAGGGCGAGAAATCACTTTGAAAATGAGAGAATATGGAAAATATGGTCGGCTAAGAATAGGCAGCAAAAAGTGTGTACATCATCTCCCTATGGCTCAAGGGTCGCTTACATAGGTGCCAGGAAAGACGCCGGTCACTCCATTGAGGCGTCCAGTCCACCAGTCGTCCTTGGCCTCCGTGCGCTGGATAAGCTCTATGCGGTCGCCCTCTCGGAAAGAGAGATCCCCGTCAGCCTGTGCTATATAGTCGTAGATAGCAACAACGTACAGCACGCCAGGGCTAGCAGCAGCACGTGCCCCAGCTGGTGGGGTCTTTTCATGCACGGGTGGTGCTGCCCCAGCAATCGCCTCATAGGCAGGCGGAGGCAGGTTCGATGGTCCTGATGCTGCTGATGATGATGCCAGTGCTGCTGAGCCTGCCTGTCCAACAGGTGGGTAGGCTTGGCCAGGCTCCTTCATGTAAGGAGGCTGGTACGCGCCATACGGTGTTTGCTTTTCCTGAGCCTGCTGGTATGCTCCATATGGCGTCTGCTTTTCCTGGGGCGACTGGCCGTATGCTGCTGCTGCTGCTGCTCCAAATGTGCCGATAGTACTGGCGGCAGCAGCGCCACCAGCAGCGCCACCAGCAGCGCCTGGTCCGCCGACAGCAGGAGATTCAGCAGCATACGGACTAGCGCCGGAGGCAGGCGAAAACGTGTTGCTGTGGGACGCGCTGCCTTGCCCATACTGCTGTCCAGAATACGGTGTCGACGGCCCCTGGCTGAAAGCGCTGGAGGCTGTCGGCGTTGCCGATTTCTCCTTCTTGCGGAAAGTGCCCTTGATAGACCCAACAAAGCCCTTGCCCTTGTCGTCGATCTTGTAAGGTTCGACCTGCATGAACCCCTGTCCCCACAGATCAATAGCCGACAGTGTGTGCTCAGCGCGAGGCCACTTTTGCTGCCACCCGGTGATCACAGGCGTAGTCAGATCGAACGCTGGGCAATTACGGGCAGCCTGCGAGAACTCGTGGAAGAGGTCCGAGTATAGCTGGCGCTGGATGCGGAAGAACTTCATGAAAATGGGGTCGATGAAGGCCTGGCGCAGATCCAGCAGCTGCTTCAGCTCCGCCTTCAGCATATCGTTGTAATAGTTATACTGACGCGATGCCTCCTGATACTGGGCGCCGTACTTCTGATACGCCTGCTCGTCCGGAAGACTCCTTCCACCATCCACCCCCTCCTTAGCCTCGTACTTTTCGACCTGAGACTTGTGCCTGTCATAGTCTATCAGCTTGTGGTCGCGCTTCTGGATGACACGGTGGATGTTCTTCATCATTGCCATCAGCTCCTGTATCGGCCCAACCACAGAGATATCCAGGGCTTCAAGCTGCGGATCGATTTTCGCCTTAATTTCGTTGACTCGGTCGCGGAACTCCTCTGCCACACGCAGCAGCTCCGGCGAGGCGCCTTCGTCAATGTAGGTGCCTGTGGGCTGGGCTACGCCCTCCGGGTCGGTGGTAATTGGCCTGTATGTGGCGAGAATCTGCTCCATGAAGGCCACTTGGTACACGAGCGTTTCGCGAATGCTGTCGCGGAACTGGGAGGCAGACATGAAGAGGCTTTTTGTGACGCCCTCCAAATCGACAAAGCGCAGCTTCAAATCGTCAAAGTCGGGGTCAACAGTCTTTGCCCCACGGCCAATCTTGCTTTGCAATTGATGTGGCATGCGCTCAAGCGCCTTTTTGAACCCTTTCCAGCTCATGTTTGATAGCGTCTATTACGGCCGGACCAAGTGTGTAGTAATTGAAAATAGCGAAAAAGGCAAGCAAATATAGAGCAGCAAGGCGGTAAGAGGAGTGGGGATGGGGCGAGGGGAGGCAGAAAGGGAGCGGGGAAATCAAGCACCCCTTTTGGTGCAGCCAAGCACGGAGTGCCGGCCTGGGCTGCAAACGGCGCGCCATGTATGAGGTGCCGCACCACCTAGTCCGCATCTCCACTGTGGCCAATCATGCGCATGGTGTCGCTCGCACGTTGAATAGAAGCATAGCCAGCTGCATTACTAGCTCGGCAACCCGTCGGTGCATACTCTTTTGCTGCTGCTGGTTTATTGCTGTAGACGAGAAGCTGCCTGCATAGTGCGGCCAATAGAGCCAGTAGAGCCAGTAGAGCTAGTAGGAGATGTCGTCGATGATAGCCTTGGGAACAAGGTAGCCGTCAAAGGACTCGTATCCGAGCTCGCGGCCAAAGCCAGAGTTGCGGAAGCCACCAAAGGGCAGGTACGAGTAGAGGGCGTTGTAGTTGTTGACCCAAATGGTGCCGCTACGCAGCCTGCGAGTGAACTTTGAGATGGCCTGGTGGTTGCGCGTGAAGATGCCGGCAGCAAGGCCAAACTCGTTCCTGCGCTCAATTTCAATAACCTCATCGAGGCTGTCAAACGGCTTGAGAATCGAGAGGACGGGCCCAAAGATCTCCTCGGTGGCAATGCGCGCCTTTGGGTCGACGTTGTAGAAGAGAGTGGGCTTGACCCAGTACCCGCGGTCGAATGCGCGGTCGCCGCCAGTGAGGACAGGGGCGCTGTCCACCTCCCTGCCGATGCGAATGTACTCCATCACACGGTCAAACTGGCGCTTGTCGATAAGAGGACCCATTTCAGTGCTGCTGTCCTGAGGCATGCCCACAACGAGAGCCTCAGCGGCAGCCTTGAGCTTGGGCAGAAAGGCGTCATAGACATCGCGATGGATCCACAGGCGAGTGAGCGCATTGCAGTTCATGCCGGCGTTGCTCATGCAGCCGCTGACAACAAGCCTTGCTGTCTTGTCCAGGTCAGCGTCGGGCATGACGACACCGGGGCTCTTGCCGCCCAGCTCCACAGAGGTCGAGCGCACGTTTTTGGTTGATGCAGTAGAGCGAATCACGTGCTTGCCGGTGGCAACGGAGCCAGTGAACCCGATCTTGTCGACGAGATCGTGGTCGACAAGGGCCTGGCCGACCTCAACGCCGCCGAGAACGACATTGAATACGCCTGGTGGGAACTTGCCAGTCTTCTCAAGGAGGTGGGCAAAGTACTGGGTTGTGAGAGGGGTTTGTGGACCAGGCTTGAACACGATGGTGCAGCCAGCAGCCAGGGCTGGGGCGACCTTCCAGGCGAGCAGGCAGATGGGGTAGTTGAACGCATTGATGAAGCCAACCACGCCGACGGGGACCTTGACAGTGTACCCCTCAAGCGATGCGTTGGTCTGGGGAGCGATATGGCGGCCCTCGACCTTGTCCGCGTAGCCAGCAAAGTGCCTGAACAGATCGATGGTGTCATCGAGCTCAACGCACACATCGCTGATTGGCTTTCCGGTGTTGATACTTTCGATAAGCTCGATTTCAGCACGGCTCTCCTCGATAGCGTCGGCAAGCGCAAGCATGGCATCGCGGCGCTGGGCTCCAGAGAACTCGTTGACCCACGGTCCGTCGTGGAATGCGCTGTAGGCAGCCTGCACAGCGGCGTCGAGGTCCTGGGCATTGCACTCGGGAACAACAGCAATGACCTCAGCAGTGTCGGGGTTCTCGACGCTGTGGGTCTTTGTGGCAGTGGATTCGACCCAGCTGCCGTTGATGTAGATGCGCTTCTCGTCGAAGGGAAGGCTTGGAAGAACAGCGACAGTCATTCTGGAAAGAGCGCTAGTTTGGTGCTTAAAGGATATATAGAAAACGAACAAGAGAAAACCAGAGGATGGAGAAAAGGAGCAGAGTGGGGTGAGCAGGGCAAGGCGTGCCACTCTTATAACAGGGCTGGATAAGGTGTGCACGCTGCTTTGCTCACACGGGTCTGCTGCTCACAGGCGCAAAATACCATTGTCTCATTTTAGAGCAGACAGCCCAGGGGTTAGGAACCACCCTCATCTTCCTCTAACCAATGCCAGCATGCACACGCCTGCACATGCTGCTATGCACGCTGCCAGCCCCACGCCCTAATCCCCTTTCTGCGCATGCCCCTGGCTGTATGCCGGAGGACAATACACACTCGCTGCCCAGGATTTTCTACTCGGAGAAGGCGCGCTTTCGAAGGCCGTCGACCTTCTGTGCTCTGCGCTCTGCCTTGCGAACCAAGCCCTTACGGATTGCACGGAGATCCCCAGTCAAGTCAAACACCGGACCAAGCCCACGCTCAGCTGCCTGGCGCCTGAGATCCTCATCGTGCTCGGCCCAGGGCTCCATCCCCGCTGCATCAAGCACATGTGCTGGCGCGACGCCATCGATACGCTCCATCAGCCGTAGCAGCTGCTCGCCGATTCCCAAGAGCTGGCGGTTGATAGCATCGAGTCTTTGGCGTGTCTTCTCCTGCACGGCGCTATCGCTCGAATCGCCTTCATCCCCCTGCCGCTGCATCTGCTCCCCCGATTCTTCCTTGAGAGACTTTGCCTCGTCTGCGAGCTGCTGTGCCTGGGGTAGCATCTGCGTGTCCATGTAGTTGAGAATGCCCTTGCACTCGGATAGCTCTGCAACAAGCTCTTTGTACTTTTTCTTTGCGTCTCTTAAGCGCATTGTCCTCTCGTGGTCAGCTTTGAGATAACGAGAGGTCCAAAAAAGCGTGCCGCCTACCGCTGCCACGCCAAGCACAGCAAGCACAGATAGCCAGACATGGCGCTGCTGGTGGATGGCTGCTGCTTGCGACAATACCATTGCTGAACTACAAAAGCCTGATGCCAAGAAACAAGAAGGCAAAGACGAAGATACACCAAAAAGTAGCACTGTGGCCAGACGCTCGCCCATGCTTACGTGAAGCAACTCTCAGTAGCAAGGTTCCACAGCAATGATGGGACACCCCACCATGAGGCAGCTCACTGGCGTGCAAATGGAATCATCAGGTTTTTATGGATACAGCCTTTTCACTAGAACGTCTATAGTACCGCTGCCTAAACTGCTAATTGAATGTAGAAAATGGGGTGGATGCCACGACACATGGATTCGATGAGACTGCTTTGATCAGAAGCAATCTACATCAATGACAATGTTGTCCTTGTCTACCATCACTGTGATTCGGCGCGTGTCAACAGCCCTCTCAGTCACAGGTGTGCTGGGTCCAATTATCCTGCGCGGTTTTCCCAGTCTATCCAGGAACGACAGCTTCTACAGCAGGCGTATACAACACATCTGTGAGCGCTTGGTGTTGGAACAACGAATCAGCATGGTATGCACGTGAAGGAGGAGTTAGCCATCTCACTCGCTTGCACTCCCACTTACCCTGCTGGGGATCCTTTTGGCTGGAACATGGTCTGAGCTGACTATTTGCGTGCCTATCAGCAAAGAAGGAGGAGTTAGCCATCTCACTCGCTTGCACTCCCACTTACCCTGCTGGGGATCCTTTTGGCTGGAACATGGTCTGAGCTGACTATTTGCGTGCCTATCAGCAACGGCTTCCAGTAAGCGCGGTTGCAGTCATCATGAGTTGCGCAGTGCCCGGACGGAAAAGCAGCAGCAAGAAACACCAAACCTGATACAACATTCATTCTGATGTATAATATTGAGGGCAAGTCCAGCAGAAGAAAGACATGCTCCCTTTTCAAGTAGCGAGCCCAGCACTACATGCTTTGCTGTAGCGTGTATTTTTACAGCCTGCAGCAGCTAGATGGGGTGCTATTTTTGTGTGCCTGCCATATCGAAGGAGGCGAATGGCCCCACAGAGCAGTAATG